>OX345703.1:11365000-11965000 GCA_947044815.1 Apomyelois bistriatella
GCAGGCTTATTGAAATTATTTTTTTAGATTTTTTTTCTGAAACAAGGTTTGTTCAAATGTTACTTTTCTCACCAAGTACCTACCTATGTCAATAAGCTTTGCTACATAGTGTAAAAAAAACGCCAAATATTTTAAAAATTGTTCACATTAATGTTTTATATTTATAATTTAATTTTGATTACGGACAAAATTCATAGTCACATTTTACATTAATTGTTTCTATTTTAGGTACGTAGGTACTAGGTACATGGTCTTAATGTTGTTTTTATCGTTTAGGTACCTAATTATACCTTTTAATTTTTTTATTAAACCTCAGCATATCCCTTAGATTTGTGACAGTAATGAAAACAAAAAAAAATAAAAATGGTTTTATAATAAAAGTACTTAAAGTTATGTAATTCCGAGTTATAATCGGAATTTAAGACATATCCGAGGTATAAACTCCTGTGTTAGTTTTTTATTTCTACCGGCAATCACTGTGCCCCTAGAGCGACTGCGTTAGGATTTTGTATGGTATTCCTTAGTTGCCTTACTATCCGCCAGAGGCGCTGTACAGGTTTGTCATACTAAATCGCTCACGCAGTCGCTAGCGTCTGCGAAAAACTCATACTAGGGGCACTGTCTATTTACAGTTTGGACATATTAAGTATCGAATAAGTACTTACTTCATAATTTAACCATTCTGGACAATTTGGCAGCCTTATGCTCGTAAGCATCTTAATTTTTTTTTATATACCTACTTACTCCATGTCCAGCGATGGACCACGATCCCACCTGATGTTAAATGCAGATGCGGTCTAAGATGGAGCTCGCTGGCACATTAACAACATACCTACACATATTATGGTTCAGTTTGGTTATTTAAGTAAAGTTGGATATGCAGCCATCAGCGAGCGCTAAGAGAGCAAACCAAGGAACCTCACACCATAGTGTATAATAGTCGCCGTGGCCGAAATCGGTCTGGAAGGCATCATAAATAAAAAGTCAAACTATCGATAGTCCTACGCTTCTGCACACAAAGTCATCGTCCGCTCATCTACCGGAGAAAATATGCTCAATTGCTCAGTCCGTGATGCGTTTCGAGGAAATTTCGCCTGGGTGCACACGAAGCCATGCACTCGTACCGTCGACTACTTTTGATTCTTCCTGCCTCAGTTTCAATTCAATAATAATTAGCTTTTGCCCGCGGCTTCGCCCGGGTGTATTTCCCTCGGGAAGTAAAGTATAAAACAAAGTCGCTTTCTCTGTCCCTATGTCGCTTTGTATGCTTAAATCTTTAAAACTACGCAACGGATTTTGATGCGGTTTTTTTAATCAATAGAGTGATTCAAAAGGAACGTTTTTAGTCCATGCGAAGCCGGGGCGGGTCGCTAGTAATATTATAAATGCGAAAGTGAGTTTGTTTGTTACGCTTTCGAAGGTTTTACCCAGGACATGGGATACCTTTCATCCCGGGAAAAAAGCATTGTCCACGTGGGAAATTCACGCGGGCGAAGCCGCGGGCGAAAGCTAGTTTAATATAAATTGGAAATAATCCAACGATTTTTTAGTTTGTATTTTACTATCAAGTTAAGGAAACAGAACCACACAACTAAGTTGGTTCCCAGCAATAATTACCCTAAGGGATTTCCAGATATTTGCATATCAGGGAAATTTTTGCTATGACGTATACCACATGGACGTATGTACAGTGGCATGCAGAGAAATCTCACCCTCTTTCAATAGGGATACTTGTGGCAGGGGGTCAGATTTCTCTGCAGCCCATCGTACCACTTCGCAAAACTATATTCGGTACACGCATGATTATGGCGAGTTACTGATTTAGAATAATAAATTATTGAAATTAGTGGGGTAGTGAGTGGCCTAGGGCCACGAGTTTGCAACGCGCTAGTAACACCCTCAAAGTTCCTAATACTTGCACTAACGTAAATATGTTACTGTAAGTACATCTTTCGTCAGTTTATTAATAAAGACCTTTTATTTATTCTGTGCCCTAATCTATACATATCACAAAAACTACATTACTACATAATATACAAAGTCGCTTTCTCTGTCCAAATATCCCTATGTATGCTTAAATCTTTTAAACTACGCAACGGATTTTGATGCGTCTTTTTTTTTAATAGATAGAGTGATTCAAGAGGGTGGTTTTTATGCCAATTTGAAGCCGGGGCGGGTCGCTAGTATACCTATAATAAAATAGTAAAAATATTTTGTCTGTACATGTAATTTTGACTGAAATCGATAGAGGTACATTTAAAACTAGTAATAGAAAGTAAATCTTTTTGTTTTGTCTGTCTATATGTATGATTCGCTTATCTCCGATAGTACTGAGCCGATATGCTTAAAACTTTCACCTCTTTTGTTTTTAACTCGGAAGAACATCTAGTTTGCTTAATCAAAATCGGTTCATTAAAAAAGTTATCGTCATTTGAATAAACTCAAGGCATGTTTGATTTCGGACGAATGCACAAAATTAGATAATTCTATTTTTGTGTTAGTGTTGGTGTGAAAACGACGGGTTCCCGGGCAATTTCTGCGGAATTTCAGGAGTTTTTTAAATCTATGTTCTAAGACTTCAAGGCACAGAATAGATAACAGTTGTTCAAGGTAAAAACAGCAGATTTTTTTCCTATCAGTCTATCTAAATCAGAAATGAGGCTAAGTCAAACATGGAATTGTTTTCATGGTAAACAATGGTGCACGTTTAATATGCACTGATAACGTTTTATGAATTCTGTCAGTTACGCTAGCGACTGCGTAAGGATTTTGTATGGAATTTCTTAGTTGCCTTACTATCCGCCAGAGGCGCTGTACAGGTTTGTCATACTAAATCGCTAACACAGTCGCTAGCGTCTGCGTTTAGAAAAACTCATACTAGGGGCACAGGCGAGACGGTACGTAACGTGGTATCGAATAATCGGAATAATGTCCACTCCCTTCCAGTTTTCTTCATCCAAGCCCGATTCCTAGTAAGATGTTAGCTTAGCTTAGGACCCTGAGTAGTGAGTACCTACACGGAAAAATTTCGCTCGAGCGTTTTGAAAATTTCTTGCACTTTGACACATAAACCATGCTCCCGTGATACAGAAAAAAGACGTGTCGACGCAAACTCGGAAAACGGAGAATTTATATCGTAATTTTAAAATTAAAAAAATGTACAATTACAACAAGGGATAATTTATTTGTTTATTTATTATTACTTTTGTTTTAGTTTAATAAAATTTACCCCTAAGTACTTAAAAAAAAAATGTGTATAAATAATAACAAAACAATGTATACTTCTATACTAATATTATAATGAGGAAAGATTTGATTGTTGCATCGAGTAGACTTCGAAACTACTGGCCCGATAATTCTTTCACCGTTGAAAAGCCACACTATCCCCAAGTGACATATGCTATGTGCGTAATGTCCACTCCCTTCCAGTTTTCTTCATCCAAGCCTGATTCCTAGTAAGATGTTAGCTTAGCTTAGGACCCTGAGTAGTGAGTACCTACACGGAAAAATTTCGCTCGAGCGATTTGATAATTTCTTGCACTTTGACACATAAAGCATGCTCCCGTGATACAGAAAAAAGACGTGTCGACGCAAACTCGGAAAACGGAGAATTTATATCGTAATTATTTATTATTATTACTTTTGTTTTAGTTTAATAAAATTTACCTCTAAGTACTTTAAAAAAAATGTGTATAAATAATAACAAAACAATGTATACTTCTATACTAATATTATAATGAGGAAAGATTTGATTGTTGCATCGAGTAGACTTCGAAACTACTGGCCCGATAATTCTTTCACCGTTGAAAAGCCACACTATCCCCAAGTGACATATGCTATGTGTGTACCACAGACGAAGTCGAGGTGGACTGCTAGTATGAAATACTTCTGATTCTGGTATATGCAGAGGTGAAAATGTAATAAAAAATAAAACTCCAAAAATTGCCATAAACAATAACGTGTATTCATCCTTCATTCAAATTATAAGTCTTAACTTATTCAGGCCCTACGCCCCTCCCGGACTAGGCCTCTGCTTCACAACTGGTGCCAAGAAAGCTGGCAGGTCTTTAGCGCTCGAAACTTGGCGAGCCCGGTACCGAACGACTAGCCCACAAGGGTTCCACCACTAGGGTACCGCCGCACGGGGTTCCGTCGTCTATATTCGGGCTACAACCAACGGCCAATATTCCAAGATGGCCGAACAAATGCGACACTAGCGCCACTGCCGAAATTCGAACACACCGATAGTTTGCTGAGGCCTGTCACTCCACCCATTGAGAAAATTATTTACAACAAAATTAGTAACTTTTTCTTTCTTGTCATAGAGAGTACTCTCATATTTTTTTATTACAAATGCGGTTTTTATAACCAAAAACGGAATATTATGATACAATATTTAAATGATAATGATTTCTACTTTTAACAATAATTGCTTGAAATCAACTAAACTAATGTTCTCACTGATAACTTACCAATATTAATTATTTCCTAATACAAAATTACTTCAAGTAAAATATTTCACTTGTCTTATCAACACAGAAATCATTTTAACTTGATATAATTTTACACAAGAGATAGCGACTAGCAAATACAATTATTTGCCTCAGAAAAATATGTTTACATATAATTATGTAAATAATTGAGCTACGATACCGCAAAAAGCCAAATAAGTGAAGAAAAACCCATCTGGATTCAACTTTACAATCGCTGATTTAGATCATTATTTACAATCAAAGTTTCGTTGATTTGATCCTGAAAAATGGCTAAATTATTTTAAACAATGCAAATGCTTTACTTCGAAGAACACAATATTTTTTTATGAAAATTTTTTTTTGTTTTTTTTCTTTACACAGGACTTCCCATAATATTACAATGATGTAGAAATTTTACACAGCAACATTTTTTTTACTGTTTTTTTTTACAAACCAGAAATCAGTCTAAATAGAACAAGATAGAATAGACAACAAAGGTGACATTTGTTATAGAGAAATAAAAGAACTTTTTATCTTCTAAACCTTAAAAAGAAAGTGAGACAAGTCGGATCAAAAATTTCCGAGAGGCAAAATCTTTTGGCTCACAAATTACTCTCCAAGAATTTTTGATAATAACGCTTAAAAAAATAGATCTGTCAAACTATTTAAATGTCAATTGACAGATCCATTTATTTGTCAGCGCAATTTATTATGAAAAATTATGCGCTAATGTTTTGTCCAGATAGACAAAAATACGCTTGCCTCATTATGCGCGATATCAATATGCTATAACACATTCGAAGATATACAGAGTATAAAAGGGTACAATGACTAAACTGTCACATTGTTTTTACTAATGTACTTCTCTGGAATAATAATTTTCGAGACGTTTACATGCCAAAGTTTATCAATTGCGACTGACTTGATCACAAAAGGCCTTTTATGCGCATACAGAGAGGTACAGTGATCAAATCATACGCCATAAGTCCAATCTGGACAAATCTGAAGGATTATTTTAATATTCCTGAATTTCTAAATGACAGACTTGATAGGAAATTCGTAAACATGTTTTCACATTCAACTGTGTAAATATTTATAGTCACAAGCAATAATGTGTATTCAATTTTGGACCTTATACCATAGTTTACATATTATTTATTACGCGTGATAAAAAATTTATATCAAACTAAATTGATCACACATAGCTTCTGTTGTAACTACTTGTATCACGACACAAATGACAGCTGACAATCACAACATGTAACTGTCTCTTTCGCTCTCATTGCAAATAAATCGTTCTGACCTGCTCTCATTGGCATCGTGTTACCCCTTAAATACAACTTTAGAACGTACTAATTCACTGTATTTCTATATTTTTCTTGACATTTTAGATTACAATTAGTTAAGATTTGTGGTCCGAAACCTGTCAGAGATTTGTCAGTCAAATCTGACAGCTGTAAACGTCAAATATTTAACCAATCACGACAAAGTATCGGACCCGAGCCACAGTGCTACCATCTATCATATTTTAAACCTCATTTACAACGGTTAATATAAAAGTAAAATTAAATTACTTTTAAAATCTATGTGCGTGTTTTGATGATTTCTTCACTGTCTTCTTATCTTCGGTGTTTACTGTCAGATCACTCAGTTTCTAAGTAATTTGAAAATAAGTTTTCTTTGCATACTTCATTATTAGTTTGTTAACTGTTTTATTTCGAAGATTCTTGTGTAGTAGTGTAGAACAATCGTATAACATAACTTCTTCGATTTCATTATTCCTTGTTATTTTTGCTTAGATTTTAAGTTCAAGGGTTCTAGATTATTCTTTTTTGTGATTATTATTGTAGGCTTCATTTAGTATATCATTTCATTGTTACCAAATCATATGTACTAAAATTTATCATTCATCCACTCCTCTGTACAACTTAAATATACATTTAAAAAAATAATCTTCTTAATTAATATGTACACAGCTTATAATTATTATTGGCTCATTTGACGAAGGCTTCGGGCGGTATTTTCCCTTCAGATTGTAGTTGGTTGAAGATAAACAAGGCTCGTTGGTAATCCCAGCCTGTTTCTTGTAAACAGCTGAAAAAGGAAGGTATTGTTAGCTCATGGTATCTTGAATCTATATGATTTTAGTTTATTTGCTATTAAGATTATGTAACTTTGTTTATTGCAGATAGGAGTTCAGTTTACAATCATATTTATTTATATTAAAATGAGATGTTTGTTAATCTGATAAAAAAACTCGAGAACGGGTGGACCGATTTGGCTCTTTGGTTTTGAAATATTAGCAGAAGTCTAAGTAAAGTGTAGAAGGTAAGAAAAAATAAAGGGGAAAGAACCGGCTACCATTTTGACTTTTGTCTTATTTGCGGCGCACAATATAAATGTAGGTATGAATAAATAAATATATAGGGACAAATCACACAGATTGAATCAGCCCAAAAGTAAGTTCGAGACTTGTGTTATGGGATACTAAACCAACCATTCTATATTTTAAAAGATAAAGGATTATAATGGACATAATATAGACGTACAAAATATGTCAAACAACATGGTACCCCAAACTGTTACGTTACCGAGATATTTGGAGGTGAAAATCGATAGATCGAAACGAAAATGTTCAAATCCCTTGAAAGTAGTGAAAAATCGAATTAACACAATTTTAGGCGGCCGAATAAAACCCGAAACATTAACAAAAGTGATTTGATACTTGCAGCGCCATCTATTGGGACAAAATTCTTTTTCTTTGTATATAGAAATACTCACTTTATACTCCAATGTTCGTTCATGCCGGTCTGTTGGCTCAGCATGTTGAGCATCATCTTCTGAGCGTCCCCACCGGCGGCGGCGGGAGCGGAGGCGGGAGCGGGAGCGGAAGCGGAAGCGGACGGCATCGCGGGAGCGGGCGCGGGCTGAACCGCCGGTGATGAAAACGCTTTTTCTTCCTATAACATACATACATTTGCTGACCTCCAAACATCAATTCGAAGATGATGATTGCTCAGCGTATAAGCCTAGCAGTCCAGCTTGGAAACGCTGCTAGTATTCTGGGCACACTGCCTGGATGTGACGCGTTTGAGGAAGTATTTTATTTATAAGACTATTTAAATATTGATCCATACTAATCCATATCCATACTAATCCATACTTTCCATACTATTCCATACTAATATTATAAATGCGAAATTCTGTCTGTCTGTCTGTCACTCTTCACGGCTTAAACTGCTGGACCGATTGTAATGAAATTTTGTAGGGATGTAGTTAAAGACCTGGGGTCAAACATAGGCTACTTTTAGGCGCGATATAACCAAGTCCCACGCGGGGCGAAGCCGCGGGGAGCAGCTAGTTTATTATAATTATGAAATAAAAAGTGTTGGCCCCATTGAATCAAATTCGAAGATGGCAACTCAACCAATGACGATGAGGATACATAACATCACAAGGAACTCGATAGCCTAGTGGGGCATGCGTTACCGTAACGCCGTTACGGTTAAGTTAAGTGACGGTGAGCGCGGCCTAGTTTGGATTGGTCTATCTATATATTTACGATCTTCTCAGACCTATCAAATATACACAAAAAGATATCATCAAAATCGGTTACTGTGACACGAGAATATGAAATCACTACATAGTATAAAACAAAGTCGCTTTCTCTGTCCCTATGTCGCTTTTTATGCTTAAATCTTTAAAACTATTCAACGGATTTTGTTGCGGTTTTTTTTAATAGATAGAGTGATTCAAGAGGAAGGTTTTTATGCCCATGCGAAGCCGGGGCGGGTCGCTAGTATATAATAGATTAAACCCCGTATTAAAAAAACGTTTGTTAAGCCCATTTTAACTTAAATATGTTTTGTCTCTTTTTCTCTTACCTGACACTTCACGTGAAAGAAAGTGACGCAACACATTTTAGCTAACATGGGCTTAGAAAACGTTTCTTAATACGGGGCTAAAACGTTAAACAAGTAAATATATTGATAACACAATTGTGATAGCTAACAAAACTATGTACTATGCTTATTACTGACCTGTTCTTCAGTAGTATTACTGATGTACAGCATATCATTGATGACGCAGAAGCCACCGCCCGCGTTGGGCACTATCACAAATGTGCGGTGGAAAGACCGAGTCGGGTTCCCTGTGGTTGTTGTCTCTTTGTATACGCCGTTCATTGTTAGCACGATCATGGTTGGCTGTTGAACAAAGATTAATCATTTATTATAATTTTTCTCTATTAATACTAAATATTGAATATGTTCTCTCAAGAAAAGCCAGTAATTTAAAATTACATCCTCTTGTAATTTTAAATAACTGGCTTAATTAATATAGTGTACAATAATTAAACAACAAACAAAATAATAATAATTGTGACACATTAATAGTAGGCTAAAAAAAGTTCAGTATCCTACTCAAATATACATTTTACTGGCAGTTTCCTGTTTGTATTTTAATTTATTTCAGTTCTTACCGTAAAAACTAATAAGTCGACAGCGAATCCCATCAGGTCGTGTTTCGTCTTGGGCAGTTCCGATAGGAAAGTGACCACTTGCAATCTTCCTGTCTTTAGGTATCGTCTCCTGGATTCTCTTTCTGGAACCCTCATTATGTTGCGACTGTTTGATATGTAGGCGTTCAGTCTGGAAATAATGATACAAATTAAATACTGCTACAATTTTCGTATGCTGTACTTTATATACCTAAAACTAGTGTCAAACCTTTAAAAAGACCTAAAAGTCTACTGCATGGGTATAAATAGTCAACAGAGGTAAAAAAAGGCCATTTTATTACTACTACGAAAGGGCATACAAGTACGCATAGATCAATAGACTCGCACAATTGTGATACATGTATGCTTGTCGCGAAAAGAGATGTCATTTCTCTTTTTGACGCTTCGCACACAAGCCTAACACTATGCAGCGCAGTTTTGTTTGTTAGTTTGTTATTCTATTATCTACTCTAGTGGAGAAACTGGAACACAGATGTCACTACATGTTTAGCTTAATCAAAACGTTATAATCCATACTTCCTTACTATCCATATCCATACTAATATTATAAATGCGAAAGTCTGTCTGTCTGTCTGCCACCTCTTCACAGCTAAACTGCTGGACCGATTGTGATGAAATTTGGTAGGGATGTAGTTAACGACCTGAGGTCAAACATAGGCTACTTTTAGGCGCGATATAACCGAGTCCCACGCGGGCCGCGGGGAACAGCTAGTTTCCTATAAAGAGTTAGAATAATACCACAAAATAAGCTAGATTTATTGGAACCCCTTTTAGGGTTAATAGGCCTCAAATTTATTCCATTTCATTTTATAGTACCTGGGCGACCGAGCTTCGCTCGTTTATGAAGAAAATCTTTTTGGCTGAAAAAATAAGTTTCATGGCTGGATAAAATAAATTTTCCCAGACATGAAACTTACCTAGATTATCTTTTTGACTATGTAAGAACTTATGTTTAAAATTTCAAATAAATCGTGAGAGTCGTTTGAAAACGCGTGTACAAATAAATATATATATATATATATATATATATATACAAATATTACTCGTTTAATAGTATAGGATTTTGCTTTACATGAAAGTCAACAATAACTTACCTAGTAGACGGGGAATTCCTATTATCGTTGCTCAAATAACTCGCCGACATCGACATACAAGCGTGTTCGTGATACGCCTCAAGCAACGGTTGCCTGGACTCAGAGTCGTATATCGCGAAGTACTGGGTAAGGAATTCCCTGACGAGGTCCTGGCCAGCTGGGTCCACTAAGAAGGATTGTTGGCGAGGGGGCAAAGTCACGTTCTCTGTCACATCGAAGCCTATTGCTGGGGGGAGGTCCACGCCGTCCTGTTTTGTGAAAGTAGCTTATGAAGATAAAATAAATAAATGAAAAAAAAAAAAATATTTTCAGGCACATAACCCATAGTAAGTACAAAAGTACCATACAATGTTAAGATGCAATATATACAGTGTATATTTTCGTCTGTCAGTCCTATAATAAATCAATAAACAATTTTAAAATGGTTAGTGTGATATTTTGGGAACTCTATTGAAATTTCAGCTTCTTCTATAAGAATTCTATAAATCGAATGAACTGCTCAGATTTTATATTAGTTCGAATTTTTGAAGCGATATCTCTTAAGCGGCGCTGTGCACTCTTTGTGATTTGTGGCCGTTAGATTCGTGAGATTAAAAATTCATAAGACGGACACGTGACCTTATCGAATTTATAATAATGAATTTGGTTTTACGATATCATATGAATGATCGCAATCTTAGCACTACGAAATACAAAACTACTATTAATGCGGTCTTTATTAGACATTTAAATAGGTTCGAAAATTGTTTATTTCTTATTTCAGTTACCATAAACCTATCATATCAGTTTTGAAGATTGGGGATGATGGGTCTAGTGATGATGATGGTGTAAGAGTCGTTGAAATTATGAATGGAAATTGGTTTTATTATGTTTTTTTAAGTTTATTTGAAAAAGTTTTTCAGAATAGCAGTCTGAATCTGCCCTCAAAATATTTGCAGTTGATTTGTGTCCACCTTAAACATACATATATTTAAACAAAGTACATTTGTCTATAAAAACAGAAACTTACGAGACGCAACAGCTTTGGGAACCTCTTCCGGACGTCGCTGTCGGAACAAGCAATACATCTTACTAGTCAAACATTCTGTAACTCATAAACATAATTAACTTGATGAAAAAATTTGATATGAGCTTAGTACAGTCGGCTGCAGAAATCTGACCCCCATGCCATAAGTATCACTATTGAAAGGGGGTCATATTTCTCTTCAGCTGACTGTACAATACGCGCCACGAAGCGAAAATATTTTTAATGGCCAGATTGAACAAAAAAAACTTTTGGATATAGAATTCTTAATGGCCAGAGTATACACAAAAAAATTGGATATAGATGATCAATAAATTATTATAATTTTTCGAAACCTGAAACGAATACCTAGATTTATGCAAATTTAAATGATCAATGTTTCATGAGTCTGTATGCAAAACTATATACTTAGCAATATTTATTAGATATATATTCTGTTATTTCCGTTCGTGGTGCGTTTAATAATATTTTATAGACTACATTCACTCCACCTTTTTCATAAAAAATAACTAGTAATATATTTATTTTAATTATTAGGTTGTGTATTTTTTTATGAATAAGATAGAATTCATTGAAAATGATGTAAGTATCCACATTTCAGCGGGCATAGTGCATCAATCAATCAAGACGGACCAATACTGGGCATAAATAGGCAAGTTAAAAAAAATTACAGTCCACATGTTTTTGTTTAAATCTTCCTAATTTATGCCCCCACATTTGTAATTTTTGCTCATATCAAATTCAATCAATATTTCCTAGAAAAAGGTATCTATCTTTTTACAAGACAAATTGATTGTTGTAAAAAGTATACCCTTTTCAATACATAAACATTTTGAAACTTGTCTATTATCGGAAATCGACGCACATAGAGATATGCGAAACAAAATAGGTGATTTACGCCCGAATACTCAAAGGCTACTCAATTTTGAGAGCTGCTCAAGTATCATGTTGCCGCGCTGAACGTCAACGATATGACAGTGACAGCATGATATTTGAAGAACTCTCAAAATTCGGGCATTAGTTTTCTGTAGTTAATTTCCAACAATATTGGACAAGGTTCATTACAAAATGAGAATTACATGCTAAGGAACTAAGTTGTTTTTAGTTTGTCCACCTGTGTATAGTTATAAAGATAGGCAGATATTTTGTTGTGGGCTTTTTCACTAGTTGATTATAATATAAGGGGTCCGATTGTAAATTGACATCCATGTTATGATCAGTGAAATCTAAAAGCATAAGTGAGTTTATTCACTTGCCAAACCTCTACCCTTGAAAAGACGATATGAATCTATCGGACATATTGTATAATATGTTTTATAAGCAACTTGTGAAATAGCATAGCAAGTAATGTTGGTTAAATAAATGCCCATTTGCTTGGGCATTAATGCAATATGGCAATAATTGGGCATTTTATGCAATCTGACTAATCGGGCATTCATTTCTTTACCTAACAGTATATAACTTACACACTTTCCTTGAAATAATTTTGTGAGGTTCCTCTATAAAATGACTAAATATTATATTTCAAAACGTCGACAATAGTATTTTTTTTTTGTTTTAAGTACATCACAATTATAATACACTAATAAAAATATATATGTTGGACTAATATAACTGTTTTGTAATTTTTCTAAACAATGAATCTATAAATTCTAAAAGTATAATAAATTCATTATATTACATATGATTATTTAACGACATTTCAAAACATAAATACATAGTTTCTACTGTAATTCAAAAAGTGCATGGAAAAATTGAACCCACACCCTCCTTGGCCTAGTGGTAAAACCGCTAGACAGAAGTTGCGGATTCTGAAAACAGTACACAAATAAAAAAAAATGTGAATTTTTTAGTAGACTTGTTTTAGGTTAAGTTTGTAATGTTATGAAATATCAGTCTGATTTAATTATTAAACATGTAAATAACATTAAATGGACTGTTTATTGTCTGAAATGGGATGCTTAAATATAATGTGACTGAAATAGTACAGTCGCCTGCAGAGAAACCTGACCTGCCTGTTAAAAATCAATCTAAGGGGGATCAGGTTTCTCTGCAGGCGACTGTACAACACCCATGTCTTTGTTATAATACGGTGGTAATCAAATCTAAGTTATAATCCGGCAAAATTATAGTCCAGCAACGTTCAGTACTTGTCCTCCACTAATAAAAAAACAGACTATGGTAGTCAAGTCTAGTCAAGTTAGTCTAGCCGGAAGGCTAGAAGATTCAATTGAACATCACTCGGCAATCATTTTTTAAATTATTGTAAAAAAAATAGATTACTTTAGTTAGTCTTCCTAGCCTGATCGGCTAACTTCATAGTATAATTCCTTTTTTAAATCTCTCCCTAAACTTATCCTTCTCTTTCTAAGCAATATGGCTGAATAATCAGTCCTAAACCCTGCACTACTGTACTGTTTTCCTTCTCCTATCAAGTCATCTACAGTTGCAAAAGCAAGGACAAGTCAACCCACTCCTTGTACCAATAAAGATTACCTGATGTATATTTCATGGTCGTTAAACCTGTTCACGAGTGGATTCCCTTTAAGGTACAGCTCCACCAGCGGCAGGGATTTCAGAGGGTCCAATGAGGCAACGGATGGTATCTGAAATACAAATATAGTATAAAGTATATTATTTCTATGTTGATTTATTTCAGGAGATATTCAGATTCAGTTTGTTTTTCAAGGGCAAGATATTAGAACGGCCTAGTAACACAAAGTATACAACTCAAAATTACAATGTATCCAGATTGTCTTTTCACATGTTCATAGACCTATTCTAAACTTGGTTTATTTTTCAATGCAGGAATTTTCATAATTTTACCAAAAAGAAAAAATTTGTAAGTGCGCGGGCCCTGAGGATTACATACCACCACACAATACAAAATACTTAACAGGTTATTTTAAGATTTTTATTCCATTAAATAATTTGTTCGAAAATAATTATTTTCTGTACTTTTTTCCTTTTGAGATACGTAGCCCTAAAAATACAATAGGTGTACTTATAACATAAGCCATTCTCTGCCAGTCACACTTTAGGACCAAACTGAAAATTGTACAATGTTTGTTCCACAAGCTGGCTGAAGAACTTAGTTATTGGAAATCGCTCTATGTAGGATGAACATACACAATGATGCTAATCAGTCTAAACCTTTCAAAACCGTCATGGGCCTAGTTGCCAGAGACACCGTAATATTAAATTGCAGATCATCACCATGATCATAATTCTACCAACAGCTGGACATAGGTCTCTGCAAGGGATTTCTAAAATAGCCGATGGGAAGCGGCCTGCGCCAGCCTACAACCTTACACAATATTACATATGAAAAAATATAAAAACTAAAATTATCACTCACCCTATTATCACCCATATATAAAATCTTCAGTTGCTTGAATTTAGTAGACAGTATCTTCAAATGTTCCGTACCATGTAGCTTATTATCGTTCAGATTAAGAGCCTCGAGGTCGGGAATGTGTTCGGCAATGATGTCGACCACAGCCAACATTATCATGGGCCGGAAGAGGGCGCAGAATACATCTTGCAATTCTACAATACAAAAAAAAATTAGTAGTTTATTATTTCAATTGAATTTTTAAACTAAAATATGAAATTCATCTAATACATCTTCTATATTAAATATTTTAATTGCCTACACTGGTGTCAGATTTTGAGCAAACCCTGGGCTCTGAAGCAATCACCTGAGGATGGAACTGGGAAACACTATGGGAGATTTGTGTCAGATTTTCTAAGCTGTCTAACTTAATGTCTGCCATCTACAGATAGTAAAAACGAATGATTGAAAAATGGATCTCGTGACCACTTGTCATTAGACTAGACTATCAAGCTCTTTATGATACACAAAATAGGTAACGACCTGCCTTTATTTAGGGAAAAAGACAGGTATTTCATACTCACAAGGCAAAAAATAACATAATACATAACACTACTGACAAATAATTGGAAAAGACCCCTTACATTACAATGGAAGTACACTGTTGTCCATACTCTGTTTTGAGACTTCAACATCTATGATAAATATAAATATAATAAATATGTTGAAAGAAACTAATTATCAATTTAGATAATGATGATCATAACAGTCAATTAAGATAATGATTCAGAAGAAATGTAATAAACAAAGTAAACAATAAAGAATTTACAAATCAAAAAATCTTACCTGGGTCTGCATGGAACTTGGTCAAGTCAAGAGCTTTAGTCGCCGCATTGTATCTCTTTACCATGGCTGTCTTCATCTTCTCCTTCATCTCAGCATCAATTGTCACAGTCGGGGCCACATTACGGACGATCACTACCATCTTAAAACCGTCAGTCATCGTGATCTTTCTGTCTGCGTAATACAGCTTCTCAGCAATTTTCACATCATCCACATAAAACATAGCAGAATTGCCGTTCACTTTGTAATAATGTGGTATAAAGATCTCTGGTGATATGTAACTCAATAATGCTTTAAGAACAACATCCTTCTCATGCTTAGCTCCGTAAGGAATAATAATCTGGTACCATGGCAAAAGACCCGCTACAAAATTCTTCTTAGGGAGACGGGGCCCTCTAGGGCCATCAGATACAATTCGTTTCCCACCTCTGCCTCTGAACATCCCTTTTCTTCCTTGACCGTGCCCATGTACAGGCCCTCCAGACATATCAATATCATCATCAAGCAGCAGTTTAGCGTCATTCCAAGTACGGAACTTGTTTTTCCCTTTGTTAGTACCAGGCTTGAAACTAACACGTCTTGTGTTGTTCGAATGACCTCTATCGTCATGTTCTGAAAAAAGAAAATCATACAACTACATTTATATGGTCTTTTTATTGGTGACAAAAGACTTTCTCCTGATAAATCACACGCCATTTTACAAAAATATAACATGTGCACTTTGCACCAATGTAAACTTACCATAATGGTCATTATCATATGTCTTCCAATTCCTCAAATTTCTTCCGCCTCCGCGTTTAGGCATATTGAGAAAATATCACACGAAGTCCTAGAAACGTAGGAAGGTAATTTTATGTTCCACAGTCAGAGGTTATTGCACAAGTGTAAACATTTGTCTACCAACGTTACACTCCGCCTATAGCTTTTACAGCCAGAAAGTCAGAAATACCTTAAAAATAAACGCCTTTCACGAGAAACAATTTAATCTCTACACTATAAAATGTGTCGAAATGATTATCAAAATTCGATGACGAAAAATGAAGGACAATATTAGGTATAGTATGTAGGAATTGGTATGGTAGAATTAGTAGATTTGGTAGATAAAAACGTGTGTTGCCATTATATGCCGCTTGCAGAAGTTGCATATGCTCAGCAGTATAGTTGAACATGAATAGAATAATAATAAAATTTTATGTTATATAGGCCCTGCAAGCAAGCAAGGCTTGGAACTGGTACCAAAAGTACAGGTCTTGCACTGGTATTTAGAAGTTCTTTTCATTTCGGTACCTAGTAACCTGTTCCAGATGAATTCCGTTATCTGTAAGTACCGGGACCTAATTTCGGTACCGGGTGGGCATAAAACAACGTTGCTACTCCGTACGTGATATCATGCATGTCTCCATTCGTCATTCAAACATAAGTGAATGCAACACGTCATTAATAAATAAATAAAAATATTTAATTAGAATTGGTAAAGGTACCGGCATCTCACCAAAATCAATGATACCGGTTCCCATAAATATCGGTATTCAATTCACGCCTTGTCTGCAAATTGTTAAATCATGGTAATATACTACTATATAATGGCCGGAAGCATTGCTACGTTCAATAACAATGCTAATCCACCCCGACCACCTTTGAGCCTAAAACTCGTGAGAAGATGAAACCCATGGGGAACTCTCATGATTTCTACATTAAAAGGTTCAAATATTATGTTATCTACATATTTATGACTTTTGAGGTTTACTGCTGCAACTGCAGCAGTGTCGGATTTTTACTTAGTTATTTGGAGCACCAAAATCATTTTATCCACTGTTTTTCCAATGGTAAGTATCATGTAATCTAGGATTAAATTGTTATGTTTAGTCAATGACCCATCCCGCCTTTCGGTCAATGATATGATATATATCTTACGTGCTTTCTTTCTCTGCTTAAGTATACCAATTTAGAAAAACATGTTGGTTGGTCGCATGGCGGCAATAAGATCTAGGGAAAAACCACCTACCGGCCACCGTTGAAAAAAGCCACTTCTTGCAGCTTTCAAATGAAACACCTGTGAAGCCATATAGTCTAGAATAGATCAGTCTGAAAGAAAGTAACAACCAATTTAATAATGATGGTTGCAATTATGAACTTATTATAATATTGTTTTCCAAACATCCTAGTTTCATTTGTTTATTGGGGCCAACTTATGGTGGAGTAGAAACTCACTTATACACTACAAACATACATACATTTGGTAAGTTGTGTGTAAGTAAAATACTGCTAGTAAGTAGTTTGGTAAATAACAGAATAATTTGAAGTTATTTTTATAAATATGATAAAGAATTACTTAGTACTGTTATATATAACTAACAAACGTATGTAGTATGTACTTACAAAATTTGATTGGCATTTACGAGCCTGATTTTTGAGATAGTTTATAAGGCAGGCTGTGGCCTGTGGGCACAGTCGGTATGTTATATACTCAATTATGTACTAAATAATCACAAATGCTACTACAGTATGTACAGCCAGAAATTGAAATCGGTATTTTTAAGACCCAAAAATAACGTTAAATAAATATTTGATCTGGTAAATAAAAAAAGTGTTTGATTTTAGGATCCTAAACGCTTGGTTACCGTTACGAACTAAAAAGCTGGTTTTTGATTTAATCAGGTTTCCGATCCTTGTGTACAACCCTTTACGATGGGCTGATAAAGAAATAAAATCTACTATTTAGTATAGTTTCAATGAGTACTGGCAACATTTAAGAAGCATTTCGCCATTTTGAAAATTCATCTTTTGTCTATGATGCACGCTCCTGCGTTTCATTATACGTACTAAAAATATTGCACAAAATTAATTAAAATTGTATTCTAGTAAATATTGTGACAAAATAATGTAAATGTGATGAAAATGAAGAACTAATTATTAAATTATTCTCCTGTTTTACATTTGCTTGCATAATTATTAATATAATTGTGATAGGTACACGTTTAGTTTTTAGAAACGGAATGTAAATGTATCCATAGCATTTAAAAAGAAAATGATCATAGACAAAGTTCTTGTGCTTTTCGAGTCTGCCATGTTTTGTCCTATTTGTCGCGCTTGATCAACGCGTTCGCGTTTTACTATTTCATGCTGATAATTTCTAAATGTGTTAAGAGCTGTGTTTTGTTTACAAATAGCGTGAATCGTGGTGATGTAATTATACTGTGAAAACTGTAGGGTTGTTGATAATTTTGTGTGGTCACTAGCTCTATGTAGCTACAGAGTAATTCGCATTTCAACAATTTTTAGAATCAACGCTAGCTTGCTGCTGCTTGCAGTTAAAGAAATTCCGTCGTGTTTTTATAACATTTGTATTTGCCTTGAGTGTTTTAATATTCAATATATTCTCTGTGACGCAACCCACGTGCACATATTACAGCGAGTATCTCATGCACATTTGTTATTATTTTGTTCGTGAGTTCGATTTGTCGAGTGTTTAGTCTGCATTGGTTCGACGGAGTGAAATCGCGGTGCGCGCCTGGCTCGCATTGTCGTGTCTGTCTCGCGGATTACCTACGTATTGAAATATTAGGGGAAGATATTTGAAATAATTTTGTGCGGTGTTGGTGTGGTGATTTGTGCATAGTGCACACGTGACACAAGCACGGGACGTCTGTTTGGGTGTCAGTCGGTTGCGGTCCGCGAACGCACGCCACTCTCCGCTGCAGTGCGGAGTGCGCGACTTTCGAGGTGAATCACCGCTGCCGTGCAGGCCGTGCTTGTTTACCCGCGAGTTCAGTGCGTGTTCTAAGCGGAAGTGTAAGGCATGTGCGTTGTTTCCCTCCGATGACATCGCCGTCGGCTGTGGCGAAGTTTCCGATCGCGAGTGTGTGCTAGTTATGCTCCTTGGGTTATGAGTGTGTGACAAAGTTATAGTGTAAAGAACCTGGAGCCCCTAGACGGAGTTGGGCCCGCCGGGGCGGCCCTGGTGCTTCTCGGGGCTCCGCACGAAGGCAAAATGGCTGCGTGGAACCGCCACCACCACTTTAACATGCTGATGGATGAGAATGCCAAAAATAAATGTAAGTATCCTTTTTTTTGTCGGGTTTGCAACAGACATCTAAAAAACAGTAATTTTCTATTGGGTCATTGACCTGTCTCGGGTTCAGCATTAGGTATGTTTTCCAATGTTATTGACACAAGATAATCTTTTTTCAAATGCTAGAAAATTGAAAGACGCTACAAAAATATGTGGCAGAAATAAAACCATTTCTAGGCTTATAAAGCGTTTGAGAAAAAATAGCAAATATATAACCATCCCTTGCATTGCATCGTGATAGTCAGTTTCTATCTTTAACTGTCTTGGGATGTTACATAGTCATCATTTAACTTCATTGAAAAGGGGATATTTTGATAAACTAAGTAGGTATATATTTTTTTTTTTTAAATACTTTTTACGGCCATGGAAACTAGTCCTTTAAGGCCTCTCTTCATTTTATTAATCTTCTTCAGTCCTACTTTAGTCAAGTCAAGTCAAAAAGTCAAGTCAGTAGTCTAGTCAAGTGATGAGTCAGTCGGATGGCTAAGTGAAGCGGTAGAAAAATTTCACTTAGCTATAACTTGGAGATTTTGGTGACAAAGGTAAAAGTCACAAAATCGACACTGTACCACTTCCCAACACTCACGCTTGTTCTTCCCGAACACTTTGCGAATAATAATCCACCAATATTAATCACAAATTCTCGAAAAAACCTAAGTTTTAGAAATTAAATACAGCGCGGACATAGCGACAGTTTACTTTCCCTCCAAAAACTCCCTAAGTAGGTATATTGTAACATCATGTGACATTAAAATAAAAAAAAAAAAAAACACTTTTTTGCACATCAAATTTAAACATCATAGCAGCTTTTTTTTGGACTTGTTAATTATAAAACATTCCGACGAATTGATAATCTCCTCCTTTTTTTTAAGTCGGTTAAAAATTGTCATTTATATTTTTGCGTGAAAGCATAACAAACAAACAAATAAGCAAACAAACTCACTTTTGCAATAATATTAGTTGGATTGGATGGATATTATTTTATACATTTAAAACTTCAATATTTTAAGTTAACTCAACTAGCGACCCGCCTTGGCTTCACATGGGCATAAAAACCATCCTCTTGAATCACTCTTATCTTTTAAAAAAAACCGCAACAAAATCTATTGCGTAGTTTAAAATATTTAAGCATACAAAGTGACATAGGGACAGAGAAAGCGACTGTTTTATACTATGTAGTGATATAATTTGTACATATTAAAATATAACTGTGATGTAGGTATTTATTATTGCGGTGTACCTATTGCTGTGATGGCTCAATGACCCAAAGTTGTTCTTGGCCTCCAACATAAAAGTTAAATAGTTTTAAAAGAATAAATACCTATATTTTATACAAAACTTACAGCCCTGAGGAATAACTAGGGTGATAAGATAAACTTGTATGTATTGTTTTCTTCCATGATTTATGTACTTTTCTGACCGTAATTAACAGGGGGGTTTCATCAGCTAAAGCTATTCATCATCAGAAATGGCATCTGTAATATTAATTAGTTCATTAGATCATATTAAAAAAGTAATCCTATAAGGGATCAGTTTTGAAATATTTTGCATGGAACATGTTTGTTATATAAACAGTATAGACATTTTGTTGGCTAAGAGAATGCTCTTGCTTTTAGTGTGATAAAAATTAAAACATTAAGAGATTGAGTCTAGGCCTTCAGACATCTTATATCAGTAGAACCTATAAAAAAATAATTTAAAAAACGGTGGTCACAGCACAATACCTGAGTAATTTGATAAAGATATCCTTGCGACAAATGTATATAGTTACGCACAATATGCACCTATAATCTCCATACATTAATCCATCCATACTTGTTTCTTATGATATACACAGATGTATTATGTACATTACGCTGCCTGTTAGTCTTACAACACATCAATCAATACCTATGTAGAATCCTTTTGAAGTAACATGCTAATAATGGCATTACAGAACCCTCCATCAAGCACAATATGATTTTCTGCCTCCAGTAACCGCTACAGCAGTATATCGGCCCATAGATCATTGTTAAATGCACACGTCCCCCTGTGACCTGTATGCGTGATGCCCTACATCCCTTTGCCCTTATTTCCCTATTGTGCATCAAGGCTTGTTATGTTTACATGGTAACTATCCAAGTCTAGCCTTTGACTGGTCTATCGGTAGTGACTCAATGAGGTGTTAAGCTGTGACATTATGCCAACGGTTCCGAACAAGAACAAGCTCTCATGACTCATTTAATTAATTTAGGTCAAATTTTATTCAGTTACAAACTTACTAACTCATACACAGTTGACGTTATCGTATCATAACTAATGTCTCCTTGATAGAAGAATATAGAATTATACCCCAAAAATTACGTTGATAGACGTAAGCCTATGCTATGCATACCAACAAAATGTCCCAAAAGTTTGTGAAATCATTAGACACATAAAACGCGTTTGAAGACCGGCCATTACACTGTTTTATGACATAATTCCTAGTTTATTTTGAGAGGTGACACAGTCCCGACCCCAAAATTACTTAACGCCCTCTTCCCCAATCTGTAACCCAATTCGGGCCGAAGCCAACCCTCGTCGCGCGCGTGCATTGACGCTTTATAAGATAAACACGGCTTTTGTGACGTCCTAGGTTTATTGAAAATGTTACGAATTTCTTTCATTATTTGTTATCTTTTTCACGCTTAACTACTGAACCGTCGATGTTTTGTATACACTGGGAATAATAGGCTAATCAAATAACTGAATTGAGACAGGCGGGTATCAAAAAAGGACGCCTAAACACGTACAAACTTTATTATCGACTAGCGTAATAACCTTTCTATTGAATCACTCTATCTATTAAAAAGAACCGCATCAAAATCCGTTGCGTAGTTTTAAAGATTAAAGTATACATAGGGACAGAGAAAGCGACTTTGTTTTATACTATGTAGTGATAGTGAAGTGATGTAGTGATAGTGATGTAGTGAAGTTAAACTATATAAAATAAGCGCGGGAAATTCAAAAGAGTTCTTCTGATCTGGGGTCTGGGATCATTGACAATAATAACTGTTGATTTGCATTGTTCGTGTTTGCATTAAAACTGTTACATTGATTGACGACGCTCTTTTTCGTTTTGATACGTCGCCGATTGCAACTTTAGCTATTATCACCTCGCCAATGTACCGGTTGCACTCAAACTTCATAACACTGGAGCCCAGGGTGCGCAATGATCGCAATATTTAAATGTTTCCTTCATAAAGAACCCAAAACATGTTTAAATATAAGATTTAGATCGAGTTTCTTTCTGACATCAACATATAATTATAGTTGTTACCACGTTGTTACCCTAGTCGCCTCATATGACATCCACAAGAAGTGATCTTCCCGCGCAAGCCGTAAAAGTCGTCTGAGGGAATCGCCGAATGGGGAAATCATGACATAGGTGATGCGGCTAGCAACCATTGATTTCCTGTTTCAACTACCATTATGCTAAACGTGGCCTAAGGCCTTATGGCTCTAGGCTCTGTCTACCCCGTGATAATATATACGATATATACAATAAAGACGTGATTATATGTATGTAAGAAGTGGTCTATTCTCATACCTCAGATTTGTCGTCACAAATCTATCAGTGTCATTCGCCCAGTGACGTGCCGTGAATCAGGCGATGATACCCTAGTCCAGAGCCCGCCAGTTCCGCACCTCCCACGCTTTTGGCACTCCGCTGGAGTTCGTTGCATTCTCCTGATCTAAATAACACAAAGACACTGCTCTTAATACCCAGTTTCTGGGAATACCGGGGCACTCGGTCTTTATTCTCTATTTACGCAAGTGACTAATTAATTGACGGAGATCGGTTTCGAGATTTTTGCTTTGCTCGCGCGGCATTCTCTGTTCGTTTTACAAGTGTTTTTTAAATAGGAAGTGTTTGGAATATCATCAAAGATTGTCTTATTTTTACTTTTGACTTTGATTTTAAAACGCCATTGGGTCGTACACGTGCCAGATGGTCTGAAGACCTGGTTCAGATCGCAGGGAGCCGTTGGCTGCTGACCGACTTGGATAGATAAATTTTTCCTCTTTTCCCATGTAAAAGAGAAAAAAAATATCTATCTCTATCACTACATATTATAAAACAAAGTCTCTTTATCTGTCCCTATGTCCCTTTGTATGCTTAAATCTTTAATACTACGTAACGGATTTTGATGGGATTTTTTAAATAGATAGAGTGATTCAAGAGGAAGGTTTTTATGCCCATGCGAAGCCGGGGCGGGTCGCTAGTTCACAATAAAACGCCTACCTGTCTGCGACGAGCTTTCCCTTAATTGGGGGAAACATGAATAGAATTACAGTCGGCTCACACGAAAGTTACTAATTGCCCCCTCCCCGACCATTCCCGGGTTAGTTTCAAATATTATCTATTTGCTAACAGCTGTCTTCTTATACGCCTGTCTCGGCTTGTTTGCCCCCGTTAATTATAATCCGATTTCACTGAGCTTGGTTTAACTTCTCAGTCTAATTATTTTAAATCAAGGATTATATTAGGTGTTGTATTGTATTCTATATTACTAGCTCTACTAAAAGTAGGTATCGTTTAGTGCACACATACGTCCTTTGTATTCATTACTGATATTTTTTCCTGTAACTTGTCGAGTCGAAAATGGCTGACTCCTCATATTTTCTTCGTACCTCTGCTGTCGTTGGCCGCTTCGAGATCCTCAAAATGTATTCAGTAAATAATAGTAACAAAGTGATCTTATAAGTCTAAGAATATAAGGGTCAGTTTTTGCATGTTAAGCTGTAAAGGTGTTACTTATTGTTTTTTAATAAAAATAAATTTTGATGACATGAAACCCTAATAATGACTTAAGAACTTTGACACATTATAGCTCCGTGACTATCCTAATCCTAACTAATATTATAAATGCGAAAGTGAGTTTGTTTGTTTGTTACGCTTTCACGGCCTATCTACTGCACCAATCTTCCTGAAATTTTGCAAATACATAGATTGAAGTATGAAGAAAGACATAGGATACATTTTATCTCGGAAAAATGTTCTGTTCCTGTGGGAAAATCACGCGGGCAAAGCCGCGGGAAAAAGCTAGTTTAAGATATTTTGTCACTATTTTTCTCGAGTCTATCCAGAGAAATTTTGGGATATGGGAACCGGGCCTCACCATACTATTCATTTTAATATTTCTGCAGATTTTTAAAGTTCATCCAATGTTACCTTATATTTATTGTAAATATAAAGATTTATGGGTTTAGATAAAGTAAGTACAATAAAATCAGATAAAGTTTCTCTTTGACAAATTCGCTAATAATCTCCTAAATCCGTGAATGCTTCCTAAAACATGCTAATTTGTATCGGATTGGTTGGGGAAACGAAATTTTACTCTGAATATATTAACTCAAGGGACTGATGTCGCCGGTCCCGTCACAAATATAAAAAAGCAATATTGTCAAGACAAAATTGTCGTAAACACATTTACAATTCTGAAATGTGGTAAAATCTGGACTTAAAAGTCCTAACTCTTTTTTTAAGCATATTGTTGATATTGACAATGCTTGGTTGAGTACTAGTGGAATTTAATCTGGCGCTGGACAGACAGAAAAGACGTAAGACACAGTCGGGGTGCAGACATATATATGTTCCTTTTGCGTCCCTTTCATATACAAAATATACAGTGTCTCGAAGGGAACCATATCTATAGATACCACTGTGATCGTATCTATTTATGACCCCATGATTCCCACGGGAAGTATACCTTGTTTAGTTGTTTCCAGTTGGTTAGGACATTGCAGGCTTGAATCTCCTGATTGTCTGATAATAAAGATGATTCCGTGCTTCGGAAGGCATGTTAAGCCATTGGTGATCGTGGTGAGAATGGTCAATCGATCTTGTAATCCACACGATCTTGATCTATAGCCTGGGCCGGATTGCCAAATATTTGAAACTAGTCTTGTGCTGGAACAACCGGCGCCCGCGCATTTTTTCGACCGCGATCAACTTTCATTCACCGTCTGAAAGGTGTGTTGCTATGCGGATGTTGCTCGGTCCGATGTCAGCCGATGACGCGTGCTGTATGTCGAAATATTTTTTTTCTTTTTTATTTTTATTTATCATTTAAACTATGCAAGTTAAAATACTGACGCTTTCACAACTGCTGCAAGATAAGATATGAGCGTATGGTAAAGTAACTTTGCTGCCTCTGAGATATACCCTTCAAACCAGAACACAATAATCGCAACACTGCTGTTATGTGTGCGGCGACAGAAATAGAGTGCGTGAGATATGCAGACGATTTATGTACAAGGAACTTAACTCTTCTGGTGTATTCTTAAGATATTTGTACCGTCTGGTACAAATATCTTATCTGGCTCATCAATCTGTTACCAACCAGTTATCCCATGTCTGATAGGAACGCTGAGTCTGCGAGTTGCTGGCCGGTGAATGGTACAAAATGGAACCTTTCACCGACGCACGGTCTAGACGAGTCGGTGCGGTCCGTGAATGAATTTCACATTGGAATGCGGAACGATTCGTTGTACCCGAAATCGATGACGCGCAATGTGCAAGTGAAATCTTGAATTAGCACTTTGGCTGCTAAAAAACACGAATATTTAATAAGAAGTTATGATACTCGTATGTAGATTATCAGCGAAATACTTCCGTGAAGACCTGGCGGGTGAAATATACGAAATTCGCTTGGGATAAGCGAGAGAGCATGCATTGTTTGGAAGCCGGGTTCGAAGCAAAAACAAATATTTTTATAGATGCACATGGAATCAGGCACTCTTGTTACCCTACTTCCACGATAACTACGGGATTAGGAGGGGTTTTTGCTGAAGCCAGTAATCACAGGTAAATTTTTTAACTACATGCCACAGATAAGTTTTCAAATGATTCTAGCTGGACTGATTGTAGCTACAAACAGAATAATAATAAGGACTCGTTTCGAAATCAAAATGAGTCCAACTGGGGGGTTATACAAGCTCTGACTCAATGCGTGGGTGAATGCAGTGTGGGCATTCAGGTACCCTATTCAAATGCTAAGATTTCTCCGGCGGGCGCCGCCGATTCGGCCTATTATTTCTGCCGCCATTTTATTAAGCGCGAATTATGCACATATTAATTGGACTAAGTCTACAACGCGAATCGTGTGTAATCGCCATCATCCCAGCGTTTTCGCGGTTACATCCTAAACTCAATGAACGAGTTAAATAACTGAATTATTTGTAGATCGATTTATAAAATGGACGATTTTGTTAGTTAAATAAAAGTACAATAGTTATTTTAAGATGCTCAAACTGATGTTTCTAAAAGTTTTGAAGAAGCAAGTTTGAAGTTGTAAATAAAGTAAATAAATTATCTTGAATATTTTTCTTGCCAAAACATCTTATCTTGCAGTAGTCTACACTCTAGTACAGACTGTAATCCATGTGAGCTTAATTCTGTTGTACCCGTAATTGTATTGTACAATAAAGTGTTTTTACTTTCTTATAGTCAGCGCTACAAAAGCGCTACTACTTGAACTATTTACAGCAAAATACGTAGAGCGTCTTGTATAAACTTAACTTCGTTGAATTCATTGTTATTATGATTCAATAGAAAATATAAAAACTTATTTTTCCTGAGTCGTTGACGTAGTGTGACGAAGCGAGCCCTAAAGTGCCCCCTCGTGTCATCGACCCGCCACGAAGGTTTTCGCCACGTTTTTGCACGTCCGACAAGCAAGGTCTGTTATTTTGATAATTGAATGGGTATGGAAAGTTGAGCCTTTAATATATCACATTCATGCCACTAACGGTGCCGACCCGGTACGTATGTAGGTACTTAATGATGTACCTACCTACTTGCGGTATTTTATTTGTGCACTGGGCTTTACGTGTTAATTAATTATGTTCGTTACTTAATTGTAAATTCTGTCCGCGTGTATATTTAACCTATTGATAGCCATTCTCATGAGTGGTAAGAAAATAGCAATTTATTATCCAACGTGCTAACAAATCATAAAAAAATAAATTATAAAAAAAACGCCAATATGAATAACATAAATGCGGTCATGTACATGTGTGTGCACCAAAACATTATGTAACACCACTAATAATATTTTTTTTGGAAATAAATATTTCATTCATTCATAAAACTTTAATAAATCTTATTACTGACTTTCTTATTTTTTTAATAAAGTATGTTCAACACTCGGTCACAGTCCAGTAACATTCTTGTATGTTTTGAAACAGTTATATAGTAACTACCAATTTAACACTTATTAAATTAACTAAGTAGGTTACTAAATGAAACTTATTTGCCAGCAAATACATGTACACTATATTTCCTCTAATTGCTAGCCTATGCCGGGTACAAATTAAACACCTCACACTATAAATTACTTACCATGTTTTTTGTCATTTGTTAAGTATTTTTTTTAAACGATACTATTCTTTTAGTGGGTTCTCAGTTCTGTGCCTAGGTCATTGTATAATAATACTTTAACAGAATGAAAAAATAACGACCTGGTTGCCATTAAAAAAGCTCATGGACCGCCGAAGTTGTGGTCTAAAATAAAGGCAGCGCAGAAGTGACACCGCCTGTGCTACATAAAAATATCTAAAGCTAGAAAATATTTACAAATTTTTTTGCATTGTAAACTAATAAACTGGGAATATAATGTTATAGGTATGTCCGTACGTACGTTTACAATTAAGTATTATTTACTGATAGCAAAAAAATACCAAGTGTTAGATATCGTGAAGTATCTGCAATCGTCGAGCGTTGAGTTTTGAGTGTAGAAAAGGCGAAGGAGGATCTATAGATCGTAGCAAGTAGAAATATAGTCCTACCTCTACAGGAGACAACCATGTGATATTATGTATATGAAATACAATGCTTCTGTAATCTCTTCATTTGTAAGTAGTTTCAAGGTGGTTTGATCTTCACATTCATATGTTCAATGCCCTTAAATTCCTGTTTCGGAATTGGCATAAATTAATAGTCGTCGTGGGCAATTATACAAATTTTGTTATTCTTTGAATATTTCTCATGGAAATGATAAAAACATCTACCAACACAAGGCTATATGTAAATCATTTGTCTTGTTAGACTCAAATGCTCATAGGCCTATCATATTACCAAAATTTGCAGTGCATTTTGTCGCTTGTAACAAAAATTCAATGGACATATCACATGTTAATACAACGAGTATTATTTTCCTGTTTATTAATTACTAGCTGCTCCCCGCGGCTTCGCCCCGCGTGGGACTCGGTTATATTGCGCCCAAAAGTAGCCTATGTTTGACCTCAGGTCGTTAACTATATCCCTACCAAATTTCATCACAATCGGTCCAGCAGTTTAGCCGTGAAGAGGTGACAGACAGACAGACAGACTTTCGCATTTATAATATTAGTTTGGATGCGACCTGGTTTTCATCCAGTTCCAAAATTATTTATTCCATAGTGACCGTGTAATGGTATACCAATTTTATTCCCAATGTCATTAAAACTGCACTATGCTTCGTCATTTCAGTTTATTAACGGCTTTGCTCAAAATTATCAGATGAACCGGCAGATAATAAATCTAGGCATGATTTTCCTCCTCTCTTGAGGATTGGGCTTTCTAAAAGTACCGTACTCTTGAAACTGCACAGTGCACCCCTATTGGGCCTCGCGTCGATGACCGCAAACTTTTTGCATATATACTTACTGCTTAACTGGAGCAATGCTTGATGCTGTTCGATGTATATATAAGTTTAATACTAGGCTCACCCCGCGGTGTTACCCGAGGTTTATCATAGAGGGCAGCGCCATCAACTTTATAAAGTGTTATTTTTTTAATAAACCTACGAGAATCGCGTACTTTTCAGAATATACAGTGTACTATGTGTTAGTCCAAAGTATCACCTACCTCTATACCAAATTTCTTTAAAATTGCAAAACAAACAGTCGTTTGAGGGTGAAGAAGTAACAAACGCCGTCAGTAAGATGTGACAACGCGCACGTGACACCCCTGGTGTTTCAGATGTCCATAGGCTACGGTAACCGCTTCCCATCAGGTGGAGAGTGTGCCTGTTTGCCTACTAAATTGTATTAAAAAAAACCTACTGCTAATGTTCTCATTGCTCCAGTCGTGAAGTTCTAGGAGTTTCCTTGTTGTGGTCACCATCACTATCACTACATAGTATAAATAAAATAGTCGCTTTCTCTGTCCCTATGTATGCTTAAATCTTTAAAACTACGCAACGGTTTTTATATAGATTGAGTGATTCAAGAGGAAGGTTTTTATGCCCATGCGAAGCTGGGGTGATTTACAATAAAAAATGTCTATGAGTTGCACCCCAACGGGCCCCGCGTCTTTGACCGCCAAATTTTTTGCCGATGCCTCCACGCTCGCCTTAACTAGAACAACCTTAGACAAACGGAGAATGCATGAAGGAGGATGTGTTGTTGAACTTTGCTTGTTAATTTAACTACTTATATAAATTTCATAATGTTCGTCTTCGATGATGAGTTTTCCTTTGAGAGGTTTCGTCCTACCTTAAAAAATTAGGTTTGCATCCGACAAAATGATGACATTCAGTTCACCCTTTAAAATTTGCTACATAATCAAACTTACGCTTAAAATAAATTAAAAATATATAAAAAGCTGTAAAATAAATAAAAAAAAAATATATACTTACAACAAGATTAATCTAAACCGAAAATCGGATGTCGGATGGGCGGACAGATGTAGGCGCCAAATCTAATGGTCATCGATTCCACGAAGGAACTTCAAAGGGACTAACCGCAGCGGTATAGCGTCGTGTCTGAAACAACAATAGAAATAACTGCAGACACGTTATCAGTGATCAATAACTAGTGATACAGTTTAGTATATTGCTATTTTGATCCGAATATTATTTGAAAAAAAAAATGTGTTAAATATTGTTTTTTTTTATTTTAGATTATTTTAATTATTTACTAATACTATCGTGCAAAGCCAAAACACTGTACTTTCAAAATACTCATTTTGAGATAACGGCGTTTAAAGATATTTTGTTTGTTTTATAATTTTTGGGACTCCTAATGTGACTTTGTTCTTGATACTTATAAGAAACACAAGATATTATCAATATCTTACTAGCCATATATATTTTGGTATAATCGACAAGTCAGTATATTAAAAATATAACAAAACTTGTTTTACTTTGTTAATACCAATTGAATTTAAGTCCTAGTATAAAACCAAAACAATGTATTGAATGATACATTATTTTGGCTTTATAAGATTGCACGTATATTTAAAATCAATTACGTATTTACACTGTATCTATATGTATAACTGTATGAATTGATTTTCTAGTTTATCTTTACATCATATTTTTAGGTTAGTTTTTGATGAAATAAAAGAGTATTTCAATTTTTTATATTTATTCTATATAAAATGTACTTGGAACATAAAATCAAAAAGACAAGCAGCAGACATATTAACATTAACAGAATTAGAAATAAGGAAAATAAAGAAACCAAGTAAAATATGCATGTTTCTCAAACATCCGAATCAATATTTGTAGACAGGTCTACGACATCAGATACGACAAGATTCTCATAAAATATACGACGTGAATGTGGCATACTTTTACAAAGTTCAATCAATTCTTTTTTTTTTAATTCATTGATTCCTCTTGGCTGCGTTTCTTTCTGGATATTATCAAATAAATCATTAACATCTCCTGCTTTTAACCTTGTGCGAAGTTCAGTCTCGATTTTCTTCTTTAAAAAATGTATCTCTTTAAATTCTTCATTATAGCCATTTTTAGCAAATATTGATAATTGACCTCTCCTGAATTCTATTATTTTTAAATTTTGTAGATTCCAGCCTTTAGGAAATTGAATTTTTGCATCATTCTCAATCAAAAACATACCGCTATGGTCGACCACGTCTACTTCTAAATTCTTACGAGCGGTTTTTATTTTATCAATAAAATCGTCAAAATCATACACTTCTCCAGAAGCAGATAGTTTTCTAGAGATAGCGGCATGCACTGCATCTGCAGCCATGTAAGTATGACCGGGCTCAAAATATTCCAGGACAATTTTTTCTATAGAAGTGCTTTTATCATTTATCAGTCTTATTAGTGTCGAAAGTAATACTTTATTTTTATTTTGGGAATTACAATTGTCCAAAAAAAAAAAAATACATTTTTTGTCTCTGCAATGTTTTCTCAAAACGTGAATGAACGAGGAAGCTATATTGTAAGCTTTTCTACCACTTTCGCCTTCGTGCCAGACTACACATATAGCTTTTTTATTTTTACCCGGAGGTACAAATGACTCGTTAAACAAAACCAGTTTTCTAGAAAAAAAACTATCTTTTATGTCAATTATTGGCATACAGATAGCCTTTTGCATGTCCACCGTAAATAAGACCTCTTTTCCTTCAGATGATTCACAAATCTCTTCAGCTGCCTGAAAATCTCTTCTGGAATTTCGTTTATTTTCGAGATGTTGGCCCAGAGTTTGACAACTAGCACAATTGCATGGTCTCGGCATATCTTTATGTTCTTCTTCATGTTGTCTGCATTTTGTGCAAATGTCTTGCGGTTGTGTTGATGTCGATAAATTGAGTTTTTTAATCATTTCATGAAAATGTGGCCAGCTGCAAATCTTCATATTGTTTTCGGCACAATGTTGTTTAAAATGTTTAAATATATCTGAAAATGTGACACCTACCGGCAAATACTTTCGATTAGGGGCGTGAACTAAGTTGTAATGAGAAGAAACGGGATTATAACTTAGTATGAAACTTTCCATATCCTTTTGATATTGGTCGGAAAATGCAGTGGAAGGCTTTCGACGACCTCTTGAGTCAGGGGCAGCGCTAATATCAGGGTGTTTATTTCCATTAAGGTAATTACTTTTCAAGACTGACTGCACTGCTTCGTCATTATTATATCCTAAGGTATGCAAAAAGAAAATTTTACATACTGGGATCTTATTTAATGACCATATTATTGTATTATGTCTGCGCGACTCACGTTTTGTCCGTGCAGTTGGTACTCTTTCTACTTGTCGAGATATGAAATCACGTCGTCGTTGTCTATCCATACCCCAAAACTGTGTCCATATTTCTTCTCTTTCAGGCTGCGTTATTTTTCCGGAGCAATCTTTAGCACACTGACATGGTCCTAACATAGGATGTTTTTCCCGTTGATTTTGAGTCATGCTGGTGGGGTCTCTTGCTCTCTTTTTTTTCTTTGGCGGCTCTTCTTTTGATGTGTCCGACACGGATGATTGTGATGTATTCAGCATGGCAGACGTTGAAGACATATCGACGGGATTTTCCATTTGGAGTGGTGCACGAATTATTTCCGTCGACATGGAACTCGTTGGAACGATGTCAGAATGAATTACTTCTGTGGTTTCCGCTGAAGTGAATACTTTGGCTGAAACTATATTATTTTCAGGTACGGGCGGGATAGGTGCGGGCACGATCACTTTAGAGCTAATAACATGGATCCTCTTTTCATGTAACGTTTGCAGGCTTTCATCGATAGGCAGAGTCAGATTTTGGCAATTTAGGTCCGGTTTTGGTGAATGAATCATAGCTGCAACTTTTGTTATTTCCTGAGTACTAACACTTTGAACTACCGTGGTTTCAACTTCTGAGATTTCGCCTTGCAACTTCATAAATTGTTGTTTTTCTTGATAAGGCAGCAACACCGTGTATTCCTTTTTCTCTTCGCGTGCCTCTAAGATACATTCCTCAAGTAAAGATTCACTCAAAGGGACCATAGGTACAGGGCTAATATCACGTAAATCAAAATCACATACATCTTCAATGTCTTCTTCAGAATTTAACTGATTCAACTCAGAAGCAATCGTCACATGGTTAGAATCATTATAATATTGTTTATTAGTTTGTGATAACTTGACTAATAGTTTAATCCGTTGATTACTCATTTTCGCGCATAAAAACAATCAATCACAACAAATGTAAACAATGCACTGGCGACGTACCCACTTTAGTTTGATACGCGACCCAACTCCCGCACACTCCGTGCGATGACCAATAGCAACACGAATATGCTAAGTGCGAGCGAGATAGCAATAGGACGAGAGATACGCTTCCATAGTTCTATCTCTACTGAACGCAAATATGGCAAAACACTGTATCCGTAGGGCGCGAGTAATCTTGTAAACTAAAAACACTCTAAGAGTGGATACAGTGATATGGCATAACAAATCCTATTAATAAGAAGATACAGGTGTAAATCGTACTTCAAAAACTAAGCAAAAAACGTAATTTCTCCGAATGTCAATGAATTAGGTAATGTATAAGGATGTCAGAAAACAAATAAGCTTTATAGCGACAAAACACTGTATGTGACTTTACAGTGTTTTGGTTTTACACGATAGAATATAATTATTTGCTTTGTAATACTATAATTCTTTTGCCATCGGTTGCATCATTGACAAAAAATACCATAATGGCAACGTCCTTCTCTCCACCTGTTGTATTTTTGTGTTCATGTAATGCAATAACCAACGAACGAAAAAAATACCAAAATTTAACATAAATGCAACCCTACTATACATATCCATACGGCGTATAGTGTACTGGTATTAGACCTCTTTTATTTATTTAATAATAATAAATACATATATATATATAGGGACAAGTCACACCGATCAAGTTAACCCCAAAGTAAGTTCAAGACTTGCGTTATGGGATACTGACTTAACGATACTATATTTTACAACAAATACATATAAAGATAAACATCCAAGATCCAGGCCAATCAGAAAAAGATCATTTTTCATCTTGACCTGGCCGGGGATCGAACCCGGGACCACCTGAATAGCGGTCAGGCATGTTAACCATTACGCCACTGAGGTCGTCATTGGAACCAATCAAACCTTCGGTACCGGTTACATTGCATCACTACCGAAGGCAATGAAGGCATTGATAACGGCGCGCGCGATGTTTTCGCGCACGTTTCGGGCACCGCAGTGGCGCCCCCGATCGGGCCCCGGGTGAACGGCCAGACAGGCGGGCGGCCGGCCGTTAAACCTGCCGCGGTGTCTTGCGGCCTCGCGGGCCTCCGAGTGCCTCCGACGCATGAATAGATATACAGAGAGCGGTGACAAACCCAAAATTGCGTGCCTGTGTGCTGTGCAGCTGGCAGGCTCGTCAATAGGAGTCTGATTACTGGTAGAAATTAAAAACCAACTTATTTTCTGCCCCCTTAAATTTTTACAGTTATCTTCATTATGGTTCCGTTTAACCGGTATTTAGCCAAGTATATTACTGGTATTTCGTGTTAGAATACCGATTTCCATCCCATATAGATACAGAGCGAGGTAACAAACCCAAAATTGCCTGTGTGCTGGGAGCTGGCAGGCTCGTCAATAAGAATCTGATTACTGGTAGAAATTAAAAACCAACTTATTTTCTGCCCCCTTAAATTTTAACAGCTATATTCATTATGGTTTCGTTTAACCGGTATTTAGCCAAGTATTTTACCGGTATTTCGTGTTAGAATACTGGTTTCCATCCCATAGTGTATAGAAATATCGCGGGTTCTTTCTCGCGATGACCCCGCCAGTATCTCGCGCGTTTCAAGCTTGTGGGGGTAGTAGGCAGCACGCTTTAATAGTGACACTCAAGGCTTCACGAGTGTAAATAGGCTACAGTGACCGCGCGCCCAACTTTCAGAGAGTCATTCACATTTGTCATCACAGTTAATTTCATTGTTCATCTTTTAAAATCAAATGAAAATATTTATTCAGTATCGTTTTTTTTACACATCCGAATACGGTTGTATATTTTAATTATCTCGGCGCAATTTTATATGAAGCTGTCCCTCTGGTCAGTATATCTATTCTTGTGCGGCGACAGCCTGCGCGTACCGCGTTAGACGTTGCTTAACGATTGTTTATTTTATTTTTTTCTAATTGATTATTCCCAAGTTCAGGTGTACTTGGAACAAGTCACCTGATTGTATTTATTTGATACGCTTTTTTAGTATCTTACTTCCTTCACTTAGCTATTACAAAACAAAACACTTTAATGTACTACTTGTAACTAATGTTATTTATTTATTCATTTAAATATTGTTTATTTAAACCCAAGTACAAACAAAGGACACTTAAAACTAGAAAATTTAGTACAAGAGTGCTATTTATTTCTATAGAAATTTCTTCCATGTTCTTATTATTATAATCATTTAAAAACAAATATCTTGGCAGTTAAGCATATTCATTCTTTTATGTACTTAGATTTTATTTATCTGTTTCATAGATAGCGCTATTCATCATCTTTAAGTCATCTTAAGACATGATCTATGTCAAATAATATAATATAGGATTCGATAGAAGGATATCTTATCAAATTTTAGGCCTTGCATGTAAGTCAGTTATTTAAACGATAAATAAAGTGTGCACAAAGTATTTTACATTGTCGACAATTTTTAATTTAATCGACAAAGATAAATTTGCATGTGTAATGATTTAATTTACATGTCGTTGTGTACTTATCAGCTTCATTAAATTAACATTCTAGAATGATCGTGGCGCCAAGTGAGGCGCCGTGGTCATAAAGTAACATAAGTGCACACATATGTACTAACTGTTATTTCATACATGCTTTTTTATTGTTACTTACGTGGTCGATCGAATAAAATTTACAATTGATTGAAAGTTTTACAATATATTCTACCAAATTTTTACCATGTGTATTCGGTTCGGGTTGGTAACCAATTCCTGTGTTACATCGACGTAATTTTCAATTAATTTTAAGGAGAAAAAGAAAAGAAAATCAATTTACTTACGTAGAAAAATAAATCCTAGAACAATAACTTGACATGAGAATATTAAAGTAAAAATATGAAATTATTTTTATTCAAACAATTACAGACAAAATAAATCTCACAACATCTTGTAACTGCCACTATTATACAAAGTGATTTAATAGGTCAGATTGATATGCATTCGGCCATATTTTCATACGGGGCCGTCTGTGCCATTTCGGGCCAAGGTGATGCAAATAGGGCCTCCGCGACTTAACCGTATGTCTATTATGCGACCGTCCGACTCCCAAGCACTATGAAAATCCACCAAATGCATTATTCTTCTGCCTAAGTGCTTAATAGAAAAGCTGATGAATAATTCACCAGCCGAAGACTGCTAATAAAACCGTGCTCGACAAGACGCCGGTCGATATGTAAAGAGATGTGATCTAGGAATAATATCCTGCCGAGATTGTTTACGGTGGGGCTCTCGGTCGGATTGCGTCGCATCGCATCGCAAACTTTAAATATGGAGTGGACAGAAGGATAGCTTTGTGTGGTGTACTTAATATTGCCACAAATCTTTTTATTTTCAGTTTCAAATGTTTTTTTTTGCGGGTTCCATGTTTTGTTTGTAGACAGTCTTAATCATATTTAAAGATGGGATTGGGCTGATTTTCAAAATCTGAGTCAAAACGAATTTTCTGTTTTATCGCAACCAAAAGCTGCCTACATATCTTGCGGAGTTCAAAGTATTACCATTTCAACAGACATAGAGTAACTTTCTTATTTATGTTATTAATTCATTCATATCATGTTAGTGTCAAGGTTCAATTATACGAAGTAAACTATCATTAGGGAAGTAGGACTATTCTATTCTCTCTATAGTTTCAATGGGCGCTAGTTTGTCCGGAGCTCAGACGGGCAGAGCACACAGGTGGTGTGGAGCGAACGTCTGCGTTGGTGCTTTTTCATTCTTTGTTTGCATCGAGGATTTGCATACAATCGGAGAAATTGCGTGGCTGGCAGCAGCCGGGAAAAAAGGAATTTGTGTAGTAATATGCATATGACTGTTTCGAAGGCCGGAGATGATTTTCTCAACGCCGATAGTATTGTACTGTTTCGACATCGAAAGCTTGTAACGTAAATTCCTTTTGCTTGTCCAATTCTCGAAAAGAGCACGAGCAACGGTATTTCTAAATGGATACTCAAAGAAAAAACTAATCATCACGTTTGAACTCGAAAATTTCAAATGAGGAAAACGTCAGGTCATTTCTAGCGATTCATCGATAATCGCGTCTATCGGACTCATTGCGGAGTTCGGCGTGTTTGTCATCTGAATCACGTGGCCTTTCGCTTGGTTATTACAAGCCTAACGCTGTTTCGCGCGTTAGTTGTGGCGGGCATTTCGCGCCGGCACACCGTCCTTATCGTGTACGCTGTACGCATCAACAAATGCCACGTGTTGAAACATTGTACCGATCACAACAACAACACGCGGCCGACGCGCAAGGACGACGGTGCAACGCGATTCGTCTAACATGAAAATGTCTACAAGACATGACGCGAAGTGAAACGATGAGATCTACCGATGCTAAGGTGGTTCAAGTGCCTCTTTGTGTTAATAAACCATTATATCTGTGTGGTCTTTATTGCTCTTTTGTTTTGAAACAAAGCGATTGTGTTTGGTGATAGTGTTTTATTATAATTCGTGCTATGTCCGCTCACGATGGACAAACAGATGATTGTAAGTTATTTTCTTTAATACAGTTGGATGTAAATATACTGTATACCTAAATATCCAAAGTAGACAAGTTGAAAATTGATTGGCTTTTGAGATATGTAGGTTATAAAAAAAAAAAATGTTGCTATGCAAAGTCCGCCATATTCACAAACGTTATTCGCCTCGGCTCTCTCGTATACATCTTTTTCTTTTAAGTTGTCCAGTAACGCGTCAAGGAGATCTTCTTAATGGTTTCTTGGTAGTGGCGTACAGAGAATTGCGCAGTTAGTCAACGTCCATACATTTTTAGTTTAACTCGATGTCACGGTTCCGAAGTGACCTTGCGCGTGATACTTACGGACAGGAGTACATTACCCTGATTGATTACATATAAAGATAATTGAGGAGGTACAAGTAAGTATTATAGATAAACCAGTTTTATATTTATACAACACGTGTAAGAATGATCCTATTGTCACATACAATATGATATTGTGTTATTTTACAAAAACTGATATTTGTTAGTATTTTAAAAACTGTTTTTTTGTTACTCAATGTTTAAATAACTACTGATGGTTTTATTTTGGTTGGATAAGACGACTGCATCTATCCTTCCCGAAATTACCACAAGACCAGAGCCTAAAGCAAATGAAGCAATAAAATACAATAATTTTACTGTTTGTACCTAACCAAAAAGGATACACAAAGATGTTTTAATTAATGCTGTATCACGATTTACGTTTCTTTCGTCATAAAATTGTACCTAGCAACAGAGAAACCATATTTTTATTTTCTGCTTTGACTTCTACACTTACTGATAAATCATTTATGAACATGTGTACGTTCAAATACAGCGATTGAGTTTTAATAATTTCATACATGTTTGGTTACTGATTCGTCTGAAGTCGTTAACACTAAACTGCAGCGGCCGGTCTGTTTTGCACCTCCCACGCCAATCTACCGGCGGCTAATCGCATTCCTGACATAGCTAACACAGGTTGTCGGCCGGCGCGGCGACCGGCCCGGTACCGCTTGCATCGCTGACGTAGCAGGGTTACCATCGCACATGGAATGTCGCTAAAAATAACCCCGCATTTGGAAATAAGTACCTGTGCACGTTTAAAATTGGATATTGCGTGCGGGATTTTTTATTTTATTTAGGTGCTGGTTTTGTTGCTAATCGCAATAGGACTTCTGCGGGCTGCACATAACAAGACGTCATTTAACCCACAGAAAAACCTCGTAAGTGTTGTTTCTTTAGAAAACAAACTTACCAAAGGTAGACACTACAATTTCTTACCGTTTACAGCGTTAAGAGTAATCATAGCATAAATTAATATTTCTACGAATGTAGCTCGGCTAGTCATAATAGCATAATGTCATGACGTCATAACTGCATAACCTCTATAGAACAATTGATACAATTAATGACGTCTGCGATAACAGTTTCTCACGTCATTGTTAAATAAGAAAACAACGCGCGTTGACGATTTGTGTGGTAAGTTACCAGGGTTTTTCGCGTCGACAACCATCTAATAAAATTGCAATTTCTCAAAAAAAAAAAACACCGGAAATAAGATTTATATAATATGTCTTACAATATTTTGGCGGTAAAGGAGAAGTTTCAGCTAGAAGGGTGGACGTAGAAAAATCTAATCCTTTGGGTAGTCCTAAATAATGAATATGAATTCACCGCTGGCAACCAGACAGTCCGTGGTTGACCGTATCCGCTGTAACATTTACATACGGAACTCTTAAGACGCTTATAATGCTAATAGCCGGATACGCCCTGGTTTTCAATCGGCGGTCAACGTAATATACTTCCAGTTTCCATTGTCATATAAACCTTAAGGTTCATTATGTAAGGTTGGAAATCTATCGTTGTCCAATTCGATTCAGCACCCATGCGCCGGCTGCGGCGCGGTGTTATCCGGTTCATAATTTTTATTTTTATGTTTATGTCCGTTTTATTTTTGTATGCAGTTTGTATTTACGACGCATTTTTCCTACACAAATAAAAAGTACGTAATAAACAAAGGAATGGTTGTACAAAAAACTTGTTTTGCGTTTGAATATTTGAACGTTGAGATGAATTCCTTCTTTACTGTATTGCGTTTCAGCTTCATAAACTACGCAGTTGCATGTTCCTTGTGACGATATATCTGAATGCGCATGTATTGCGCATGTGCACTTGATAGTGAAGGCCTTCGGGCTTCGACACTCGTGTTAATAGATTTAGTGCCTCATACACACGGTGCCGTCGTTATAACGCTTCACGGGGCGGTGATAATGTAACTTCGCCTGGTACCAAAATATATGAAAGCGTTATAATGCGCCTATACAATAAGTTATATATTAAGTATACCACCACTTCCAAAGCGCAAGTGGAGAAGAAGCGGCGCCACATACTACACTACAGAATTTTCTCCAGAAACGTCAACAAATTGAATTCTTTTACCGCCAATTACCTACAATTGATTGCACTCGATCTTTTCATTGGATTAGTCATTGGATGCAAATCAATCTAAATTTAACTATTGATAATTTTAGACAAGACTGGACAAGTATTTATTCAAAGTCAAAAAGTCTGACAAGTCTGTTTCTAAAAAAATATAATTTTAAGCCATAATATAACCCCAGGTGTCGTAAGTAAAAACAAATATTTCATTTAAAATTACTCGTAAGGCCACCATTTATTTCAAAAAAATCAGACCCTCCATCTATGTTTTTCTTGTAAGGATATTACGGCGTCTTGTTAAGAAGAAAATAATACTAATCATCCTTTGAATATATTATATCTTTCATATAAGAGCGAAAGAATGGTATAATGTATTATTTATATTTTAGTCAACACGAAATCTCAGAAACTTCGAAAATGCATGACACTAAAATTTAGGAGGTAGGAATAATGGAGCCCCGGGTGGCTGCTATTATAGTATAAACTAAAGTCTTGGCTATTTGAATCTGTCTTTATATCCGTACAATTTATTGAAAACAATACAATTTCGATGCGGTTTTTGCCATCACTTAGATTTATTATTTCAATATAGGTATATATAAATAATTATTGAAACCCGTGCGAAACTAGGGTGGAATGTCTAAATAATGGAAGTGAATGGAGTAGAAAACCTTGCACACAATGTTTATTTCTTTCAATATCAACCATTTTTCGATTTATTTTTACTAGGTCTCATAATTCTAATACACTGAAATTCGGCCGGAATTTTAATAATTAACAAAAATACCAACTTTACCACGACAATGACGTGTGGTTACACTTTTAAGAATTGAGACAGTTTTATTATGAAATGTCAAATCGTGCTAGACGACACATAAATAAGACAGAATTAACTTGTCTGCGACCTCTGAATTAAGCGCCAAAGTTCATATTAGCACCTTGGATTACGAAGCTAGCAGTAAAAAGTTTTAACCCATTAAGACTTGACTAGACAGTGCTGATAATTTACTTAAACGATATATTCACGAATGGTAATGAATTTCTGCGGCTTTCGTTATACCTTTAGAAGCATTCGACTTTAGTTTAGCTTTTTTAACGCAAGTCATAAAAAGGTGGTATACGTTTCATGTGTTTATCTATGTGTTTATGGCAAAAGACTAAACGGATGGACCGATTAGACGTAGTTTTATTATTTGGAAGTTTATTAGACCGAAGTGGTTCTTATCTATTATTTGTTAGTAAATTGATTGTTCACCCATGGGGATTTCAGGAGATCTATTTGTTTCTTTTTTCTATACTTAATAGAGCAGGTTGCAATGTCAGTGAACCCTTGTACTTGTTGTACTTTTACTCAGTTTGGAGTTTTAGAACAGGAAGTCATTATCAAAATCTGAGTGGCAAGACTGAGAGGAGTCAAACGCAACAAACGCATACTACGTATTTATCTTTACTCAAATAAACAATGGGTATAAATAAACGCCAAATTGTCTCTTAAGCATAATTTTAAGTTTAATTAAGTCCTTAAACTGTTCATGTACTGAGAATATTATCAGATTTCCAATCTCTTTGAATTTTTCATCGTATCACGCAACCGGTCGTCAACTTCTTTTAATAACATGGCATTAGTCCGCCCGTGAAAATATTACGACATTGTTGGTGCAGCGACAGGCACCAAGTATGTTTGCACAGCGGTAGAGGAGTCTCGAGCACAATTGCCGCTGAGTAGGGGCTCCAATTCTATTCTGAATATCGCCACTAAGAAGACACAGTGTCCAGAAGATAAACTGGTACTGGTATAGTCTTATGTCCCCTATCTGGGGCAGAGGGCATCCACAGTGACTCTCCACGTCGATCTATATTGGTCTTCGAGTTTAATTTCGTTCCAGGTTTATAAACCTTCTTGGTCTCATCCAGCACCGTGCGTCGCCAGATTTATTTAGGGCGGCCACGCTTTCGAACAACAAACAGAAGAAATGACAGATGAAATATAATTTATTTACTACTAGCTGTTGCCCGCGGCTCCGCCCGCGTGTAGTTCGCTTTTCGCTTAACCTGTGGAAACTACAACTATCCAAACCTATAGTTAAATCTATAAGTAGTATCCTATTCCCGTGCCAATTTTATAAAGCCATTACATTGCTACGATATCAAACTGAAAATATTAACATTCATACTATCACATATTTGTCTCTAAAAGAGTAGACGCAGCCTATTACAGGGTCATTAGAACCTAACTCAATAAATAGTGTTATGTTAGTTAAATTAGACCTTACGACACGACCGTATGTTCCGTCGAACAACAACTGAACTGACTTGCTGGTTTGATTATTTTTTAAACCAAAGCCAAACCAACCAACTAATCAATTCAAATAGCTTACAATACAATACAACAAACGACCGATAAACAAACCAACCAATAGAACTAAATAAACAACCAAAATTTTTTTGAAATAATTAGAATTAATTGCTGGAAAAATTTCAATCTGCTATAATACCATATGAGAAAAAATAATTAAATTAACTTCAGCGCCATCTATTGATATTTTATGTAACTAAATTATACGCCCACACACATTCAATGTGTTAATTTTTTAAAATTTAATAGAGACTGCAGTGTGTTTTTGTCTTCATTGATATCGATAAAACAAAGTAGAAATTGTAGCTTTATCTATATTAAATACGTTTATGTAAACCGGATTCAACTCTGTAAAAGTTTTGAAACAGTGCTAGAAGTAAACTTCAATTGACCATAACTTCTTTTTCCCTTAACCGATTTTGACGAAACAAAGTTTTGAAAAAACTGTTGAACGTATATGTAATCCACCTGTGAAAACCGCGTTCGAATCTGTTGAGTAGTTTTGAAGTTATAACGTACCAGACATACAGAAAGACAGACAGACAAAAATTTCAAAAATTGTTTTTTTTTGGTTTCTGTTACACGTCTTTCTTTAATCGCCCCGTATCAGTTTTTTAGAAAAATATTGATTGTACAGACATTCAATTTTTACTGTCCTATTATATGTAAAGATAGATAGATAAGTACAAAATTCAAATCCATACTAATACTATAAATGCGAAAGTCTGTCTGTCTGTAACCTCTTCACGGCTAAACTGCTGGACCGATTGTGATGAAATTTGGTAGGGATGTAGTTAACGACCTGAGGTCAAACATAAACTTTTGGGCGCGATATAACCGATTCCCACGCGGGGCGGAGCCGCGGGGAACAGCTAGTACTTATATATTAACGGACTTAACGCTAAGAGCGTTCTCTACCAGTCAACCATTTGATTAATCTTCTTTTTCAATGTCGTCAATGACAAACTATTAGATATGATTTGTAAGGGGTTGCGATATCGTTTATCCTGAAATAAATTTGCAAATGAATTTATTTGTTTCTTTTCAAAATTATAAAAAAAAGTAAGAAAATAATTCTAGAAAACAAATAAAACACGAAATCATAAAATTATTGTTTGTGACAGGATTCGATCCAGGTACTTTCTTGAAACATTTCTTTACTAAAGTATTAAAAAATTCTTAAAAATTAATACAAAACGAAAAAAAAAAGTAAATAAAAAAAGTAAGTAAAAAAAAGCAAGTAAAAGAAAGTAAGTAAAAAAAAGTCATGTATAGCAGGATTCGAACCCTCGACTTAAAAATATGATCTACGACCTCTACCGATAGGCCAACATACGTTGCTAGAGATTGGCGAAATTTCAAATGGGATTTGTCTATAGGTACGCAAATTCGCGCCATCTATTGAGATTTTATGTTACTAAATTTACGATCAAATTCAATGTGTTATTTTATTAAAATTAATAGGTGCAGTGCGTGTTTTCGTCTTTATTGATATGGATAATAAAAAGTAGAAATCCTAGCCTTATCTAAATTAAATTAAACGTAAGTAAACGCATTAAAAGTTTTGAAGCAGTGTTTGAAGTAAATTTTCAATCGACCATAACTTCTTTTTCCCTTAACCGATTTTGACGAAACAAAGTTTTGACAACGCTCCTAATCATATGTAATCCAACTGTGAAAACCGCGTTTAAATCCGTTGAGTATTTTCGAAGTTATAACGTACCAGACAGACATACATACATACATACATACATACAGACAGACAAAAATTCCAAAAACTCTTTTTTTGGTTTCTGTTACTCTTTTTTAATCGCACTCAATCAGTTTTTTTGAAAAATATTAAATGTACAGACACTCGCATTTTAGTGTCTTATTATATGTATTGATAAGCTTATTTTATTTGGATGTATTTTAAAGAAAACTGTGGGAAAAATAAGTTTAAAATAAAATTTCAACAAATTCTAATTCCGATTCTCAAACTGTTTAAAACTAAAGGAGCTTCCCAGAAAAGCATACACTTGCATTGAGTTTATGGTGTCAACATATTATAACCATTTGACTACAACAAGTTATTATTATTTAACTGACTCGTATACATTGATGCTAAGTTGAGAACAAGAAAGATCACCTAAGCATCTTCCGAGACATCCCCCTGAGAGCGCTATGATGAAACTGTATCCTTACAGATGTTTAGAGACCTCCCCCAACTAACTTGAATCTCTACAAGCAATTTACGAGAACTTCGAAGATGTTACGGCTTCTAAGTTATATATCTTCGTTGCTGCTCTTATCCTTGCGCGGTTTTCACACGCAAGGTAAAATTGGCCGAGAGGTTTAGATTTGTTTTAAAGTGATGATAAGTTGAAATTCCTTCTTTGATCCACTGAAAGCGATATAAAATAAATTACTCTTGAAAATGGTAACCCACATTTCAAGTAAAAAGCGAATAGTTAATTAAAAAAAAACTTCACAAGCACGGATTGAATGCGTAAAGTAAATAGCGAATCATCGAATTTAAACGGCAAAGTAGTGGGCGAATGCTTCTGTTACTTGATATCATTGATTGTTCTGATATGTTTGAGTACCCTAGAGTGACGTAGTGGCGCTTGTGTGATTTGCATGACGCCATGTATTTTTGTGTGATTCATCCCAACATATAACAACCATGTGGGCGGTTCAGGTGAAAAAGCCCTGTTCACATGGCAATTTGGGCTATTATGACATCAACATGATTGATACGCGCCGTCCGTTGCCATCCATTCCTTGAAACTACTGATCATAGACTTTTTATCGTACACGGATTATATTTTAATTGAAGATACACAGTCACATTAAAATTATTTTTTTGGCAAAACAAACTATTTTATGATAGATACAGGTATGTATTTTTTATCTTTACGACTGGCGTCTATCCCAAAGCTGATCAAGTTTTGCTGTATGTGATATTTAAAGTCACTAGTGTTTTCCACAGAGACTTTCTTTCTCCGAGGCATTGTCTCAATTTTATCAATATTGGTTTAAATAGCAAAAAAATTACCATAAACTTATTTATGTGTGATCTGTTCTCATATAAAGTATTTTGCCTTTCTACTTATTAGATTAAAATTACTTCATCGAGCCCGGTCCTCGCTTAGATAACTCAACGATATCACGATGACGTGCATGTATGACGATTCCCGGAACACGTTACGTGGAAACGCTTTATCATTATTGGTTTTACTGTTTAGTAACTAACTAACCACCACCTGTCACCTACTTCGCTTACAATGGGGTACATATTTGGCCTGCGTGACATTAATAAAATGATACGTTATCAAACAATCGATTTATTGAATTGTCGATATACAGAACGATTCGACCATTTCTGACAATTTTGATTTCTCTGCGTGTGAGGGTTCGAACGGACCAAGAAAGTTTATTGTACTCAATAGAACTTGATGATTTTTATTGTAAACGCTAACGTTTACTGTACCAAAATGGTTTCTAAATTAAAACATAATGTTTTTTTAATTAAATACCACACCTCGCTTGAATAATTTCTGTAAATGCCATATATTGACGTGACAACGTCTTAAATTAGGTTGCGGCTGGGAGTCACTTATGAAAAAGTGTAACGCTCGGTAACGTTACGATGCGCTCACAATGAGAGCGAGTGAGAGGCACGCGTCCCCTAAGAGCGAGAGAGACAGACTCAAAGTCGTTGTCACGTAAAACTTTCGCCCGTATACCGACTTTACAGGCAACCAATTTTTTTTGTAAATTTGGTATATTTATCGCAAAATGCGAAAAGGACTTAAGTTTTAAAATTCATCGTGTGAGACTGAGCGCTAGGCTATAGTGTTATATCGACTTGTACGATTTCCCAAAGATTTATTGTCGTTTCACTATCATTATATCCGACAATGCCTAAATAACCGAGGCAAAGTAGCTGCAGGTCGCTAGTTAAGACATAAAGTATAATTGTTCAATCCAAGTGTCAATAGCAAATGAAAATTTAATGGCATACAGTTAAGTTGCGTGAAAGTGAAACTAATTCACTTTCCTACACTAAATCAAAGTTTAATAGCAAAGGTTGTCAGTGCCTGTCACTTTTCTCGGTTCTCGGCTATGGCTAGTGGGCCGTGTGTCAAGACTGGACTATTGCCTTAGGGGACCGGTAGGCGTGTACCATTTTGTAGACAGTTTTCTTGTTGTAAGATAATTCAATACTAGCTTTCTCTAGGTTTTCAAGAAATCATCGGCCATACGGGGCAAATATTTTTAATGCTGCTCGCACAAATTTAGATCTTTTAAATATACCTAACCTTTCACTATTCAGATTTCCCCCATTTCTAACTCACTGCTAAAAGTGATGTCAAGGTTCAAAGGTTCGACGCTCTGCTCTCTACCCCATAAAAGTATATTTTTCTAATTTTTGTCAAAGACCAAACCTGAAAATTATGTGACAAACCTAATCTAGGGGACTAGATATTAATTCCTATATTCTTTGTTACAGTGGGCGTTGTCGGCGGGGGCATGCCCGAAGCCGCCGGCGCCGAGAGGCGGCAAGGCCCCCTCTACGGGCGCCTGGTGGCCGAAGACCAGCTGGCTTCGATGAGCGCCCCCTCGGACATTCAGGTGAGCGCGACACCGCGCAACCCCCGAGCTTTCTACCGCTACCGTACCTTCGCACAGGTAAATCATGCACGAGGCAGTTTGCGAAATCGGAACGGCAGACGCGGAAGACATTGGCGATCTGGGCTATCGCTTGCTGATTGCTTTACTGCCTGACTATTTGACTTCACACTAAACAAGTAAAGATAAAATAAATTATTTTCGACAAAACTTAAAATAACGTAACATAAAATTAAAAACAAACAATCATTCTCAAAAATACACATGACACTGTACATCGATAAATTCATAAGTATATTCAGCTCCTTTGAAATGCTGGAGTGTCAAGTCGAGCAATACAATCGTTCGCGTACCATTGTACACGTGCGATTGTATTGCTCTTTGAGCAAATGGGATGTAGTTTTGATTTGGATTGGTCGCCGTCATGAATACAATATTATTAAACTTATCTGTTCTTCTCGAAAGGCACGTGAAGTCGTTGTCTATAATAGCTATGGCAGTTCTTAAGTTAAATCTGAAACAAAAAGATTATTTTAGGATAGTAGGCAGTAAAGCATAGCAACTGAATTGCTCGTTCGTCTCTAGCGTCGTCTCACTAGGCTAAAATATGTGGCCGAGCAGTTAGGGTGGTCACTGCCTGTTTCACATACAAATTGTTGGGGCAATGAGGTCAGATTAGTACGGGTTTTCTACCGCTTTAGTACCTCGGCACTAGTAAGGAATAATTTACAAGACAGTTTTGAAGGATATAGAAAATTTAACTTCATGGTGGCCGTTCTCGGTTCTTATAGGGGGGGGGGGGGGGGGTAACCACTACATAATAAATAAAACAATTCATAAACGAATGAGTAAGCGAGATGTCGCCTTACCTCATGTATTGCGCCATCTTGCTTAATCAATCGATTGTGAATTGTTATGAGCCGTCGTAGAAACATTGGTAGTCTACCAGGAGTTCGTCTTAATTTATCATAGTATCACGACATCAACAACATTAATTTAAATAGTAAATAGTCTAATCTAACCATACGATAATGTAGCAATATAGTACTCACAGATATGATTTGCAGGCTTAGAAGAACATTAGACAAATCTATAAGCCTGCTAAAACTAACCTAAATACTGATACCGTAATAAAAAAATGTAAACATGAAAAGCGAAATACGGCACACCTATTGTTTTATTAAAGCTCCATTAACAACCTACAGGGGAGTCTAGACATTACGCACAAGTAAATAAGTTAGACGATAAAGTGCCACTAATTAAGTGCTCGCTACGGTACGAGATCTTTTCTGTACTAAATGGACCTAATAAGATGAAAGATAGACACAAAAAGTGTTCAGGCGAGTGACAGCTACCAACTAGTATGTCAATCTGGTTTGTTTTTTAGTTGAAAAACAAACAAAATCAAAAGATTTTTTTACTTTTGTTTTGATATAGTATTGGCTGGGGGTTTGAACTGTTGACTAGTTAAGTTATAATTACATATAACGTAGATATACTTACATAACCTTCATTTACTTTGCTATTTGTAGTGATTTTTCATTGTATCATGTAGTTGGACACACTATAATTTATAACTTTTCATATTTCAAGGCTTAGATAACGAGTATGATCATCATAACCTAGGAAAGATAACATTTATAGACTAAAATGTACAGCTGCTTATATTTTACATATTTGAAATTTTTCTAATTCTAAATTTAATCTAGTTAGTTATTGTTTTCAATTTGTAATATCTATGGAAATGTTACAATCCGTCCTATAAACTGCTGTCAATAGTTACGCCCGCCGATATACTGTTATTACCTGTTTTCATTGTCGTGGGAATTGCTTACTGTTCCGTGTTAACTGCCATCATATGATAATACAAACTGTCTCGTGTCTTATTTCCCATACATCGCTTTTTATCACCCAATAGCGCGATTTGTATGTTTAAATTAGATTTTGCGAACAGCCACTTCGATTTAGTAGATTAAGTAGTTTTTCATCACATCTGCTTTAATGCACATATTAGTTTTGTAGAGCATGCTTTCTCATTCAAATCTGGCAGAATTAACTGATTTTCAATTGTCATCTTCAATTTCTGAAATATCTGTTGGTGTTTGTTTTCTAGAAGTAAGAAGTACCTATTTAGTTTCAGTTAATTTTGTTAGAGATATAGACCACATTTAAAAATATTTATTTACTAGTGTTTTTTTCTGGGTTTTATATTTCAGTCCGTTAAATAAAATAGTCCTTTACGATGTGTTAAATATTGTATTACTTACCGTTTTTTTTGCACTACTTACTTAATTTACCTGTGGCTGGTTTCCATGTCACCATAGTAAAGAATTCATTTTTGTTTCATTACTCTGATAATCACTTTATTCCGTGACTTGACTACGAGTCTCTCTAGGAGACTCTTGCCATAAGATAGTATTGAGGTTATAATCAAGATCTTAATGTAGAAGTCATTCAGGTGGCCTACTATCATCTCTTAAAACCATGCAAGTTCCAGTGAGTAAGCGAGACAGCGCGCTACATGATGTAAGGCGACATCCCCTTACTCACTGGAACTTGCATAGTTTTAAGAGACGGTAGTAAACCCTCTGATTTTTCTTAACACACTGTTTTGACAGAAGAGAGTGAAAGTGACAGCTTTAGAGGTTAATGTCCCGGTATTGACACAATATTTGGCACATAGTACAGCGTGTTTCATTCCAGCACCTACGCTTGCATGACTGCTTTTATCCCTTAATATAGTACTATGTAAGGCATCTAAGTTATTAACCAATGTTTCTATTGTCCAGGCTATGCAAGCCCGAATACCTCACCACTTTCGTGATCCCTCAACGGCGCCACTTAGAAAACTCAGCGTAGACCTCATTAAAACCTACAAACACATTAACGAGGTAAGCCTTTTATTATTATTACCTAATATTATGTAAGCGAGATACAATATTATTATTTAGTTGTATTTTTTTGTTATAAGTGAATCGCGTGTATGAATCGATATTATAATGTTGCTCTATGGTCGTTCCGAGATTCGTGAATTTTTAATTTCATTCATAAGTATCTCATGACAAGAAAAGAGCCTGGAAAAGGTCTAGTTTCTAAATAAAAATAATATTTCAGGTGTTGATACAGCCATTTATATTTTTAGCACTATCTGTTGGCCAGTGGTCATAATGATGCCTTCATAATGATGCTGGGTAACTTGACTTAAGTATCTAAAAAAAAAAATACTTTTAAAGATTGTCATATAGAGTGCATTTTATATGAACCTTGGTTCTGGACGTTACAACTTAAACGGGAGACTTCAGAAACTTGCACATCAGACAGGTACATGTGGCTTACCACCAACTCTTAAAACCATGCAAGATCCAGTGAGTAAACGAGACAGCGCAATACATGATGTATAGCGACATCTCCCTTACTCAATCGTTCTTGCATGGTTTTAAGAGACGGAATTAACCCTCCAGATACCAAGTCGATTACTTTGGTAAACCTTTCGATTTTGTTCTTGTCTAGCTTATTTCAGAAACGAATTGATCTATTCAGAAAGTGATATATCCAAGTAAATCTGTCGTATAACTTTTTTGTATAAGAGTCTATATGCGTGAGCAAAATCTGTCATTAAGTGAGGATTTCATTTAGTCATGACGCAGGTAGCAAACTTACACTCGTTGCAGCCTTTTTCGATACAAGTACGTTGGCGGACAACGTGGGTGCCGATTTATTGCTTCATAAATAAAAAGCCTACTCAATATAGTTGCTATCTGTCATTTCTATTGAGTTTTATATTTCAAAAATACGTATTTAAATTGTATTTTGGCTGCTTCCAACCAGTCGGTGTTGAGATTTGAGGCTATGTCCAATGAGCAGTGAATTTCTTGCCACCTTAACTAGATCGTCGAATCGATATTTTCATCCGTCTCTCATATCTAAGCTTTATTCCTCCTCAGCTGTAAGTTGCTCCGTTGTAACCTCAGCTGTTGTTTTGGAGTCCAGGATCAGCTTTTTGCTTTTTCTACTCCACTTCGCCTGGACATTAGCATCCTTCATCATCATTATCATCATCATCACTGCGATGGAAAAGCCAGCATGTAGTAATCTATCAATTCGTCTATAAACAATGTAACCATAAAAAAATACAACATATCATCTATCATATTGTACACATCTATAACAGAGGCAGTTTTAGTCAAAACGAATAAGGAAAATGTAAAATTTTACTGAAAGGTCATGAACAAGGAACATTGGGCCTTATTGATAATATTCTTAGACTTGTTCCCACCCAAACAAATCAACTTTTTGTCGGTCAAGTTGACAAGGCAAGGTTACAAAACATTACATTTACGATTTGTTTATCTTTTACTAGATAAGGGATACTGTTATGTTTAAATTTCTCGAATATTTCCGTTTTGATAATAATTGGACCGAATATTTTTATTGCGTACGTGTTGTCAAAAAAGCTTATTTATACTAGCTTTCGCCCGCGGCTTCGCCCTGCATGAATTTCCCTCGGGAACAGTGCTTTTTCCCTGGATGAAAGGTACCTTTTGTCCTTCTCAATACTCCTAGCTATGTGTATGCGAAGTTTTAGAAGAATGGTTCAGTAGATAGGGCGTGAAGAGGTAACAAAAAACAAACAAACAAATATACAAACTCACTTTCGCATTTATAATATTACTAGCTGTTCCCCGCGGCTTCGCTTCGCGTGGGACTCTGTTATATCGCGCCCAAAAGTAGCCTATGTTTGACCTTAGGTCGTTAACTACATCCCTACCAAATTTCATCACAATCGGTCCAGCAGTTTAGCCGTGAAGAGGTGACAGACAGACAGACAGACTTTCGCATTTATAATATTAGTATGGATATGGATTTGGGATATAGCTAGCTATTGCACGCATATCTCTTTCTAGAATTATTCGAATATATATTTATAGAATATACATTTTGTAACTCAAACTTTGTAATTTGACGTTTTTAACAAATATACAAACTCACTTACGCATTTATAATATTAGCAGGGATAGGGATTTTGGCGCAGTTATACCGACGACTCATATGGTTAAATTAAGTTTGCTTAGCGAAGCCTATTTCGCTTCTTCTTCTCTGTCCGTTACGCGGAGTGGCTTTTTAAATCATGTCATTACTTGCTTCCTTCGTCCCTTTGGTAATTTGCCATACAGGTCATATGCCAACTGCCCTTTTTTTAGAGGCATGGAAAAATACTGTCCATAAGGTTTCGCTTCTATTCGAGATTAACTCTGTCGTCGCACTTAATTGAAAATAAGTACATCCGACCCAATGCAATCCATCAATTATATACCCCACTACCCACGTGTACATAGCCCTAGTAGCACACGACATAAGGCTGGTTAACCGTTGAAGGTCTGCGAGGTAGCTAGTTGTGAGCGATGGCAAAGCCCCGTATGAAAATGTCGGTTTACTTTACAAGGACAGGGAATATAATTAATTTTGTTTGTACTTAAGTGATATGCTTATATATTTAACTAATACAAATAAACTTCTTAGTATTGTAATAATCACTGGACGGATTTTGAGACGAAAATTCTATGGAATATGGTATCAAAACAAAAATAATCACCTCAGGCAAACTTCATAAGAACAACTGGCCAGTGGCTGTATCACTATCACTACATAGTATAAAACAAAGTCGCTTTCTATGTCCCTATATATCTATTTAATACTATGTATGCTTAAATCTTGAAAACTACGCAACGGATTTTGATGCGCTTTTTTTAATAGATAGACTGATTCAAGCAAGGGGAAGGTTTTAATGCCCATGCGAAGCCTGGGCGGGTCGCTAGTTAAGTTTAAATCAATGTCAATTTCTCGTACTAGATGATGTCTAACGCTCACTATTTACTAAAAAGAAATTTGAATCCATATCTCTAAGAGTTATAGCCACAAAAGGCATATACCACCGGGCTGTCGAGCAAACTATATCGTCTCCATCAATATATTTACGACGCCCCCCCCCCCCCCCTGACCTTTAATTCACGTGTGAGTTTTCGCTGGCGCGTGGGCGATACACAACACACGCTGTGACGCATTATCGCTTTCCTTGCACGCGTCGCCGCTAGATGCAATTGATAATATACGACTTTTATTGTAATGGTGATGTTATAGTTATATGAAGCATATAAAGGAGAAAACAAACGTGTCGTATCACTACATAGTATAAAACAAAGTCGCTTTCTCTGTCCCAAGTCCCTTTGTATGCTTAAATCTTTAAAACTAATAATTTTTCATAGATAGAGTGATTCAAGAGGAAGGTTTTTATGCCCATGCGAAGCCGGGCGGGTCGTTAGCCAAGAAATAAAGGAACTTGCACATGATAGACAGAGATGAAAGGAACTCCAAAGACAAGAGCCTAGCTTTTTAATTTATGATTACGATGATGACGCATTACGATGATGGGTGATTGAAATTGTATCTTTAAATTTCAAACTAGGTGAGGATTTACTTAGTTTTTCGTACGTTACGTCACGTTTGGTATTCTGTATCTTTCTGACAGACAGTTAAATAAGTGTCCGTTATTTTCGGATAAGCTAACAGACGGACTAATTCGAATAATATTTTTCGGACCCAGTCATTATTCCGAATTGTCTGGTAGTTCCAAAGTTGAAACAAACAAACTAACACCAATTACGCCTGTTCATGATTATTTCTTTCACCAATAATTGTGTTTCGATTATTTCAACACGTGTCCATAGCATGAATATTTTTCTTTTTTGGGCTATATGATTATTATGAAGTTTTGTAGTCACGATAATAGGGCTAACGCTTGGTTATTAAGGTGGTAATACAAAAATATTTTTCCCATGCTATTAGGTTGATGCAACGGCAAAATTCCCATTACCTTTGTCCACAAATTGTCCATATTATCGGCCATTGTCAACGCGACCGTGACAAATTGTCATTTGCTGTATGTACTTGTTTGTTTACATACTGTTACAGTTACAGAATCGTTATGTCCTTACGTATAAAACACAGACTGTTCAGAAAGCCTCTATTTCTATATTGTTTATTAAACACACAAACGGTTACTCGTGTAATGGACACGAAATCTCAAAAACTACTAGAGTTATGTACATAACATAATAGGCAGGTTAGGGAGTTTATAGTTAGGAAATGTCAGCTAATAACGGATTTACCGAAATTACCACGGGAACGCGAGTAGAGTCCCAACCACAGATAACCCAACTGACCGCTAAAATATATGATGAATTACTGACCACAATGTCAATGTTTATATCATACTTGCTTTCGACCCCGGCTTCGCTCGCATGAATTTTCCACGGGAACAGTGCTTTTTCCGGGATGAAAGGTACCCTATGTCCTTCTAAATACTCCTAGCTATGTGTATGTGAAATTTCAGGAAGATAGTTTCAGTAGATAGGGCGTGAAGAGGTAACAAACAAACAAATATACAAACTCACTTTCGCATTTATAATATTAGTTGGGATATTAAATCCAGCAATCGGACCAAATGCGCTACTATAAATATAGTAGCGCATTTGGTCCGATTGCTGGATTGAGTCTACGTGTATATAAATATATACACGTAGACTTAAAACATCCAGTCTCCCGGACTTCAGTATAGCAATTAATCTTAGACACGTGAACTCCCCCCTCTCATCTATTTTTAAACGGGTATTTATAGAATATTGTCTAATGTTCTATTTGCGTTAGGTACGTGGTCGTTGCCCTATATGGAGCTCTGTTTACGTGGCATTCTGCCAGCCGTGTCGTTATACACGTAAAACTAATGACGCCAAGGTAAATAAAAAATAAATTTATTTAGTACAAGCTCTTTTAAGCAAAACACGACTCAACTGCAGTATGTAAATTTGGGATTTCACATCTCAAACTACTATCATTCAAATATACGTTTTTAGGGATAATTTTGGAGTACCCTTTAAAATTCGTTTATTTTGGTTCCCTACTCAATGAGTCTGGTATAATTTTTTTTAAACTCACTATATGTCTTAGAATCCTTTCAAGTCGTTTAAGCTATATTAGGGAACATAGAAATCTACATATACATACACTCGAAAAACATAATCCTCCTTCTGAGGCAGTCGAGTAATATGCTTTTTACATGATTGTTTTAATTTTAAACTCTTTAGTTGTTGTTAAAAAAAAGAGCGGTTAAAATTATAGGTTCTAATTAATAAAGATTCCATAAAATGTTTATGACACCAATGTCATACGATTTTTATAATTGTTATTGTACAATGAGAATATTTAGTTAAGGCTTTTCTAGTGCGAACTCATTGTACAATGAGAGTATTTAGTAAAGGCTTCTTTATTGTGATCTCTCAAAATTTAAAATAGAGCAAAATGAAGTCGTAACATTTGTTAAAAGACATCGTCCCAAATGGACAAAAAGTCTTCGCTTATAAAATATATATAATGTCCTGTTACTATATTGTATAATCGTATTAGTAGTTATTTATCTTAACGTTTGCCTGTGATAGAGGCCTTGGCCCAGGGCAGGAGTCATTTAAATACAGTTCTTTAATATGTGTTTTTTTAATTAAGAAATTGTATTATGTAGCTACTTATAATAAATAACGCTATAGCAGTTTCTATTCAAATGACCTGGTTGCGTCACTCTGACATTCCGCTGACTGACAGATTTGCAATAGCGAAACTAGAATTGTGATGAAAATACTAATCCTCTTGTTTTACTACTTGTTTAGTTGGGCAAGTCTCAGTAGACGTTGGTGACGTATTAAGAAATTGAAGGCTCGCTCACCACTCGCCCGTGTATGTAACCTTCCCCAAGAATGAGGCTGTCGTATGCGGACAGATTTTGTTTAAATTCGACTATTAGTTCTTAAGTTATAAGAGTTCAAATATTCAAACTCTTCAGTTTTATTAAATGCGTATAAATTATATACCAGCTTCACGGCTAGCGTTTGTGTTGTTTTGGACTTTTCTCCCGCCATTTGCGCTGCATTATTTAAAAATGACTGTGTTTACAAATAACGTAAACACGTGAATATTCTTCTCGTTTTCTTTGTGACGCTTTCCTGCGCAATAGTTGGCAAAGAAGGACTTTGCTCTGCTTCAAGAAAACCATCTCTAAGTGGTCTATGTCCTTTGTTTGATCCATATTAATTTTCATACCGATCGGTTCAGCAATATAAGTGAGAAGAGAGCAGGTAGAATGATGTACTTTCGTATTTATAATAAAAGTGGGAAACTCGGGAAGTAAGGATATTAAGTATCCTATAACTAGTGGTTCTGTGAACAGTAGACCTCGCGAACCACCTCCATAAACCCCCTATTCTTTTTCAAAGCTCTATGGATAGGTATTTCCCATTCTGTTAAATAAAAATAAAAATTTTTGCCCCCATTTTCTCTCAATCAAAAAAAAAGCTTAAGACATAAAATTTCAAAAAAACCAATGAACACGTGTGCCAAGTTTCATTAGGATCCGTTCGTAAACAACGTCACAACAGAAAACTTCACCCTTTTTTCCCCCATTTTCCCTCCAATCAAAAAAAGCTCTCGACAAAAAATTGCAAATAAATCAAGGAACACGTGTGCCAAGTTTCATTAGGATCCGTTCAGAAATGCGACCTCTAGCCCGGAACAAACAGACAGACATCCGGACAAAAGCAAAATTTGCCAGTCTCGAAATGGACTCTCGCTCGCTTCGCTCGCTCGGTCAATAAATAGTGTTGTAACACTCAAAATATCCCAACATTGACAGTTGGTATATCAACGACATGTTTACATATATATTAACACGGAATATTTAATAGTACTAACTTAATTTGTCATAAGTTTTCTTCTTTCGGAAAATATCAATACATTGGGAATTGTAATTTTTTTATCCCTGTGAATGATTGTTAATTATACTGTCGCGTTTTGTAATAAATAAACAATAAAACAGTTGGAAAAGTTGAAACTGTACAAAACATCAACATATGAGTAAAACCATCGATCCATCACACTGTCGTACAAATGAAAGTAAATACAGGAGAATAGCTTGTGTACTTACTTAAATTTTATTACTAGTTATTATTATATGATTACTAGCTTTCGCCCGCGACAGATTCCCTCGGGAACAGTGTAAAAGTACCCTATATGCTTCTCAATACCCCTAGCTATGTGTGTGCGAAATATCAGGAAGATTGGTCCAATAGATAGGGCGTGAAGAGATGACAAACAAACAAACAAATACAAACAAACATATACAAACTCACATTTATAATATTAGTTGGATTGTTCTGGTCTCTTAATGTATATGCTGTAAATTGCTCCATGCCGTGATTTCAATAACTCATACGTTATGTATGTAGTGCCTTATTCTATTTTTTTTTTTAATTATTCATCGTCGTTTGTTTTGTTAGCCGTGAGTTAGGCGTTTATGCAGGGTTTGGTCGAAATTCAAGTTTGTACCTCTCTTCTCATTTTTGTAGTGATGGAAATGCACTTTTTCATATGGACATGCAAATGTATCAATGTTGAATGTGTTAAACGTTTTGAATATTCCATCTAATGAATTAATTTTTTGTATGCTTAGACTTGGTTAAAGTGTCGTTTTTACGATTCACCCTTGGTGAATTGGTGATGGTTGTCTTTCACATTATGGTGTGAAAAAAACTATTTCACACCGTGTGTTGCCACATTGTATATTTTCTTTACCCTCTTTAATTTGAGTTGTCGTGTGCAGTAAGTACGAATGTTTTCTTGTGAAACTAACTATGAATGGGGCGATATTGCAATTAATTGCAGCAGATAACTCGAACAGCTGATGCGCCGCCATTCGTGTCGCATAAACACGACATTGGTGGCGAAAGCGTGATTCGAGATAATAATGCAATGAGTTATTATTTATCTATCAACTGCGCTTGGACTAGGAACTAGGAATTTTCGCTGTAAAATTACCTATATGGGCAGAGAAACGGGCTGGTTTTGGTTTCCGATACCTGGTTTAGGCAATGACTCGAAAACTACATACATAGCGTAAACAGATTTTACAATAATAAAGTTAATATTAACTAGCTGATGACCAGATGAAGCTGGGCTTGTTTATGTGATATGGCCTCCAATTGCCTAAGAAGAATATTTTTTTGAATATTAGTTTTATTTAGTGTTAATAGGTGGCGTTATAAAAAAAATATCCTTAAATTTTGTAATGATCTAACTTATCCATACTAATATTATAAATGCGAAAGTCTGTCTGTCTTTCTGTCTGTCTGTCTGTCTGTCTGTCACCTCTTCACGGCTAAACTGCTGGACCGATTGTGATGAAATTTGGTAGGGATGTAGTTAACGACCTGAGGTCAAACATAGGCTACTTTTGGGCGCGATATAACCGAGTCCCATGCGGGGCGAAGCCGCGGGGAACAGCTAGTTTGTATATAAATGCCGGCTGATAATGATTGCGAAAAAAGTGTGACTTAGTATTGCGATCTATCACCACCCGAATTAGTGCTTTATTTAATGAGTTATCGGATTTAGAAAGACAGTACTTTCTCATGGTAAAGATGATGACGTTAATACAATAAAGTTGGCGGTTTTATTTTTGAGCAGAAGAAGAGTGAGTTTGATTGAACATCACTATCACTATCGTCACTACATAGTATATAAAACAGTCGCTTTCTCTGTCCCTATGTCCCTTTGTGTGCTTAAATCGTTCAATTTTGATGCGGTTTTTTTTAAGTAGATAGAGTGATTCAAGAGGAAGGTTTTTATGCCCATGCGAAGCCGGGGCCGGTCGCTAGTTATTAATAAAACAAATATAGTATTCGTTACTAATGTATCTGTGGTTTTTTTCCAATCACTGTGTTTCATATGCAACCCCTGGTAGGTGTGAAGTAACCGCGCCAGATCCGATCTAATAGGCGACAATGACTCAGCGGGCCGGTGGCGGTGGTTTCGCAACCGAGCCGGTTGCCAGTACGATTCGAGTCAAGGATAGAAACAAACTGAATGCATTGTTCGGTTCCATTGAAGGGTTTTTAATAGGGTTTCCTTTATTTGTTTTTGTTATAACATTTCTTAGGTGAATATTAGTACTGCCATGTTCAGTGATTTTTGAAGTCGACTCTAGCATAGGTCTGTAATAAAACCACATTAACATAGTAAATGGACGGAATATGTCAATTCTTATTGACAACCTTACTGACGACCTTATTGAGATCGCAGGAAGGCGTTGGATGCCGGTTGTTTCGAGTAGGTAAAAAATGTTAATCTATTGAAAAGATCTGTGTCCAGCAGTCCAGCAGTGGACTCTTGTGTGTGTTAGCGCCCGGTAACATCACGTGACAGATATCTCCCCACTACATGTAAACCCCTCTTGGCAGTAGTAGTGTCGGGGTGAGTATGAGTGTAACGCTCTCTTCTCCTTGGGTTCGCCGAGCGGTGCAGACGTGTATTGTGCTCTAGTGATTTAACATGGCCTTTATTAGTATTTGATATTGATATGATATTGCTGTTGATAATTTTAATATGTGTTCAAATGTAACTGTAGATTAACATAGGTAGGCACGGACGAGGGATTGGTACGCTTCAGGCTGGATCCCAGTGATAGGAGCGGGGTTGGTGCTCCTATCTTTACCGTGATTAGTGCCAAAGCTTAGACACGAATGGGTAATTCGGTCATAGCTAATATGTGTAAAACGATGATGATGAGATAATTTTCTATAGTGGTTTTCCCCGGTCGGTCTGTTCGTTTTATGGTAGGTATATATATACTCGTAGCAGTTTATCCGTTTCTCGTTATCATTAGGTCGTGTGAATTGTAAGGAATTCATACATATTACGTACCGATTTCAAGTAAATTGCACTCGTATTTCAAGTAAGTAGATACCTCTATAAAATGGTTATAGCTTAGGTGTTTTGGTTTTCACTAAAATCCATTTCAGCTAGTGATATTTTCCCGTCGTACCGTATGCACCATTGACTTGCACCATCAATGGTGCAGATGAGACAGATTGGTTTCTTTTACACCATTAATGGCAAAAATAAATGATCAAGTATCTAGGGTACGTTATGTAGGTTGGCTACGGTGACCGCGCGACAAGAATGACGAACCACTTTCGTATACAAGAATACCGTAATGTGAGTTGCAAAGATCGCACCCCGGCTGGCCGGCGGCTCGGCGCCGTCGATCCGGGTGGCAACAGTGCTTGACGTCGGCGTCTCACCTTGACTCAGTTCTGTTGGCCTGTTTGTATTGTTTGCTAGCCGTGTACCCGTGATTAGTGTAAGACATGACGAGTGACGAGAATCGTCACATGACGCTATCACACTTCTGAAAATATTTTATTTTCGCGAGCCGTTTTTGACCTATGTAAATTTTGATCGATATGTTAGTGGAGGGGATGTTGTAGTAAGGGCACGTGGTAATGAAAAGAAATGATAACCGGCGAGCATGTATGATGATGATTCATAGACATTTCTAAAATTTTGCATGCTTAATATTTTTGGCTAAATAGGACATAAGCACTAACCCACAAATATTTTAAGAACATTGTAAACCCTATTTACTGCAAATAAATGTGATTTGATTTGATTTTATGAGTGTAGATGATGCATGATAAAGATGCTGAGATGATCTGTCACTGTCACCATCGTAGCAAGCCGAGATATCTTGCCTATCCTTCTTCTGTTCGAGTCGGACTCTATATTGACTATCATAAATTTTATTTTATTTTTATTTTATTTATTATGTACAGTCGCAGGTTTCAAAATCCTTAATTTAAGTTACTATCCTAAATTGCGTATTCAATCTCTCAGGCAACTCAAGAATTTTACAGTTGTAAAAATGTAACCTAGTCCAAGGTATTGTCATTCCAAAAGTCATATGTATCTACATAACTTTTTGTATGACAATACTTTGGACTGGGGAGTTACTATGATATACAAGTATATAAGCAGACCTGAAACGAGTGAGCGAGATAGCGCAATACATAATGTATCGTAATAAATGGAATGGAATGTATATGTACCTATGAAATGTAATGAATTGAATGTCACTATCACTACATAGTATAAAACAAAGTCGCTTTCTCTGTCCCTATGTTTCTTTGTATGCTTAAATCTTTAAAACTACGCAACGGATTTTGATGCGGTTTTTTTTTATAGGTAAGAGTGGTTCAAGAGGAAGGTTTTTATGCCCATGCGAAGCCGGGCCGAGCGCTAGTATGAAATAAAACGGAATGGAAGTTCTGAACAAAACGTGATATATATATAGTTTTTTTTTCTGTAGTCGGTGATGATTATAAACGTACAGTTTGCTAGGGCTTCACGTGGGGGCAGCAGCAATTAGGGATTGCAATCCGGAAAAACGGATCCGGTAATCCGGCGGATCCGGAATCATTTAATGGTTACCGGATCCGGTACCAATATACCGGATCCGAAGACCGGATCCGGTACTTATATTTTTTTATAATTATTACTGAAAATAATTATTTATCGTAAGTTGATTAAACTAAAGAGTTCTAAACTCATTATTTTGATAATTTTTACCATTCATTCGTTCGACAGATTCATCTAATCATGATGGTATCCTGTCATAATCATAAATACCTACTTATAAGACTTGTTTGTTAGCATTCTCAAATACTTTAATAATGATTTTGATCTCATTTCAGTTAATTACGTAAGGTTAATTGTATCTATTAGATATTATAGTTACTTGATAATTAATATTGTTACTTATACATTGATCTATCTGTGAAAGTGAAATCTAGAAAGACTGAGCTACTCGTTACGTCGTAATTAACGAAAACAATTAAAACAAAAACAATTAAAATTTAGTAGTGTAGGTAACTAGTAATAATTTTAAGTCGTAAAATTATTACTAGTTACCCACACTACTAAATTTTAATTGTTATCTTGTTGTCTATTTGTCTTAACATTGGTAAGGAAATAAAGTCGATTTTATATATTTTTGATTAATTTTTTTATAAACTACCTACATATAAGTGCAGTGACACTTGATTAACTCACTTATTTTATACTAAAAAACGAAAATCATCTTGATTTCATCAATCCGGTCGTATCCGGCCGGACTGAAAATGACGCCGGATTGCAATCCCTAGCAGCAATACAAAGTCCAAACAGTACACGGATTCCTAGACTGAGATTAGATATAGGTTGTTCATACTTTTCTCGTATTTCTGACCTTTAAAAATAATTAAGATACCCAGCCTTATTAAGATATAGCATTGAGAACTGAATCCGTTGCGAATCGAAATTGACGGTTTTATCCTACTGTTAATAATTATGTTTTTCGAGTGTATGGATCTATATTTTTAAGGTTGCCTACATCAGAGTAGGCATCATAATTTCGTGTAGGTGTGACGGTCAATCGACCATGTACACCTTGGTGTCAGTTCTTCGAAACTGCCTCTCGGCCTCTGACGTGGCTCCTTTAACGACTACCAGATGCTAGCCGGGACCAACGGCTAATTTAGAGTAGTAAAAAAAATTAAAACATAGATGTGGTGTCTTAAATTTTACGTTGGCAAGAAGTAAGAGATCGAAATAATTTATGTTTATACCTATTGTGCAAGTAACAGTTACGTCCGACTATAAAAAATATAATTGACACGCAATCCGTCATGGCGACAGAAGTATATAAATGGTTGTGCCAGTTAAAACAATTTTCTGATTGAAAAGAATTAGAGCAACAACGACAAAGTTTCGTTAGATTACAAGGTAGATATAATACAGAGTCTAAGCTTCATAATTTTCTATAATAAATGAGATCGATGTTTTTAACATGGTTGGTTTTTTTTTTTCAAGATATTTTTTTCAGTGATTGATGAAACAGTAATGAATTGAGACATGCCGAAATTCTTGTTATATGAAATCACATTTATAAGTCCATGCACAATAAATAGTATTATATATCTATTACTAGACCCTAATGAAAGATTAAATAAAATTATTTAAATATATATTTCTTTGGCGGGACTGTAAAATTTGTAAATATATAATCACTAGCTGTTCCCCGCGGCTCCACCCGCGTGGGACTCGCTTATATCGCGCCCAAAAGTAGCCTATGTTTGACCTCAGGTCCTTAACTACATCCCTACCAAATTTCATCACAACCAGTCCAGCAGTTTAGCCGTGAAGAGGTGACAGACAGACAGACAGACTTTCGCATTTATAATATTAGTATGGATTATTTTAGTTATATTTATGTTAGTTGTAGTAGTTTTTAATTTATTGTTTAAAATATAATAATATTATTCCATATTTAAACTGACAATTAAATAACAAACTGACTGACAAAGAAATATTTGAAACATACGAGTTCCAAATAAAATAAAAAATAATTTAAATATATAATAATGAATGAATTGAAATCAATAAATCCAGTAAACATTAATTAAGTGGTATTAAATTCATCAAACTTTAGGTAATTTTACGTTTTACGCCATCTAAAATATGGACGACTCACTTCAACAGTCGTCGAGCGGAATCTACAGCCAACGGTCTAAAAAATAAAAATTTTAAACATGAGAAAACAGCTTAGACTTTACAATTCTTTTTGCTCTATTAATAGCACACGGTTCGTAACCGAGGGATTGCGTGCGTAAAAACAATGATCGACGTTTGTTACCAAAAGGCCTATTACCGAAAAAAAGAGCGTTAAGCACCCAACAATAAAACCATTCGCGGCCTCCCCTGTAATGCCGTATCCGAACTACGAATATTGTAATACTCACTGTAAGAACAAAAAAATCTGACTGTTGAAAGAACATCAATTTCGTTTCTTTAGGATCAAAAGTTGTGAAGTAATATTGTCAAAATAAGATCTATTTTTCATTTAATTGTAACATTATCTTCATTTTTTGATACTGCAAATAATCTAGATTATGCGCAAAACTTCCTACACAGTCGCTACTACTACTTCTACTGTTGCCAGTTGTACATGAACGTTTGTAAATACCACAAAAGGCATGAGGGCGCACGTCCCTGAATGATCCAAGCGATCGGTGCCAAGGTGTCCAACGGGTTACTAATTGCGTGTTAAAATTTACTTGACATCGCTCAACCTTCGTCGATGACCGCCTTAACAAGACCCATGCCGGTTTCAGCCGTTTATCTTAAACAATAAGCGTGTAGAGCTCCATAGACGCTGGTCACCCGACACGATTTACTCGGAAACGTTGACGATTACGTTGTTTCTCAGGTGGTTCTCTCTATACAACCTTGTCACAGTTAACCCCAATAGCTCGTATTGAAACTTTCGCGGGAACGGGGACGCGGCCTGTCGTCTTCGGCTATACTTTATGCAAATTTATTAATCTATCTTTCTGTATCACCAAATTATCAACTCTTTTCTTTAAATAATTGTCCCCATTCGTTTCTTGACAGGTCTTTATATTATCTTGGTTTCTATTGTTGTGTTTGCCACGTCCATTAAATATTTAACGCCGGACTCGATCGTTGAAATATCAGCCGACCCAGTTTACTTTAAAGTTGTACTTAAAAAATATAGTTTCCTATATCACACGAACTGTGTTTACACGAGAAATGTATGTCACGCCCATAACCATATGATAATAATGTGTTTCAAGGAGACGATTAAGTAATTTTATGACATAGTGCACTTGTGACCATATCACTTGACAAAGTGTTGTTTATTGGCATATTGTTAAGGTTCATTTTGGACAACGATGCCACTGTCAACTGTGTGTTATGAGAAAACACTTTGTTATTCATGCCCTGATTACTAGCAGGTACTTCACACTGATAAAATTGGTTCAGAAACGATTTCCATTAATGTAGGTACTTTTGCCCGTTGTAATAATACATAAAATTTTCATCACAAATGGTTTGCATCTTTTTGACTTAATTCTATCTTCTTCTTCCTGTCGATAGCGTGAAAAATTGGGCAGCCCAGAAAAAGAGACGTCAGGGATTTTTTTAAATTAATGAATTTTACTGCTTTGTCATTCGGGTTTTCTGCTTCTAATTCTATATTGTTGCTATTAATTACATTAAATTGCTTTTCAATAAGTACGTGCTAAAAGTTTTTGCGGTCCTTTATGTTCATATTTTTGTGATATTAACTCTTCTCAGTTTTCAAAAATGTCTACTTCATTTTCTCGAAAATTTTCTTTTTTTCTTTAGCTAAAATTATGTGTCTTAATCCACTAATATCCACTGCAATCACTTCTACTACAAATCATCCACGTATTAAGAAGTCTCTACTGCTAACTCTATGATGTTTTTATTCTTCTTATTGATAATGGCTAAATCGTCTTACGTATTTATTTGTAAAAATGGTTTTACAGTATACTCTTTTATCCTGTGTATTAATATGCAATGCACAATAAATGTCATTTTCTTTCATAAAGGTACAAATTAGCGTTTCATTCCCAAAATTAACATTTCAAAACATCCCTGTAGCTTTTATTTCGTCCCTCCACGAATAATGTGTTCATTCAATTTCGGGGGAAAATAATTTGTCGTGCTCTAATTAATTTCTAAGTTGGTCGGTATTATTGTGCTGAGCAGCGGTTGATTTTTATTTTTTTCTCTGGGTGCTTGTATTATTTTTAGCAAAAGTATGATTTTCCTTAGATGTCAACATTGGTGTACATTTTAAACATATTCTAAAATTAAATCAGTTGGCATGTCTCTAGCGTAATTATTTGTCGTACAAGAGGCGTAATTATTCAAATTCTAATTTAAATTTCTTAATATGACCTCAAACATAATTTGATTAATGACGCTTTTCATCAATTCCTAATTTCCTACCTAATTTACTTCTTAATTACAGACCTTGACGTCTCTAAACTAAAAACCATCTAAAAAATTAAAAACGATCTTAACTCGTAAATTGCAACATAATAGGGAATTAGTGCCGCAGTGTGGCTGAATTCCCTTTAAAACTCAGTTACATGTAGTAATTGGATTGTGTCAGAAGCTATTGGGCGTATGGCGGTCGGCCGTGTCCCGGCCCGTGTCGGGCCGGGAGATACGTTTGTTTAAAGAAGCGATATAGTATTAAGTTGTTTATTATTATCTGTGTTTATTTCCTTGATTGGCCTAGATATTGTTTTTACTTTGATTTGTTCAATCTTTGATTTATTTAAATCTTGCTTTTCAAGAGACGCCGTACGACTACTTCCATCTACTTTATGACTACTTCCACATTTTGAGAAATAGTTTTTGAAATATTTATCGTCCCTGATTGTATACACCCGTCTTATACCAGGGTATTATGGCAGGCACTTAAAGGAAATCCTTCAAGTACCAACCTAGGGCCGGACAAATCGGGCAGTGTGTAACGGCTTTGTGTGGGGAGCCGTGGTAATCTCGTTTGCCGTTACCGGCAATTAGCCGTGCGATGTCGCGTCCTACAGGTACAAATTCTAATGCTTTGTCGGGTACAAATTTTACTGCTTTGTCATTTGGCCCTTCTGTTTCTAATTCTATGCTATTGGCGATGGTACGACCTAGGATTTCTGGGATATTATAATACGAGGTAATTGGACTCAAATTTACACTTCTGTTATCAGTTATCTCGATAATTTCTATATATCTTGTATTTTTATGTATTTCTCATTAAGTAAATTTATTGTAACTCTTTTGAAAATAAAATTCTTAAACCCGATATCTAATTTTTGAACAGAAATTAAATCACAAATAAACATTGTTGTACGATTTGCTGTATTTCTGAGTAAACCAAACAGAAGTACTACAATACGTTGTAAACGACTACAGATGTCAAGTGCATCGTCTTGAGAAGTTTTAATATTTTCTAAGCATCTATCTGCTTTTATGTTACATCTAGAAATACAAAATGTATTAGTTATTGTCTGAAGGCGGTCCGTTACGTAGGTCTGCGGTTTGAAACTCGAGATACTGATCTTTGAGGATGACAGAACTGGGAATATGATATGTGTGTGTTGTGTGTAGTACGCAATGATTAACGGTTACAGGAATGAGGGTTTTGAATATGATTCACCGATAGATGTCAGCATTGAGCCGCCGTATTCAAATGCACTATTATGATTGGTTAATAATATGACGGTTTCAGATTGGCAATGTTCAATTCTAATTAAAAAACCTAAGCAGACAATTTTAATAAATACATAGATAATAATATGACATTGAAAATTGTATAAAAAAATTAAATATTGACGATAAAAATCGCACGTTCGGGGAGCCTTTATACGACAGTTAATAAACAAAGTTGCCTATATATTGTGCGTCTTCCTTATAAATTGGTAATATTAGTGGTGTTGTAAAAACAACAAAGCCGGGTTGAAAACAGAGGCCATCCTCGGTTACCGGCATTACAGAGTGAGCGTTAATCTCGTTTTTCGCAATTAGTTGCCGACTGCCTTGCGCACTGTATTGCCTTGCGCACCTTCACTAGGGGGAATTCTCTTTATATTTTTTTTACTCTATTTTTATACCAAGTGTTTTTTTTTTCTCGTTCACTCTTCTCTGTCATAGTGTTAACTTTAATTTGTGTCTGTTGCGGGTTTACGAGTTGGAGCTAATTTTAAAGTTTTAAGCATTTTAATGAGACAGAGAGGTGATTTTTCTTTAAAGCCTTCTAAGGGAGAAGTTCATTTTTTTTTTTATTTGTATGAATGAATGTATTGCACCATACACGTCCATATTTTTATTTAATTTTTATATTGTAATCTATAAAACTTATTTGATTCTGGTGTCTAATTGTTAAAATAATAAAATCACACTTTTCCACACATAAAATAAAATGAATATATTCAGAAACCAGACTACTAGCGCTTTGTATGTTCAAATAAAAAAAAGTAGATTCCGTGAAATTGAGAACCTCCTTTTTTAACTTAGTTAAAAATAGAAACGCACAAACTATTTATTTGGCCAATGATGTAAAAATAACGAAGAGTTCGTTGAACTGTTCAATATTCAAGTGCGGGGGTCACCTTGGGGTCGCCGATGTCACCTTGTTACGGAAACTTAATCGGATATGTTATCGGGCATATGTACTGTGTAGCCAACCAACTTACTGACTTTCATTCATCATTGTTATTATTATTACTGTTTAGACGGTATTGCGCAACATGTTTAAGAATTTTATCAAATTGTGTAAATTCTTTTTTTTTTTGGTTAGTAACTGATTCGGTCTTATAATCATTAACTTAAGATTTATATTATACTAGCTGTTCCCCGCGACTTCGCCCCGCGTGGGACTCGTGTTATTTTGCGCCAAAAAGTAGCCTATGTTTGACCTCAGGTCGTTAACTACATCCCTACCAAATTGCATCACAATCGGTCCAGCAGTTTAGCCGTAAAGAGGTGACAGACAGACAGACAGACACTTTCCCATTTATAATATTAGTATGGACTAGCTTTTGCCCGCGGCTTCGCCTGCATGAATTTCCCTCGGGAACAGTGCTTTTTCCCGGGATTAAAGGTACCTTATATCCTTCTAAATACTACTAGCTATGTATGTGTAAACGAAATTTCAGGAAGATTGGTTCAGTAGATAAGGCCTGAAGAGGTAACAAAAAACAAACAAACAAATATTACAAACTCATTTTCGCATTTATAATATTATTTGAGATATACTATTGCCAGCATATCTCTTTCTAAATTTATTCGAATACATATTTATAGAATATCCATTTTGTAACTCAAACTTTGTAATTTGACGTTTTTTGAGAAAATACTGCAGTGGAGTTTGTGGCGCCGCTTCTTCTCCACTTGCGCTTTATTATAACTTAATTATAAGTATTGATTGACGTCAATAAGTGATAAATAATCCCATATTGACAATAAACAATTAAAATTTGAATATGAAGGGTAATTACCCTACATAGAGATATAGATATTTATCACTTTTCACTATATTAATTTCGGCGGCAGATAATCACTTACCTAAAAGATAAATATTTATAATGTATAAGTTTTCCATTTTTGCGCTTACTATTGCATATTTTTTTGTTTGTTTTAGTTTTCATGTTAGTCGCTGCTCTGTTTATTGCTTACATTATTTCTAGCGTTTATTAGGCATACATCTTTGGGATTACAATTTAGATCTACACAGTATTTAAATTTAAATTATTCTCACTCACGATTGTAATCTGTTTTGTTTGCTATAAAATAAAAAAATCTAATTTAATTTGTTATTTTGTTACAGGTATGTCGATAAAAGAGAAAATAAATGGTAAGCAAGCGCTATATATCCAACCAAATGTCATGTTACCAGTACCTTGTACTTCAACTGCCTTCGTGGTCCAGTGTCCAGTCACGGGTTTGATTCCCACGGGAAGCAAACCATGTTTCCAGTTTGGTTAGGACATTGCAGGCATGAATCACCTGGGTGTCGATTCTGCTAACGTTAAGTCAAAATCGTGTCAAAATAGTGTTTCAATTGTAGTGCTTTTTACACGTTATTTACAAGAATGATGACAGTATGATGTGACGTGAATGTAGTGAGGGGTGTGACCATCAGCAGTGGTATAAAAAAATATACATTTCTTGTAACTAATTTGTAAAAAAGCACTTCCATTGAAACACTATCTTGACACGATTGTGACTTAACGTTAGCAGAATCGACGCCCAGATTGAATGTTAATGAAAATGCTTCTGGGCTTCGGAAGGGACGTTAGACCGTTGGTCCCGGCTGCCATCTAATAGTAGTAAATAGAACCACGACAGAGGCCGAGAGGTTTCCGAAGAACATTGAAAAAAAATTTCTAGCTAATAAAAACTGTTTGATTGACACTAAGGGTGTGGTCTATAGACCGTGAAATCTATACGAAAAGAAAAGATGTGAAAATTTTAATTGTCTATCTATCACAGTTTCCGAGATAACGCCTGGTGACAGACAGTAAGACGGAGAGTGGAGTCTTAGTTATAGCGTCCCGTGTTTTTCCTTCGGATACGAAATCCTAAAGACTTGTTCGTATATGTTAAAAATTACCTTTTTTTTCTTTGTTTAAAATTTGTTTCAAAACTTTGATTTTGTAGGTGATCCCAAGTAAAAAGGTGTGAAGTTTTTATGAAACTTATTACTTCAAAGGATTTTTTGTGACCTTTGTATAAGTACTCTGCAATACAGGTACACAACTTTCTTAAAACAGCGCATTCTCGGTTAATTATTGCATAGACCCCGGTATCCGACTCAATGTACGCTAAACGCGAGCTCTTCATCTTTTCCTTAAGCCTAAAATCAATTCCCTTTCTTGAGATAAGTCCTCGCTTCGTAGGGAAAAATTACATACATATCATCACGCCAGTCTTCCGAAGGCTCGAAGGGGTATTCAGAGACTAGAGATTTCTACTAACTACGATCTTTAGACCTCCCTCGCTTCCTCCACAATCATCTTTCGTCATACAGGCTTGCCGATTTCGGATACTTTCAAGAGGTCTGCGATTTGGAAAACTTGATTTATTTTATACTAGCGACCCGCCCTGGCTTCGCATGGGCATAAAAACCTTCCTCTTGAATCACTATCTATTAAACGTACCGGTTTTAAAGATTTAAGCATACAAAGGGACATAGGGACAGAGAAAGCGACTTTGTTTTATACATGTAGTGGTGATGATATCTCTGGAATACATTAATCAAGTAGCCATTGAATGGAATGGATTGGTGTGAGAATATCCTTCATTAAATGTTATTAGCAGTTGCATACAATGGGTTGGTGCATGCGAGGTCGTGCACCAAGAGTGAATCAGCTGACTGACCCACAAAGCGTGGACGCAGATGTGGCTTTTCTTTGGATATACTTAAAATCATATCTTTATTTAGAATAGAAAAAAGAAACGATATATAGATAGAACTATTTAGAAAGAATACAATTTAAAAATGTATTGTGTCAGTGTACCAGGATAAGACTAAATATTACGGGGTTAATAAAGGATACAGGGGAACAGAGTACGTACGAGTATAATACTTCTGCGATGGACGACCCAAAGTGGATCCTGGCCTCCGACATACGAGTTCTTCACTCTGCCCTATGCTGTGCCTACTCTTGCCAGCCGACTCTTTGTTAATATACACTTAAATAATTAGATCCATTACCTTTACAATTTATCAAAGCGACTTTACATTTGCAATAACATGTTGTCAAAGTACTTCGACTATATGATCATCTTCGCGGTCTAATAATACACTAGCTGCGAATCATACAAGGCAGTCTACTCGCTGTTAGTACTACTACTCTATACTGGTGAGATTGATTCGAATTCAAGCCAAAACCTGTAGGCCTGTAAAAATACACACCCCACTCACACAATTTTACCTCTGGATGGAACTCTTCTAGAGTTTGACTTTCTCGTCAGTGATATGTTGTTAGTGCTAATACTTATTGTATGTAACGCCACTTCTGTTCTCACTTTTGTTTTAACATTGACTGAGTCACTGCAGTACTAACAGCTGACTGTACTGACGAAATATCTGGAAGTTTCGACGGCGCACCCCAAAATAATGACCGCTTTATGATGCCTACCCGTTGTTTTTATTTCCGGAACGAGTTAATTTTCTGGGCCTTTATTGCCCCTATGTATCTGCAGTTTTTAAATCCTGTTCGCGAAAAAATAATTCATGTGTGAAAGTTTATCATCTGTGCGAGACAACAAAATTATAAACATCCGTTTAATGATTGTATCGACTTGTAAATTAACACTTCGTGAATGAAGGTCTAGATAAAATATTAGGTAAAATTTTACCCACTGACATAAAAGGTGATGATAATGTGACTGCGTGATTGCAAATGACACTTGATGCAAGAATGATTATTATTTTGTTGTAGAACTTTATTGTTAAAGCACGGGTTCCTGAAAGTAGCTATTACTTATAAACAGTAATTAATTGCTACTAAGTAAAATATTCTTTTATTTAGACCATTGCACATTGAAAATAATTTATAGGGTTTATCGCCAATCCTATAACAACAATGTCACTATACTTTGTAGTCACTATAAAAAGAACTTAAAAAAAATCCCATCCCAAATTACAATAGGCAACGTATTTCCATCGAAGTTACACCTAGTGTGGAATACGAAAATAGGTTTGACCTAGCAGTGTAATCGCGTGGGATTGCGGATGTGTCACACGGGCCTACCCGGCCGGAAAAAAATTGTTACGCCGTAATAAAATGCCGGCGAAAACGGGCTCGTACCTAACCGCTGATGTCCAAGTTTTTGGTAATTGGATTGTTGTTACACCGATGCTGGTTAACACTTTCAGTACGATTTCAAACTTGTAACCACAATATGATGTATGAATGGAGCGGAACTAAAATAAAAACGGCCATGTGCAAGTCGAACTCACGCACAAAGGGTTCGTACCATTATCTATACAAAACGGCAAAGATATCACGTATGTTGTATGGGATAATTTAATTCTATTTTTAGTACATATTTGTTGTTATAGCGGCAACAGACAAATATATATATTATCTGTAAAAATTTAAACTGTCTAGCTATCACGGAAGATATAGTCTGGTGGACCACAGAGTTGACACATGTGAAAGACAGACGGCCGAACAGCGGAGTCTTAGTAATAGACTCCCGTTTTTACCCTTTAGTTACAGAACCCTAAAACGTTTTCGAAATGGATGTTATAAGATAAAGTTCAATATACACTGCATTATTGACATTCTTAATGATACTAGAAAATTTAATCACACTGCATGTAAGTTGCACCAATGGGATGCAATTATCTTTGGTGACGATAAATTTATAGGGGCCGCGTTACGTGTTTTATTTTAGTATGTTGTAGGAAACAATGGTTTTCCCATTCCCATTCGCGGTGCCGGCAGTCAATGAGTCAGCTGATGTGGCAACGGCCTCCGATGACTCACTGCTGATCTCACGCGGTGCGAAACTACCGTGGATGCGGCAATGTATGGTACATTCACTGAGATGAATTTGTAGTCTGCTGGCGAAACTAAGTTATTTATTTTACGCTCCAAATTTTAAAGGGATGATATTTTGATATGTTCTGCGCTAACAGCGTTAAGCAGATCATTTATCATGTGTATTGCTCCAGCGATATCTCGCTCGACCAACCGACTGGAACAAGTCTTGAAAATCCTTACCCAATCAATTCCATTGGGTGGATTATGGCAGTCAAAAATCATTCATTGAACTCGATAAATTGTTAAATTTTCTGACACCTTGGTTCCAAACTATAGTTCTGTCGCGTCTGTTCGAGATAAAATGCGAATTCGCCCTCAGATTTGGTCGCGTCCTTATGCACTCTTCGATCGTTGCATCCGTCTTATTTCGTTAAAATTTCAAAGGGATTCATTTACGATTGGTTGCCTAGTGTACTTTAGTGCAATCTAACGGATTTATTAGCAACAGAATTGGTTTGCTTCAGCGTAGTAACAAACCTATGAATAAGATGGACAATTATTTGAAAGGGATACAAAGTTTTAACAATTGTCTTTTATTTCGTCTTTGAACATATTGCAACTCTTGAGGACTAATATAAGATCGGCCTTTTTCTTTTTCGAATATTGTATAATATTATTTGATACTTATTGTACTGTGAAATAATAGTCAAATATAAAGTCAAAGAATACGGCAAACTTAATAATATAAATAAATATAAAAAAGACTTTGAAAAATAAGGATAAACAATTTGGAATTTCGACACAGGGAAAACCACGCTCCAAAAAAATTGTCACCGAACTTGGTTAGTATGGAATTCGCAGAAATTTCCTTCAATATTAATAAGAATTAAAAGTTTGAACTTGTTTATTCTATACGGGTATATGATTTTTTTATAAGATAGGAAACGTGAATTTTTTGTACATAAATTCAGGGTCGTCTGTCTTTGTTTTTGGAATGTTTGCATACTCCTCTGAAAAAACGTGAAAAATATATATAATAGAATTTTTTACTTGAGAAATTGCGTCATTTCGTCGAGTTGAAAATGTTGAAATGGCTTGACTCTTAAATTATTTTTGACCATTATGACGTTAATTACTTTATCGTTGGCAGCTCCTAGCCTAGATCCTCAACTATACAGGAGTCAGGGCTGTCGGGACAAATAATAAGATGATCCATAGACTGCACGGCCCTGCCATCAACATTAATGAATGTGAAGAACATCCAATATCTTTGGTTAGATCGACCAACCTCTTTCTAGGATATTTAAGTTTAAACGCTTGAAAACTCTAAAAGCAAAAAGAGGTTCGTTAAGGAGTTCGTACTGTAATCAATTTGAATAACTGGTACTCTTTTTTTAACTGGATGATTTGTTGTCTCTGGATGTTTGTGAAAATCTTACTTAATCAATTGTCGATAGTGCTCTAAAAGGTAAAGATTTGTTTAAACCCTATGCTCATGAAAATAAAGCCACTGTTACATAATCAAAACTGTATGAATAAAAAAGTTAAAAAAATAAGATTTATGTTGTCATGTGAATATCGGCGTTGTGGCGATAAGGGACCGGATGTTTGGCCGTGGTGCTATTGTTCGACAGTATGGATAAGATTAAAAGAGAATGGCATGTTACGATAGCCCGAGTGGATGCAAATGAATGGACCGGGTCCAAAGATTCCAAGCCTTCCAACCATAATTTTCATACTGGATTGGATGATTATGTACATACATACATATCATCACATCTGTCTCCCGCAAGGGTAGGCAGAGACTAGAGATTTCCATTGGCTACGATTAGACCTCTCTCGCTTACTCCACAGTCATCCCTCTGAAAGGAGACTGAAGAAAGGTATGTACAAAAGTTAGTCGATCAGGGTCGGCCTCGAAAAACAAACTGCGACCAAATCGCAGACCTTTTACAGAAGTAAATTCATTGTAAGTCGGGAAAAGTTATTGGCTTTTTCCTTATCATCGTCAGCAACAAGAATGACACCCTTGAGCATAAACATCTCATTGATCTCTATTACCTTTAGCTTACTGTCCAAATTCTGTTAATATTCACAAATATAAAATAAAATAAAAAGTTTTTCTTTCGCTGTATAGATATTATTTTAGTAAACAAAAGTAAACTTTTTAAATAAACATCTCATTGATCTCCATTAGCTTTAGCTTACTGTCCAAATACTGCTAATATTCACAAATATAAAATAAAATGTAAAGTTTTTCTTTCGCTGTATATATATTATTTTTGTCAACAAGAGTAAACTTTTTTAATAAATGTCATCTTTTTTCTCTCTATGGTGAAGTAGCTACTCGTATAATTTTTTTATGTGACTTCCATTTTGTCCCATCACATCTAATCTTAACAGTCGCATATTTTATTTAAAACATAAGAGTGGAAAAATTATTCTTAACATAAGTAATTATACACAAATAAATTATTTCCAATACACCAGTAAGAAATTACGCAGAATTCCAAATTGACAGACACAAGTCCTCGGGGCCGCAGACTAAGGTCGACCGCCAGTCTCGACGGCATAAAAAAGTTGATGCTGGCAATTCGGCACTTGTGACCTTGCCTAGACAATTTATGTGAACAACCTCCTACCAATCGCGGCTTGTACGGAAGTTGTTTATCTTGCGAATCTAGACGCTGTTGCCATGCGTCGCGTCGGCGGCGTCGCGCCCGGATGAATGGCAGTCGCCATGCGCGTGAGCAGGTTGCGCAAGCGGTGACGCAACGTCGCGCACCAAGAAAGACTGTTCATATGCAAAATAAGTGGTATTTACATTCGTTTGTGCGCAACGTCACTAATTGTCAATCGAAAATGTGAACCTCGGACAATTCAAGCCCCGTTGTTCTTGATTGCATCTGCACTATGCCAGTTATTTTTTTGTAGAGGGATCAATTAAATTTATAACTGACTTACTGCGATACTCAACGACTAAGTGGATATTGGCCTCCGACAAGAGAGTTCTCCACTGCTATATTCTTCGCCAACTCATTCAATCAATTACTTTAGGATATTTCGAAAGGATTTCAAATCATCTTTACTTTCTGAACCTTTGTATCACATCAACGTCGAAAAGGGCAGCAGTTCTGCGTGTCTTCACGTATAATTATAGTTCAAATAGCTTCCGTCTTATGTACCACTGTCTTGATTACCATTGGCCGACATTGTCTCACGTAGGTGAAACTCTATATCCTGTTCAAAATTGGGGTAAATTCGAGGAAACTTAGCTTAAACTTTAACCAAACTACATTCATATTTATTCAGTTATTTTTGTTTACAGCTTCGAATTTCTTTTCAAGGTAAAAGAATATCTCAATTTCAAGCAGAATGTTGTTTTACAATTTCGTGGCCAGCTCCTCCTCGGAATCTATTGAAATCATTCATTTTCCGTTAAGTATGAAAAGGCTTAATGCTTGATTAAATATCCATATCCATACTAATATTATAAATGCGAAAGTCTGTCTGTCTGTCTGTCTGTCTGTCTGTCTGTCTGTCTGTCACCTCTTCACGGCTAAACGGATGGACCGATTGTGATGAAATTTGGTAGGGATGTAGTTAACGACCTGAGGTCAAACATAGGCTACTTTTGGGCGCGATATAACCGAGTCCCACGCGGGCGGAGCCGCGGGGAACAGCTAGTATATTTATAAGAACTTGTGTTATAAAAGTACGATTTGTGTTTAATGCGAAAGCAATAAGTAAATGCGAAAGCAATAAGTAAACCCATCATAAAGTTTGACTCTATATGACGTGTTCATGTTCACGCCACGTCGAATGTGGTGCGCAGATCCTTCATGTGATATTTTAAAAGCCCTTTCAGACCACCACTCTCAAGTTTTATTTACTATGTGCTGTCACATACAGGCTTAATACTATATTTAAAATTATATTTCTAAATGGTCATATTTGGTATGCGTGTTGAAAGAACTAGTAAAGTAAGTTAGCCAGACAGAACTGGCAGTTTTACGAGATTTTTTTATAGGCTGGGGTGACCTCGTTGGGTGACCTTACAAACCCTACTAGACTTTTGAGAGGCTTACGTGGGAACCATAACGTAGATATATTTTAGAATAGATGTTATATGCTGTCAATACAATAACCCGTTCTCGATTACATGAATAAGTTAAAAATACTTTTAAATTATTTGTATAAATCTACTCGAGATCAAAGTTGTGTTATAACATTAAGCTAAATTGTTTCGATGCTGAAGCGGTTCAACACGGAAACTCACACCCATGCAAGGATATCTTGTTGCTTACTAAAAGTCAGAAAACCCTTCACTGTTTGGGGCGGTTAATACAGAAATTATTCTCGCCGTATGTAATTAGATAATTTACAATTACCCGCCATTTCGGAGTTTCCTTTGTACATAGAGGTAGCATTTCAGTACTAGAGCGCGTGTGGGAGTTGTCTACGCATTGAATATGGGCAATTTAGTCCAAGTTACTCAAAAACAAATCGTGGAGCTAATTTGAAAGAGAAAATATGAAAATAATAACGCTGATAAATTTCCCACAATTTTAATTGTTTTTTACAAACATTATCAATATTTATATCCCTTATTATTTATTCAACGGTGATACCTATGTCGAGAATACGAGGAAAAAGTACTCACCAACTTGGTAGGTAGGACGATAACAAAAATATTGCAAAAGGGGGACCGATGCATTCCGCGAACTGCATTGACGTCGATTGTGTATAGGGCGACTATCTTCCACTCGGCCACGCGAAACTCAATCTTCTGCCACCTATTATTGAGATTAAAATCCATTGTATTACTACTTCCCGCAATGGGGCGTTGGCCTGTTGAGAATGTTTGTCGCTGACCTAAGTGGTCAATAATGATCTGGTTATACACACTACGTATATTCTTCACGCTTTGTGGTCACGAGGAAAGTTGTTTAGAACTTAGCTTTTGTTACAGACTTAGTTCGCGTGTAACGTAATACGCTAGATATCTATCCGGGTGCGAGGTTTTATATCTGACAAGCTGTTTCCAGCAGCTTTGGCCGCGTAATTCTGCTTCAAATTGCCTATATATATATATAACCTAATAAAATGCTGTATAAAAATTTTACTATTGGGGCAGTGTGAGTGATTCAAAATAAATATATAGCAACAAATTATTCCATAATCGCCATTAGGTGATTGTGACATCTAGCTCTATCTCGAATATTTACTCTATGGATATTTTGGATTAACCAATTTCTCAAATTCATATTAATTAACCAACGTTTGAAATATGTATTGGCCCTTTCTCTCTTATCGAAAATAAGAAAGAGCCAAAACACGTTTTAGTTAAAACGGGCTTAACGTACGCAAATTTTTATGAATAATTCGGATATACACTACGAAAAATGCTTTGATAACTAATAGGTCAACCAAATATTATTCAGATAAAACATTTCACAAAAACATTGGCAAAACCTTACATAAGGTATATGACAATAGAGGCAAAAGCTCGCAAACTGTAATTCCCGTTTTGTGCATTCCCCGAAACAAAATGGACGCCAAAGCTTTCCTTGCCGTAAGTTAATTAAACGGCATCGCAAACGAACTTCATTAGTTACTTAATCAGGTGAACAGCAAGACGGTGCATTTCAATAATAATTATGAATTGAAATGTGTTATATTATTAAAATGTATACCATAAGAAAACAAATTTATCTCTATCTATAATAGTATACATGTAAAAGTAAAAAAAAAAACGCAATGCTCGACTAGTAGGGAAAGATGTCTTTACACAATTATTTTCAAATGGTAAATTCATAATTTGTAATAACCATCTTAGTAAAGATTCTGTAATCTGTCCATTAAAAAAAATTGGTGTACACTTTAGAGTACATAGACGCTTTATCTATTTGTAAAACATAATAACAAGATAATATCCTCAATGCAGCTACGTATACTACGTATTTCAATTTTGAATATTTTTACCTCTTTCCGGCAACGATTAACTCCGAGCAGTATCGCAATTTCAAATATAGAAATGAATCTTTAAATTTAATTCCTCAGCTAGTTTCAGCGTTGGCTTCAATCTTTTCATAGCTTTTTTTGCTCCATTTATTGTTAAATGCGGCTTTTAAATGAGACCAGTCCAGTCAGACGAACTCGCGGCAATCAAGGAATCGATGGTCAATGAATTAGCAGTTGAAGATTTGTTTTGCTTTTGAATATTCGTTTATCTACTTCTTTTCAATTAGAATATCAATGCTACCCTATTGCTTTTACTTCAGTGTTTGCTTTTGTGCTTATAAGAATGTAACCCAGCACCAAGACGATTTTGTTTGGCAGTTTATCAACTTTATAAAGTTGCTTAGATAGTATGACTAGAAAACTAATTTAAACTTAACTATTCGTTACTTAAACAATTATTACTGAACTGAATCGTGAATTTGCAGTCAATGTTTTAACAGGAGCTGCTGCCGTATCCAAATTTTCTTTATTTTTCTTCGTCTTCTTTCTCCTATCTTCTCCCGTCAATTATGCTCACTGAACATTACACTTTACGTTTTAGCCATCTTACGCAGCATCTTCTAAACATATATTTACGTAGACACGTTTTTGTATGCCAATATGTAAGCCTCATATCTACCTAATAATGAAATGGGATTTGAAGTTTAAAGTATGGGCATTGCGACGATCTTAACTCCAAATGTTTAATCTTTTAAGAAAATAGCCCCGTTCTGGCTGCAGTAAAACCTTTTATCGAAATGATATTACTCCATGAGACATTTTACTGTGAACACGTCAACATTTACCTCTGTTCTTATATTTTCACCCTTTATATGTCGGCTTGTGGTATTTTAAATATACATATCAATAATTCTGCTGCGTCACTTTGTACCGTGATTTACAAATGATTTTTATGTGTTATTATAATAAGTATTTTTTATAAATATTACTTCCAATCATTTTTTTTTATTCCATTCGCGGTCAGGCTAAGTGGAGTTATCTCTTGGATGATCAGGGCTTTTGATTTTTATATTGTCTCTCTATCATATGTTATCCTTTTCTCGGTTGCATCCTTAGATTCTTCAGTCAGAATGTTTCTTCTATTTCCTGCCCGTTTTCCTTATTTGTTTGGGGTCGGGGTTTCACATACATTCGCAGCATCCTTATCTAATGATATTGCTAAGATACGGGCGATGCATTTTTTTTTAATCAATACAGTATTCATTCATATTGCTTGTTAAAACAAAAGCACATCTTGGGAATTTCCCTTCTCCCGTGACGCAATCTATTACGATCCTCGAAGACCTATTTACCATGTACTAACATTGCACGATCCTAGGAACTTTCCTTCTATAAATACCCCCCGCCCACGGCTTTTCAAGGGCGTTCTCTCATTGAATCGCATGGAATCTCGTTCGAACTGGAGACGCGTGGGTGTCGCCATTGGTTACCTTTATACGATACGTTTCAACATAATAACAAACTACGCGAATGGAGGTCACGGTACTGTAGGAAATTACTACTTAATTATTATCATTTTGATACGTTACTTGTTAATGTGTAAAAAAGTTAAATAAATAAGTTAAAATTTTCAATCAGTATATGATCGAGACGTAAGAAACTACTTGCTGGTGATTGATAAAATACATATCTCAAAAACTGTTAGCTTTCTAGACTAAGCAGCTTTGCTTGTATATTGTTGTTATAATATCGGTTAGTAGGAAATATTTTATACGGTTGTATACAATTATTATGTCTACAGTATGTAGTGTTAATAACGCCATCAAATCAGAGACATAGATTACAAATATTTCCGAGTCCCTTATATAACACTGAAGGTCGACCGTCATTCAGAGGCCGGACCTTTCCTTGCCATTGACATAGACCAAGCATCCGTCCGAAACCAAATGTCTACCGTTTAATTGCCCCCCGGGGTAGCCCACTCGGCCAGAGCTGTCTGACTATCAAATTAAGGTTCGTTTGCAGAAGAAATTATCTCGGTATTTAGAAATTCTCACCCATTCGCTTCGAACGCCCTAAAATCTGTATCTTAGTTTTGACAAATCAAATTTGATTTGATAGAAATGAAGATCTATTTTGGGAAGCATATAAATCCAGCAGTGAAGATGCGATTAAAATAGTTAAGTATCACACTCGGATTGAGGTAGCGCTAATGTTTCTTGTTTTCGAATTAATCATATGGGATGAAGAAAAGTAGCTTTTACTTGTAATTTAAGCAAGGACTCAATTTATTGTTAAGAAAAATTGTGAATATTTAAAAAAAAAATAAGCCATTTTGCGCGGTCGCCTAATCTTATTTTAGGTCCATTCACGTGTTGTCTGGCTTGACTTCGCGTGGGCGGCAGGCTTAGCTTCCGACCCAGCGGTACGTGCGTCACACACAACCCGTGACGATGGTCCAGGCACAGAATACATAAATAGTATAATGTATTGAAGACTCTGCAAAGTCATGTAAATAGATATCGGTTTTTATTACTACATAATTGTGTGGACATATGAGGACCTTATGCAGGAAACGTACAATGCGATTAGAATTGCTGAATATGGTCTACTAGCGAACCGCCCCAGCTTCGCATGGGCATAAAAAACTTCCTCTTGAATCACTCCATTTATTAAAAAAAAACCGCATCTAAATCCGTTGCGTAGTTTTAAAAATTTAAGCATACACAGGGACAGAGAAAGCGACTTTCTTTTATACTATGTAGTGGTAGTGATAATCATCATAAATTTGAGAGATAGGCTCTTGTCAGTAGAGTTTTGTCTTTCAATTTGCGAATCAATTTTTTTCTTGATACAACACGACGATCGATAATATATAAAACAAAAATAAATCTGACATCGTCACGGCATTAAATTGTGATTTAGATCGCAGTATACATGATTACCGACCAATTAGTAAAAAAAAATATAATACAACAAAAATTTATACGACACAACTGGGTATTTCCATGTAATGTATAAAAATATTTCCAGTTTCCTATTTAACAATAATACTTGGGTAACAATTGCATCAGTCAAACGAAATTCCCAAAGCTGTTTACTCCAATTTCTGTATTGGAATTCCCATGTACATGAGTTATTAATAAATAAAAACCGTCCACATTTCCGTCGACGGAACTCGATAATTAAGTGTATGTAACGGTTAACACAAACAGAACTGTCGAGCATCCAGTCCGATATTGATTGATACCTGGAATACAAAAAGTTGCACGTGCCATGTACACAATATTACGGACATTTGTGGGTGGTGTTCCCGGAACACCTGTTTATTTATCGTGTTTGCGATGCCTTCCATTATCGGGTTTGATTAAAATCGGACATTTTGTCCTTTTTAGCTGTAGTAGCGATTGTACTACGAGTTGGTTGAATAAAGGATTAGAGAACTTCACCTGCACCTGCATGTTAGATAGACCCACAATGTAGCCATGCGGATGGACGTGGGTTCAAATCTTATTCACGGCTAATGAAAGCCCAAAAGCGTGACCTTTTGCGGGTCGCTCTAGTGGAGTCTGTCTGGCCCAGCGTGACCTTTGCAAGGCCGCCTAATACGATGCATTGTTAATACCTTTTATCACACGCAGGTCACGCTTATCACAGTCCACGTGAACGGTTAAATTTAAAATTTTAACACTTATGTGAATCCTTTATTTGGTTTGTTTGAAGGTATTTGTCTGTCTGACGAAAATATCAAATAATGTGTAAATAACCTAAAGCGTAAGGGTTTGTTGAACTGTTCTCTTGGGTTGGTCACTGAAACCTTTATTTTTGTGAGAATTAAGAGTATGTTACGAAGGTTCTGTGGGAAGGTTGTAGGAGCTCGGGGCTCGCTAAACCCTATAAATCAGTTATTTCCTCCCTTCATGAGGTACTCAAAACACTTGTAAGATTCACTTATTATATAGCATCTTTATTATGACCGGCCGTCTGCCTGGCGTCATTTCCCTTTTGAATCCCGCATTCGCATAAGCTACGAATCTAATAGCCCAAAATTTATTTTAATTCCAAATATGGAAATTAATAATGAATAAATTTAATTATTTTTCTGATAAACATATTTCCGAATCCGTAACAACAATTCGTGACTCGAGTTCGGCTCATGGACATTTTATTTGTGGTATCCTAACTAATATTATAAAAGCGAAATTTAAGCGAGTTTGTTTGTTTGTTACGCTTTTAAGCTCTATCTATTGAACCAACCTTTCTGAAATTTCGCATATTCATAGATAGAAGTAGTGAGAAAGACATAATATACTTTTCATCCCTAGAAAAAGCACTGTTCCCGTGGGAAATTCACGCGGGCGAAAGCTAGTTATCAATATTAACTTTTTTATAATAACATTCAATTGCTAATTGATTATTAAAACTAACAGAAGTTAGTCTATGTCCATCCTTCCCTGAAGGCCCATTTTATATATATAATCATTGAGTAATACCGGGTATTTCCTGTCACAAACATGTAGGTAATATTATTATTGTTTATTTACTTCCAGTTTATTTAGTAATGTTTAAGTTTAAGTATTTGAGTAATATCAAAGTTAATGCTTGTTATTGTGTACATGCGCATATGAAGTTTATTAATCCCACTTATAATTTTCTTTTCTTTTTTCAGGTATGCATACGCTTTAATACCTAATTGTTTGGTAAGAAAATAATCTCAACCTGTCACCATTTCACAATATCGCTATCGATAAATAATATGATCGATATCAAATTCTTACAAGGATGATGCGACGGACCTAACCCCGATATCTTATCGAACGCCGTCGGCGCCAATACGGCACTAGTCTATTGAAACATGACTCACAAACAATTATATTTTATCAAATAAAGCCACACCCTGTCTGCTGACTCGAATTTTAAAACTGCACTAATTCGAATCAGCGAACGATGTAAACAAGATTATACGAATTTTGTTTTTTTTTTAAATGATATATCAATTTTTTTATAGTGACATTTAGAACTAGCCTAATTTCTGATCAAAGAGTAACCTAGGCTCTGAAAAGCGCTGAAGATAATGAGATAACACGCTCTGAAGATGATGATTACATCTATCCAAATATACCCATCATACACCATTCATTGCTTGCTTATCGAGTGTAAGATTGTTGTACTGATATATATTAGTTGTATCAAAGTTTATAAAACGACTATAATTAACGTTAGATTTTTGTTGTAAATCAAATTATTCTTATTAAGATTCCAACCACAGCAGACCTCTTGTTCTTAAATGGACAATATTCGCTATACTAAGTCAAACCGCCCCGGGGAAATTACGGGCCGCGAGCGATTCCTGTACGGGGTACTCTATTACAAAATGTAATTAATTTCGCACACTAAACAATGGCTTTTCATGCCAACCATGAAATATAAATTATTGTTTCCTTCCTAATTCTATTCAAGGAAGCAGATCAGAGCATAAACAAACAGGTTTGTGTCTATACTACTCGTGATTTTACTGTTCTTAGTTTTTTATTAATTACGACGGATTATAGTTTTGTAAATGTATTGAGATATTTGACAAACTTCCAATATTCTCAGCGATTACCTTGCTTTTTCAAAATCCCAACTAATATTATAAATGCGAAAGTGAGTTTTGTTTGTTACGCTTTAACACCCTATCTTGTGAACCAATCTTCTTGAAATTCTGCATACACATAGTTAAAAATGTTGAGAAGGACATAGGGTACCTTTCATTCCGGGAAATGGCACTGTTCCCGAGGGTAATGCGCTCGGGTGAAGCCGCGGGCAAAAGCTAGTCAATAATAAGGAAAATGTTACAGAAAAAAGCTTCCCACATCTGACCCCCGTATGGGGAGGGAGGGGACTTCAGAAGTCAAGTATAAAAAGTCTTTCGGCAAACTCTTTGTGTATCTTCAACTTGCGTGACAATTAAATAATATTCATTACCCATATACAAAAAAGTGCAAACGATACTGTTAAATTGACAAGTTTATTTTTATTGACAAGTGATATTAGTTAAAGTTGTTATTGCACTCCTGTTTAATACCAACGACCGCGGCACGCTTAAGTTAAGCCATGCCAATTATGCGCAAAAATAAAAACTCATATTCACAATCACAAAACATTAAGAGAACAGAGAGATAACTTCAGCAGTTTATATTCAAGACAGTGGTGATGACAAGGGTGACAAAAATTCAAGATCTCATCTTTGAGCATACACATTTTTAGTTGAAAGGTTGTAATTTTAAACCTCACGTACTGCACAAATGGCCTGTCGAGGTTTGGATTATTATGTATTATTTTCTTCTTCTATATTCATCCCGCTCATTATCATTATAACATTTTCCAATAGCATTTAAATATGCTGACGGTCTCTGCTCTGCTCAAGACCAAACAACAAGTCATCAAGTGTCGATTCTTTAGTATCATTATTTTGTCCCGTAGCCCACTGACGGGACACCTGTCTTACAGAACAGGTTTTGTGTCGCGCCAACACCGTGTGAATGGACGTGACGGATCTTCTCATATGCGCCCGCGCCGGGACTGGTTATGCGGGGAATATTTTAACAGCTAAGGAAACTTGTGTATGAGTTTTAGCAACGCATATCCGACATAATTAAGTCTAGTGAAAGATTCGAACTAAGTAATCGTCATTTAAGGCTTTTTCGTTGACTATATCGTTTCACATTTTGTAGTGTATGCGCATTCGCATGAATTGAGGAGTGTTCGTAATTTGAAAATAGTAGTGGCAAACGAAAATGAGGGTTTCCAAGAATGATTCTTTCAAGCTAAATGGCATCATTATGACGTCGTGAAAATAATTACAGTGATTGACTGATTGGACCGATTGTTCTCAATTTCGACTGACACTTAGTTCTTCATTATGACGTCGTGAAAATTAATACACTGCCGTGATTGACTGATTGGACCGATTGTTCTCAATTTCGACTGACACTTAGTTCTTACTATTCGACGGTCTTGGCTTCAGCAGTGGTCGTTCCTATACGCTAGTAGTAAAAAGAGACTAAAAGTGTTTGAATCTTGAGCACAGCGTCAATACTTAAGCAGAAATATTTAATGGAAAAAACACACACCAACAAGGACAATAGACTTATGTTGCGTCAATTTATAAGCAATAAGAGGGCAACTCCAATGTTTACAACAAGTGTTTGTTAAAAATACAAATATTTGCTAGACGACAACTCTGTGTTGATAACGAAACACTGCAATCTGTCGCCAACCAGATATGATATCAACCGTGACGTTTGCAGTTACGATGAACTCAAACAAGTTTCGAATTCCATAGATAAGATAGGAGTTGGCGCCAAACGTCGGTCCATTGGCGATGCGTAGAAAATATACGGCTTTATCAACACTAATTAGATTGAAATACTAAGCTTGTTTTTAAATCTTATCTTATTTTGTATATTTGTAGATATTTTTAAGCATTATTTAGTTGGCAAGCTCAATAGGGTATAAGTGAAAATTTTTGAAACGCTTGAATTTTTTTCTGTCGGTAGGAATAAAGTTCCTTGATATCAGAAATAAATCTCAGATTTTTAGAATCAGCCAATTATTTTAAATAAAATATTTTATTTTAATGACGAATTAATGGCGTCGCTACGGCCCTTGCGGTCTATTTCTTTGCTTCGTTCGGTAAAAAAACAAATGTCATTGTCATGTTGGTTTTGGTTGCCATAAATGTCATTTGTGACAACCAAAACCAACATGATACACAATTTTTGATTTTACGGCAGCAGTCGAATGGTCTAGTGTGTAACAGTAAAGAAAAGGCTTTAATAATGTGAAATACTTCTAGGCATTAATTCTGTGACTGCTGTAGGGATGTGCAGTGCATTGTGCACCTTCCCCTCATATACCCGTTGTCACAGCCAAGTTATAACAACGTCCACTTTGCTTACTAACCTAATAGGTGATAGTAAATCATTATTTACTTTTTAATTTATTACCTTAGCCAGCTAAACAACGGCTGTTGCTATCTTATCGATTTATTTCGGTACCCCGACTAATGCAATATTTAAACAGATTTAGCTCATAAGGGAAGGCGCTCTGAGATCTCTTTTAAGCGTCGATGTACAAATTTATCAATTGTCATGTACTGTGTACTCTTAATACCCCATACAGATAACACATTCGGTGTTTCTTATAACACGACGATTTCTCGTGATGGTATAACTATATTTTTATCAGTCTGATGAAATATATACAGCCATTGCCTAATTAAAACTGACTATTAAGTAGGTATTGTTAACACGTATTGTACGAAAAGAGAGCTTTATTCTGTTTTAGTTGTTTAAAATGAAAAATGGCAACTTGTAATCTTTTTTTATATTATTGTTAAGTCGAGACAAAGTTGTGAAAAAAAGAAAGTGAAACAATCGAGAAGAAACTGCTAGCAATTCACTTTTCCCAGAAACCTGCAATACAAACAAAACTCTTCATAATAAGGAACGAATGATTAATATTGAACTGGCGCTTACCCATACAATTTTAATATATGATTTCCCTCTTTTTTGTCCTCAACGCGTCAATCATTATCAATCATCGACGGCGTGTGTGCACGCGTGCTTGACTAATAATAGCTTAGTAACAAGGGATGGGAGGGACTTAGCAAGTAGCAAGTATAATACTCTTGGCTTAGGTATAGTCGTAAACAATTGCCGTGTGATCGAATCATGCGCAGCGCACCTAGTAGTGAGGTGCCGTTACAATTTTGAAAATATTTCTGTTATAAAGTAACTTTTTGGTAATATTTCCGTTAATTTACAAGGAAAAATAGACCGCTGAAGAGTGGCACAACTACGCTCGAACGAATGGAAAAAAATGATGCTTTGCTCACTATGGATAAAATGTGGTTGTGAAGCCATTGTGTGCCGATACGAATGATGCAGGTTTCGCAATTTCTGTCGTTCTTCACTATAGTCTCTAGCTTGCGCATAACAATATTTTCGGGCTTTCTTCAATTTAAATAGTGTTCTTCATTATGTGTAATGATATTAATCAACACGTCGATGATGCAGCAAATGATAAAGTGTTTCAGGAAATCCCACGTCCACTAAATCAACAGAAATACCAGTAGTTTATGACAACGTATGCTAAATAGGTTATTATCATTCGCAAAACAAACGGGGCGGTAATAAACCGCGGCTTAGCACGTGTTAGGGTTGTTTTACACAGGGCAATCGAGTTTTGAAACTTTAAAAAATGCAAACATTTCAGTTGCCAAATAAATTAAAACGCGATAACTTATTTACACAAAGAATACGCGGCAAAAATAAAATGAGATTACTGTATCCAGCGCACCTTAGGTAACCAGCTAATCGGTCACGCGAATTGGGCTAATCCTTTGATCACGAGAAAAAGATAGACAATGGTAGCTAGTTTTCCTCGGGTAGACCCCATGGCTATTCGTTATATCCCGACTAATAATATTATAGATATGAAACTTTGTATATTTGTTTGCTTGTTACCTCTTCTTGCTTTATCTACAGAATTAATCTTGTTGAAATTTTGCATACACATATTTGGAACTACTGAAAAGAGCATAGGGTACTTTTCATCCTAGAAAATTGTCCTGTTCTGTTCTCTCTATAAAAGTAATGGGAGATAGCTCTTTATTACGCTTTAGGTAGATGAGGGATCTGGGATAATGTAACTTTGTGCTGTTTCTTGGCGTGATGGTAAACAAATTGATAAAATTAGATTTGAATTAACAAAATTAGTCGCTCATCAAAAGGTACCATACAAATCTACGAGTATATGCGTACACTAAAACTGCGGGAATTCCCATAAGGGCCCGTGGCGTGACGCCCCTCCGCCAGCCACGCGAAACTTATGATTTGAACGGGACATTAAAAATATCGCGGCGATATAGCACCTTATTGCCTCGGTTAAGTGATTATTACGGGATAGCAGCTGCTAATTGGCATTTTCAGTGTTATTTTAACTGGCTATGATGAAATGTCCGTTTTTTATTCTAAATTGACAAGATTTTGATTTACATCCGGCACATTAAACTGAATGGCATTGATTTAACACGTTTGTTTTCTGTTAAAATGTTAACAACTTAGTCAACTGTTTACTATCAAATATGTGTTTAATTTGAAATTGAATTTATTATCTGTTTTTTCTAAAGGTTGGATTTTTAGATAATGGTTCAGTTTAAAGTCTGCCATTTGAACCATTTTGGTAAATAGAGATTGAGAGACATAAATAAATTTTGTTGTTGATGTATTTGATGTATATGTCATCTATAAATATAAGCAACAATAACGACGATTTGTCACAATCAACGAAATATTGAAATTGACTATGAATTTTACCCGGTATCTACTGGTATCAATATATTATTGTAACATTGATATCTAAAGGATTGTTTTATGCATTGCACTCAACATACCAACCAATATATGGCGATTACTATACTTAGTTGCATGCCGAGACTCTTAGCTCAAAATATAAAAAATATAGAAGGATAAAAGATCAGGCAGGCAGGTCTATTTTTTAAATGTGCGACACTCAAAATCGTTGACTCGAATGGTTTTCATTAGACAAAACCGATAATTCGAATGAAAATCATTCGACTCACTTTTAGTAACTACGTTCAAAAGAGTTCAATAACCCGTGTGCAACCTCGTTCTGTATACAGCTAAATTAGATTAGCACTAGTATTACTTATTTTATTTGTGTAGTCAAAATTGCTAGGCTATACTGTTTTTACGCCCAATTAATTCGCCATATTAAAATCCTCTAGAGGTGCATTACATCATTTCAGATAAAAGTGTGTTTTCTGTTACCCTTTATAGTTTATGCTCTGTCTACTGAGCTGAATGTCTCGTATATTTCTATTCTTACTATTATAGTTCTCTGTAAACTTACAGATTTACACAATTTACTGCTCGCTTTTCTAGCTCCATGTTTTCGATTATTTGAATATCTGAACGTTGTCGTTTGTTTATTTATATTGTGTTTGTCCGGAATAATGGTTAGTAAAATGTATTGTTTTAACCGGTACTGTTAGCTTTTCGATATTGGTGAATGCATTTGCTCGTAGAGTTTTCAATGTCTTTCTTTAGAATATTTTTATTTAAAAAAATACAATCGTTATTACGTATTTTTTGCTCGCAGCTTAACTCACGTGATTCCCACGGGAATAGTACAGATATCCGGAATCAAAGATATGTCATTTTAACTGTGGATGCAAAACTTTAAGAAGATTGGTTCAACAAACTCAATTTCGCATTTATAATATTTGTTGGTATTGGAATTATCAAAAAAATATTTCGTTTAACCTTCTGGTACGAAGAATATTTTTATTGATATATTACATACCTTGAAACCATACAAAAACATACGCTTTCAGTTAAAATGTCGACTAGCTATCGATATCGACATTTGATTAACGTCATTAGCCATCTCTGACACCAGGGTGTGCATGACCAATCGATCAACCCACGCGTTTTAAAAGGGAAAAACATCACATGTCACTGTTATTCGATATCCGTAATTACTTTCGATATTTGTATCGAGTTTCCTAAAAGTCAGGCTTCACATTAGTTACACAGTATCGACACGAGACTATCACATAATTCTTGCACTAGTATTAATTATTTTTTTGTATTTTGGTAATGTTTAGTCTTCGTCATGGATATGAAATAGAGAATGGATATTCTCTAGGAGTTTAAACTAGTTTCTGAATTGTCACACACGTCAAGCTGTTTTGTGTGTTAAGGCGTCGAAATCTCCAAACAGCCTTTTGGCGTCTATAAGGCGAAGGCGAGGATGAGTGGGCGTCCGTCTGCAAACACTTCTCCCGGAACCAAATTGGACAATTCGACACTTCACGCAGTGCGTATTTATTGCGTACGTCACGTTAGGGCAAAAATGTTGTGGAATGGCTACCATGTGTCGGACCGAACGTGCAGCGTGATTTCTATCAGATTCATCGAATCAAAAAAAACAAGACAAAAAATCTTTATTGCATCAATAAAAATATACACGAAGAAATTACAAACAGTAGGCGGCCTTATCGCTAATGAAAGAAAGTTCAACGAAGAGATTTTGAATTATTGAGCTATGAAGTCTATACTCTATCTAACCCACCCACTTCTGTTAGACCAAGCATGCCCGGCACCAATAGTTTGCACACACAACAACACATGTTACGCCCAAAGCAACGCCTGAATCTTTTAAATATAGATAACAAGGAATAAATCAGTAATTTCTGTAAACTTTTGACTTTAAATAAGCAATGAATAGAACGGACACTTCCTTCAATAGAAAAGCGAAATAATTGATTAGCTAGTTAGTATCAATCCAAGTTTCAATAGTCTGTATATGTATAGCATAGCAGTTAGGTAATAATTGCAATCTGTCATCATAGTTATTTTCGCACAAACTGACGACGGTTCCGGTTCTAATGAAACTCAATTCTCGATACAGACGACACGAGGCAAATACAAAAATTCTGAGAATTTTTTAAGCGCAAAATATATATCGCCTCGGTATCTCCAAATGTTAATAAAACATGTCAGAATTCGACTTCGTTATGCCTGGTGTTACACGTGTATAACCTATCACTATCACTACATCACTATCACTACATAGTATAAAACAAAGTCGCATTCTCTGTTAAAAACTAAAATCATACTGAGTCCAGGCAGTTTAAAAACATCTTCATAAGTAATTTTGTCTTAAAATCGTCTTCCAAAAAAAAAAAAAAATGTATATTTTTACGCCATTTAGACCATTTGTCGTTACAAAAAAATGTAAGAAACGATATATTCGCCAACTCATCTGTCTGAACATAAATATGCAAACCGGATGTATTAATCGTTCGTTGACACCCGGCACAGGTGCGAAATTTCTGCTTCTGTATAGTAATCGGTGTTTGGGTATATTAAGGCACACCCCACACACCATTGCGTATGGTATTCGTCCTGCATGGATCAGGGGCCCAATTCTCATGCAATCAAAGTTCGTCACCAATTTTCTCAATTTTTTTTCGATAAGTTAATCAATTCACAATCGAAAAATTTCGATCGATCGATGCGTTCGATTGAACTCTTTCAATTGTGATTTTTTGAAAAAGCAAAAACCGTAAAAAAAAAAAGAGAAAATCGGTGAAGTGAACTTCGATTGCGCGAGAATCGGGCCCCAGATGTCTATATTCAAATTCCTCAGCCATTCATCATCATTGACAGCGGCAGGCGTAAGATCGTGAAGCTCCCTTATTCCACATGGAAAACGGCGAAGTGGGCATTCTTTTACGACATGGGATAGGGTCTGGTCGGGTGCTCCGCAATCGCACTGGGGCGATTCCCTTAATCCCCATTTATGGAGGTGATGGTTAGTTTTCCCGTGGTCTGAACGGACTCGATACAGTCGGTTTTACGGTCCAAATCAAACCACACACATTAAATACGAAAAGACATAGTTTGTTGTGACATAATCATAGCAGCGTTTGTGTGCACCTTACAATCGTGTTTGTGTTGTGGTACACCAATGCCTGAAAAAAAAATCTCAAATTCTTAGTCGAATTTTTCTTCTTCTGTCGTGTCGATGTTACTTAGTCAAATGTTTTGGTTACTTTAAATTTATAATATTCTGCCTCGTATGCTTGTTCATTCTTTTCTCTGCAGTCCATTGTCATATTTTTGATGTCTTCGTTTTACTAAACAAAGGACTGGATAAGAGCCGATGTAGGTAGTGATGCGTACATGTAATATTTTCTGTGATTTCATTTATTTGAATTGTACGGTTTCCGACTTAATGATTTAACTGGTTTAACTTTGATGTATATAAATACCAAACAAACTCAGTTTGTATCTATAATCCAATCGTAGATGGGTCGTTTAAAGTGGCTTTACTCATTATTCCAACTAATATTATGAATGCGAAAGTCAGTTTGTTAGTTTGTTACGCTTTCACGCCCTATCTACTGAACTAATCTTCCTGAAATTTCGCATACACATAGTTAGAAGTGTTGAAAAGGGAATAAGCATAAAGCCGGTTCTTCTGGCCAAAATGGTGGTACTTTTACACCAACTCTCAATACTTCATCAATTTTAATCACTTTTTCGGACTCGCACATTTTAAAAACAAAAGTCGCTCACCACTCGTGTAAGTAAGGCCACGGCCAACCTCTTTGTTGCTATTGGCAACGAAGTTTGTTTGACAGGAAAAATTTTTTATTCAAAATTATTTTTATTTTATGCTCACGATTTCCAGGTCACAAATCGGCGCAAAAGGTGCTTCTTGTTCGTAGTCGGTGGTCACCAGTGTAGAAGGTGGCGTGTGGGTTTCCACTAAACCAACTTCTAACAAGATCGGCATTCAGTCGCACACGATGTGTAGTTAAGTATAGCAGTAGGAAGCAGACGAAGCAGTAGTAGGTAGAAAGCGGAGAAGGTATAGAGAGGAACTTGATAGCAAAGAGGATAGTATATACAGATAGATATATTACAATTTCACAACACAGTTTACAATATAAAAATATCGACACCAGAGACGCGTGTCATGTGGTAGAGAACCGACGAAAGAAGAACGCCGCGATCCGTCGATGTTTTTCATTGCGCGCGCAGCCGTTGCCAAACGATAGGTTGAGGTTTGTTATGAGTGGCGAGTGTCTCGCTACAGGGGGTACCTTTTATCCCTGGAAAAAGTACTGTTCTCGTGGGAAAATGACGCGGGTGAATCCGCGGGAAAAAGCGAGTTTAAAATAATGTAGAATCGTTTTGATTTCATCTATCAATAGGTTGTTAATAATCACATAATATATATTAATAGGTTGTTAAAAATTTGGAGTTTGTGGTTTTGGTGTATGACGCCCCTTAGCTCGACGTTTGTCGTTTTACACGGATGTTTGTTGGCTTGTCTGCCGGATCTGCTTGTGACATTGTTTATTTTTATTGTTCCGTCAATGGGTTACCTAACCGATTGCTGAAAGTGGAGGGTTGTGATTTTGGCAGCATGACTAGCCTTTGCATTTTATTGCTTTCGGCTTTATTAATCTATGTTTTATCTTTATATATTTGTTTATTTGACCATGGGCTCCGAAGCAACCAGTCTAGAAACCATAAAAGCGCTAAGATGAGAGAGAAAGAGACTTATTAAAGTGTGCTAAGATCTTCATAAAAAAATGTGCTGATTTGTTTTTTTGTTTTTTTTTTTTAAATAAAATTCATACAAAATGCAGAAATACGCTCAAGCAAAAATATGTATCGCCTAATGATTTCTACAAGCTATAGATCAAGTAAGTAGGTAAGTACATAAGAATGGCGGATGACGCCGGACCGCGACTGTCACTAGGCGGGCGCGGCGTCCTTGACTCGCGGAGGTCGATGACGCCGCGGGGGAGGCCGCTCGGCCCTACGCCGCTAGGGTTGCCAGTACCCGACCTAATGTATCAGTTGTATAGCCTGTCACGTTATGCCGACTAAGATCTACTGAATTAACTTGGTAGTAGCACTTTGCTAAAGGATTGTCGATTGTAGTTATTGGGGAGTCGACGGTGGCGGCGCTAGATTTGATTTGGATCTCTTAACAGAGAAAAAAAATACTTTGGGACTCGCTCATTTATTATTTCTTCATCGTTGAAGATGGCCTTGGAAACCGTCACTTACAACATTCAAAATTTATTTTTCTGTAAAGAATTTATGTTTACTCTCAAAACAGATATATCTTGTTTTGTCTATATGTAGTGTTATTCAGGAGTATGAAAACGTAATTTATTTATTGGGAAATAATGTTTAAACACCATTACATAACACAATGTAATTTAAAGTTTGGGACTCGCTCATTTATTATTTCTTCATCGTTGAAGATGGCCTTGGAAACCGTCACTTACAACATTCAAAATTTATTTTTCTGTAAAGAATTTATGTTTACTCTCAAAACAGATATATCTTGTTTTGTCTATATGTAGTGTTATTCAGGAGTATGAAAACGTAATTTATTTATTGGGAAATAATGTTTAAACACCATTACATAACACAATGTAGAAAGTAAATAAAATTTGAGTCTGTCCGTCCGGTAGTTTCAAATATATTTGCTTCCAGGTTCATAAATCCTACTAAGGTTTAAACGCACTAAATCGTTGAAAGTCTGATAGTGGATAACGCAGCTAACACAGTTTTATTTCAGCGTAATATAAAGTTAAAGCAAAATATAAAGTTTACGATTCAAACTAATAATAAATGTTTTTCGTTAACCTGGTGAAATTTAATACTAACTATGGGTAGTGGCGGGAGAGGTGGGGGAGACAGAGAAGAAGATAACGACTTTTTGTATACAAACCAGAGCAATACAAAAATATATCGCCCCGGATAGTTACGCCTTCCCACGGCCCTTTGTTCTTTGATGACATTATTATAATCTGAAATGAATTTGCAATGTGTACATGTCATCTTGTTTCAAAATTTCACTCTAAAGATGCCTCGGTGATATGCATATTTATTGTTCTTATATAATGTGAATGGTTCATTTACATTCGCACAATACACGCGAGAAGTTTTCCCGCGAGACTTCGTCCCAAAGGAAATTAGCCTTTATATTTTACACGAGGAATCGTGGTAGACAATCTAATTAATATATTTGCCAAATAAAGCAAGCAAATAATTTCCTAATAAAATAAATTTCCCATGTAAAATACGTCATTCAAATAGATTAGGTAATGTTGATAAAAATGTTATAAAAGCAAGTTTAAGCTGCTAATCTTGTTGTTGGAATCAAATAGCTACCCACAAAGACTATGATATTGCAACATTTATTTTTACAATAATCACTTAATATAATGACATTCCAGGTGATCATAACATTACTCTCATTGGCAGGATATATTAAGAAAGTTATATTAATCCATGTCATGCCACAATATGCGGTTCTATATCCCAAAGCCAAACACTTGAAAAATTTAACCAACTAGTAAATGCTCTGAAGCGAACAATATTTAATTAAAACACATTGGATTAACTATTCTGTTTGGCAATTGTATCTACTTTAAATTGTGTCCTAACAATTGTGCTATTTTGACAGTTATTTCAATCCTTACTCGATTGGCGACTAGCGACAAGTCATGTCCAACCTAATATCACATACTACCGCACATACACCATCGTTCTCGGATGTCGATGCGTTGTCACTCACCAAGCCTTTGAATGTATGGCTAAAGCCAAAGGTTTCCAATGACATTGGATAGACTAGTATTTCCCGGCAGGCCCCATCCCGGAGGAAATTAGCTTCTTATGTTTTACGCTACCCGCCCGCAGACAATCGAATCTTCCTCAAGCAAATTGGCATTTTTTGCGACACGCCGCCGATTGCTAGATGCAATTTCCCAACGTCAAGTCTCGTTTACACAGAGAACAGTCCTGTATGAAATAGGTGCAAACACCGCCAAATCAAGGCCTTTAAGCAAGCCTTGATGGAAACATGAATGTGATTCTATTCTTTGTTGTCTGCAAGTCGTTCGTAATCTCAGAGATTTAAGGTGTTACAACGCGTTCGAACGCAAAACGCGCTTTACTGGAAAAGTATTGCATTGATTTTTTATGTAGCTAAGTTGGTGAGACTGAAGCAATGATAGCTATATTCAGGATGCGACAGAAGTGCGAAAGATATTTTTTGAAAATCCCAGAGTACTTCCTTGTGGTTGGCGCCGCGTTCTTTGTAAAGTCAAATAACTAAAGTATAGCACGGCACATTATTGCAGACAATTGTGGGAGCCACCACCAACTTTAATCCTTAGACATTTTGAACATAAGCTACAACAATAATTTACCTATGTCCATTATTTATTTATTCATTTAACTACTTCTCCTTTTCGATTCAAAATGGCTATATATATAAATATATATTTTAAATATGTTTCGACCAGTACATAGCCACGTCCATCGCCCTGCCTTTTGCCTCCCGCAGATCCTCAGTCATAAAGGAGACTAGTAAATTCATTTGACTTGATAAAAATCATGTAAAGCCGAAGTCTTTTTCTACCAGACAACCAAGAGGTGATGCAGAGAAAATAATTTATTTATTTATTATCTTTTCTGTATGTATGCTATAGGTAGCATCAGCAAGATACCCACGCTAACCGCCTTCTCTGGCATCCTTATATCTGACACGGGCCCCTTAGAAATCGCGGTGTCATTCTTTTCGCACTAACCCACATCTGTGTCCTAACGGTGCGGGTTCAGTGCTCGCTGTACAAATTAAATCTCCGAATCTCACTATCGCAGATGGTATCTGTCTGTCTGTGCTATTGCGAAAATCGTTCGCGGAATTGATATTGAGAGCGCTGTGCAGTTTTGGGGATTCGTTACGTAATAATGAAACTGAACAGACTAGATATCCTTTTCGACGATTCAATGTATTTTAAGTTTATATCTGCCCATCTTTGGTCTGGACTTTTGCTGCTACTGTGACAATAGACACCCTTATTGCTCATAGTGAGTCTATACCAATTTGACCAGGCTATGAGTTGTAAAGAGTCTTATCTCAATTTATTTGACGTTTGCAAAATTCTGTCTTAATATTATTTTAACTTCTATTTTATGATTTATTATTTTTATTTTGTTTCAGGTATGTCTGGTTTTTACTTCCCTGACACATGACAGCAATTTATTGTAAGTTCACGGTTTTGTTATATACAATAAGATGGCTCATTGTTATATAGAACGGTTATACAAATATTAAAAAATGTAAACGGTCAATCGTAGAATAACATAAGAGATCTTTTTTTTTAATAACCGAAGTTAAAATGAAATTTGTGTTGTGATGTATGACTGATCTGTAACTCAGCGACGTGACTTCTCCCGCGCTTGACATGGTCAGTTATCTGTTTTGATTTTGAGGTTAATTAATTTTACACTTTGTCATAATAACCATCATTCTTATGTAATTTTTCCTTCAATCGACATACAACCTTCCTCAATAAAATGATATTGTTATCATTGCATCATAGTTCACATCTTAAAAACTTCAAAACTATGTCGAGTGGCAACAGTCTTCATTCGGCACCAAAACGTTTGATCAATGCTTGTAACATTCCATGTTTTATGGCTAATAAATTATTTTTGTTCCGTGACCCGCCTCAAATACCAGAATAACCATACGATAATCGATTCAGTGCGCATGTTACGTGTTTCAGGGTGCCCATAAAGGCATAGTTTCCGCAGTGCGCCTATTATAACTGTTTAAATCTGCCCGCTAGGTGTCACGGCGCGTGCCACGGACTTAAGCTGTTCCAATCACATACATAGTTAAAGCTAACACATCCAGAAGGATGGAGACGCGGAAAACTGGTCCTTCTTTATTGTAGGTATACTTCGAGTTTGTACGAAACCCACAGAGAAATTACTCTATTATATCCTCAGTGATGCAATCTAATCGCGCCCGCTTTTTGTGTAAGTGTGAAAGGTCCCTTACAATCATGAACATTTCAAAAAATTATCCCGTTACCGAATCGCGAATTAATTTGTGCTTCTACTACGCTTTGATATAATTCCTCTACAGTCCTGTTGATTTTTACATTGATGACTAAATTAAATTTTTATTTAATAGTCATAACATAGTGCAAAAGTAGCAAAAACATCTAATAACATTCTTATGAATAACGTGGCTATTACGTCTGAAAGAATACCCCATATCTTTTAATATTGATTGGTTTTAGTGTAAGACAATTAGATGGATTCTAGAACCGTATGTTACCGTAGTATTTCAGCCATATTTAAAGAATTATAAGCACAGCAATTGAACTCGAGCGAATTTTAGTCATAATATTTACGCGCTACTTTATTATCGTCTAGAAATACCCAAAATTACTTCCACAGATATATCCAATTATTTTTAAAGAAAATAAAAATATTTGTGACGCATGCACATTACTTTGCAGACGGCTTTTCGAGTACAGTAAACCCCCAATGTCTCGATGCTAAACGTGTACGACGGCATAACGGCATAATCACTCTTGTTTTATGGGGGCTATATTCGGGGTAATTTCGACCCTCCGCCGCGTCTCAACCCCTCGCATCAAAATATAGAGCATAGAGAAGTAAGTTTGTTTTGATGCCATGATTACTTTATGACAAATTAGCTTTCACCCTCGGCTTCGCCCGCATGAATTTCCCTCGGGAACAGTGCTTTTTCCTAGGATGAAATGTACACTATATCCTTCTCAATACTCCTAGCTTTGTGTATGCGAAATTTAAGGAAGATTGGTTCGGTATATAGGGTGTGAAGAGTTAATAAACAAACAAATATACAAACTTACTTTCGCATTTATAATATTAGTTGGGATAGCGGTCAGCGTGGCCCATAGACGCCTGTAACACCTTAAAAATTTTTTTCGTTGGCCCTTTTTGTAAGATTTTCCCTTATTTTACTTTAAAGATAATTTCTTGTCACATTATATTTAGGTTATCTGGAAGAGATTGCATTAGCGATAAGGCCGTTTATTGTATTTTCTACGTTTTTAATTTCTTCTTTGTATATTTTTACTGGAACAATAAAAAAAAAAATGTATTGTCGAAGCACAGAAGAGGACACTTTTTTATTTGTGTTATCTTGCTAGTTTTAAAAGTTTATGCTTTCTCATATTACAGCACAGCACAGAATAGTCAAAGGTCGAAAAACATGAAGTTTTAATTCTGTAAACTTTTGACTTTTCTCTCGGTGTGCCTATTGCTTTCTTTGCAACATTCTTTCAAACCCAAAACACTTAAAATAATATTTGCGGCCGTAAAATTGATTATAAAACCGGCCTATAATAAGGCTTTCGGCATTCTACCAGGATATTCTTGAAAATGTTTTGTAGCCGGACAAATGTTCATTTATATTGAAGCTCCCAGATTTTACTACATATTACATTTCACAGTTTACTTGTATTTTTCCATTCTTCTTATTTTTTTGATATTCTTAATCCTTATAAGAGAAAGTTTATTTTTCAACTGCATGTTCTCAGAAAAAAAATTCTCTAAAATAGTAAAGTAGTTTTAACAATTGAAGCCTTAAGTATGTACAAAAAAAAATTGGAAAATTAAATTTTCCCGCCGATGTAATACTACTTTAATCATTATTATTATATTTTTATGAACACGTAACAAACAAATGAAATAGGTCTATACCACACCATACCATTACCATTACCATATACCATTTTTTTTACTTTTAAGTAAAAAAATTTGCAAGTAAAATAATTAGGATGCAATCGAGAATACGTTTCTTCAACCACTAACTAACTCGTTTCCATTGCATGATTATACTCCATTTTACTTAGCTTTAGCGGCGATAGTGGATCTTAAATATTGTTATCCCGCCATTTAACTTTTCTGATCTTATATTCTTGTACACAAAATAAAGCGTGTTTAATTAATACCAATGCATGCATACAGACATACAATAACCCTAGCGAGTCAACCTGCGGTCAAGTTTCCCTCGTCTACAGTCTAGACGTCGACCGATTTCATCTGGAAAATCATTTTAAATAGCCTTCGAATGTTTTACTCGGGTTTTGGGTTGCTCAAATATAGTCCAGAACTTTCATTATTTAATAAATACACATTGTCAAAGATATTCAAACTGGTACTGAAAAAGGCAATAAAGCGTTGTTGGTGTGAGCGAAATGACTAAGTGCCATAGTACTGGTTTTGGCAGGGTCGCCATGTCGAGTCGAAGTGACTGAATTAACCATCCTTGGCGTTTTGGCATTCTACTTATTTATTTCCATGTTATACTTTTCTATGTTTGTATCAACATGTGTGTAAGCTGAGCCTAAACTTTTGACCAGTAATTCGGCGCCTTCAGCGGTGCACAAATTGTAAACTACAGTTAGGGTTACGCACGTGCCATTAGCATATAATGGTGTTTATTTGCATTCGGCCGCCGCGGCTCATTTATACGGCCGTTTATTTTTCAGAAATCCAACCCGTACGCTGCGGCACTGTAATTTATGCAAAATACCGCACATGATTGGACGGCGGCCTCTTTTTTAGCAATTTCTTCCTGGTTTATGGTGCGGTCATAATTTTTGAGAACATTGTACTTGGTTTATGGCGTTTTGGACGGTAAAATACAAGTGGAAGAAAGTATATTTCACTACCTCTGTAGCGCTTTAAGGAAATATTTGTTTCAGTTTTACTTGTTGAAAAACTATAATTCAAAAATTCCATTGTCAAACCAATTCGATCTGGAATAACGTAGAAACCTCTAGCAGTGGCGAGGGCGACGCGCTGTCCCGGGAAAGAATTTCAATAAGTTGTTTTCATTTGCAAATTGCGCGCCGCGGCGACACCTAATGGAATAGGAATCTAGGGGACCGCGTTCCGGCCAAAGGCGGAACCCCCCTTAACCTGGCCTTCCAATGGTATAAGGACCACTGAAGAAACGAACCGGGTTAATAATCCAGAAGCTTATTTTTCCTTCTTTTTAATAATGGCTCTTATACTATTTTTAGTGGTGTAAAGCCAAATAATGAACTCTGTCATATATCTACCTTCTTGTTCTACAAGGAGCTATTCAGTTCAGGCTAGTTCATATGCTGTATTTTCTAATTTGTAAAACATTTGTAAGTAAAGTGGACACAAACATAATTGACATAATATTTTTTAATATAGTCTTTCCTAACCTAATAGATTAAGAAGTTTTAGGAAACAAAATAAAACCACTATTTACTTTTAATTTGGAAAAAGTGTTGAAAAGTGAACACACTTTTCAACACTTTTTCCAAGCAAAATTAAAAAAGTGTGCTTTGATATAGGAGCGTGATTCTGGATTCTCAAAGGTTTTTACAAAACAAACCAAATTCAATGTTTACGTGGTTTTTATTATATTTTACGCCTAAATAGGTAAAGATTGCTTTAGCATAAATGTAAAAGAAAAAATCTGACCAAATTTTATTACCCAATGTCACCTACGATCAAGACTAATTTAATATACCTCCTCAATGACATTCGTTCAGGACGATAAAGAAATCGCACAACCTTCCTTCGGGCAGCTGGTTAAAAGTAGGGAAAGAACATCCTATATCTCCCAGGAAGAAGTGCGCGCATGCTAAGTTTCTTCTTGGAATTCCAGTCACAGTCATCGTTATTAACGACGAACACTTATATTGCTGGGAAAGTATTAATTTTTCCCTTTTCTAGTTCATGAAATGTAAAATCAGTAATGTAATTTAGTTTTCTATGAAACTCTGGTTTTCAATTCCCTGAATTCTAAGTTCTTCAAATATATTCAGGATACTAGAAAAGTTCTTATGTGATATGAAACTGACAAATATTTGCTTTAATATTGAGATAAGATAGAAGTAAAGAAAGTAGTGAAATAAGAAGACCTGCTATTTAAAACCACAGCGGTATTAAAAATCAAAATCTCTTTGTTCTTATCTCTCTTATGCCACTCAATATATTTTCCTCAAACGTGCTCATTCTGTGCCTTTTTCATGGCTACTCAACTCGAGGTGGTATTGGAAGAATGTTTAGAATATTTCTATCTTTCTAAAAATCTAATAATTTATTAATATTTCTTATCCATCAACCTAGTTTTCTACTAATCGTTAACACCACACTTCAGTTCTAAAGAGTTGAAACATCGTAAGACCCTTGTTCACAATTTTTAGAGTCTCTCAAGTCTGGAAACTATTAATTTCCTTGTAAGTGTCAAGAAGTCGATGAAGAAGGATCTGCTGATAGTGAAAAATGCCACAGCCGCGTTATTACTGGTCCCCGGGACTCGCCGCGTCCTATTGGTATTCCGCTGGTGTCGCCTGACACCCGCCATTATTCATTTATTCATGGGGCTTGCGCGGTCTGGGGAAGGTCGCGAATTCGCCAGATAAATTAGTTTACGATACATATTGCTGATGAAATATGGGTTTTTATATGATTAATATACATATTTGTTTGCTACTTAAATCGACAGACAAGACAACAATCAAGGCCGGAATCCTTTAATTTTAATATTAACTAACGAGTATTATTACGGGAAAAAATGGCGCCCAACGTGGAGCGGCCTCAAGTTTTAAAGTATACTTACTTATGCGATGACTTGCGACCAAAAGATGATATTGATATTAGCCTCCGTCACTAGATTTATCTTTATTTCGGGTTTGCGCCACTTTTCGGCAATCAGCTCTTCATTGCATAATATGAAATCATAATGCTACAGGACACACTCAATAAAACCTTCCTCAAGAGTTTGGCTTAGGTGTGCTACTAAATACAAAAATACTTTTCTAACCTTATTGTTATGATTTGAGAGTCTTTTAAATCAGTGTCTTAAATTTGCATGTATTCGTTACTTAAGTGATTAAGCCATTTTATCATTAAAATCAAATGCAAGAAACGTAATCAAACCACATTCTTTATGTACAATAATTGTGCATATTGTTGCTAAGCGGCTATAGTAGTAATTGACGAGTCGTTAATGACCTAAATTCCTCGGGCGTGCGGTCACTAATTGACACCTACAGATTGGAAACGCTGAACATTCTTGACATAACTTTGTGTGCTATCGTAACTATATTGTAAACCACATTTGGCATCATGTGTACTGATCGTTCATCCTATTCTTGGGCAAGGAATCATGAATGAAAATTAACATAGTGCTGTTGCAATAATGTAGAGATAATAAATGAGAGTGGTGTTTCAATTCATAAGATGTTATGATCAAGCAATTACACAATACAAGGACAGGACAAATCTATAGTTATAATTAATATTGTTACTTATGACATCTATTTATAACGTAGGGCCTACCCTATTTCAGATGATATTGCCATGCTATAAGTTCGCCAAATAACGTTCGCGAATATTTTTAGGTTCCTTGTAGTTTACTAAGGATCCCTTAAAAGACATACTTCCAAGATAATCAAATAAATAGAAAACATGTTACAAACATACGGTGTTATCACAATCCGGCCATTTATCAAGTAAAATTGAACTGTTTATTATTGTAATGTACGAGATGATATGAAACTTTCGTCGTTGAATTTCACGGTGGGCTGAGCCGGGTAACAGTACAAATTGAATGAATGAATATTAGCTCGTAAAGCTACCCACAAAATTCATAAGCCGTAAATCGAAGTACAGTAAGATCTCATTTGGAATTCATGCCAGTTTGGCCACCACGAATATTAGCGTTCATCGTCATAAGGAATCGATTGAAAACAAAAAATTGTACGGACTTATGTTTGGTTGGCTGCATGTTTCATATTTTGATGATTTGATTTTATATTCAAATATTAAGTTTAGGAATTGGTAATAAAAAGTAAATTGAGACTGTTATCTATCCCCTTGGTCGTCATTTACGATGGGATAAAATTCTATCTAAGTCTATTCTTAATAAATTCCGGCCATCATCGTCTCTTTCTCGAAGGCGAAATGCGAAGAATCACGATCATAATAACACAAGTTTTGAACTTACTTTGGGGCTTACTCTATCTGTGTGATTTGTCCTCACATATTCATATATTATCCACAATGCAGCCAAACACCAACTTTGACTTAAAACATGCAAACATAGATATATTCAAAAGACGTCCGGAGTTTATTACATTTTTCGTAACACAAACGATGCGATCAAGGGGAGCATGTAAACATGTCTTCAATAAAGTGAGGATGTCCTGTGGATGCCCCGAGGCCGCTGGGTCCCGTTTATAAAATTATATATGCCAAAGAATCTACCCTCAAAGGAGATACGCCTTGTTCTTAAGCGGCGAAACCAAAGGAAAGTGGAATAAACTGGACGATACTGCTTCTAACCGCTTTTTTTCTAGAAACGATTTAGGAAGTTTGATTTGTTAGTGTAATTAATAATTACTAATTTTTTGTAACAGGAAGTAATTAGCGGTTCGCTATGTTCATAACTACTAAAATTAGATATGTCAGTCTGAATCGCAAGTAATTTTTATTTTATTCGTTGATCTCTTAAAGCCTTCAATTAGTAATAAATGAACTATGTAATTAAAAGTCTCATGTGTCTGTATATGGTTATAATATTATCGTGTACAAGATTTAAATTTAAAAGAAAGCGGTGTATTAAGTTATTCATGGCTTCGTTGCAAATATCAATATGTAATGTCTAATTTTAGCAGCCGCCCACTCAAATAACTTTAAGGACATTCGGTTTGACGTAGAACAGTTAGCCGTGAATGCTAATCCTTGCGTAGGTGGAATAGGAGTTCCATTCTGGGTATTCTTTTTCGATGAAATTTTTTCTCATCATGAACATACCTACTCCAGATATTTGGCATTGAAGATAATTATTTTAGGTTTCTTCCCTATTCGATGTTATAACTTGGTGGATGACTAACTGATAAAACACGATTATACAGCTTATGTGATGTGACAATTAAATACTGGACTCGGACGCTCGTTCCGCCCTATAACAATATAATAATTACCCATGAGCGCAGTTAACGAGCGCAAAATAATGCTCACGAGCTTTCCGTGTCGTTTTTACTTATTCAATATGTGGCGCGATGTAAATTAAACAACAGGTGTATTCCCGAGATCAACATATATTAAAAGTGTTTATCAAGACGTTTTTTTCAATACTTACATTTGTATTCATAATTGTAATATGTCTCTCTCATCAAGGAGTTTTTCTCATCTGTATTTGCTTTCGGAGCTCGGGTTCCGTTATAAGTTATAACGAATGACATACTTTCTTTTAATGTTTTGCATTAATTTTATGACTGGAAGTTTAACTAAGAAGGTACTTCTAAGGAAATTCAGAACTCTGTCCGTACACCACAACATCCCAAGGAGTTAAGGATAAGTCTTGTTTAATGCCTCAGAGCCAAAGCGGTCACTGGTGGCCGTAACGGGTTCTATTACCATATAGCCGTACATTTATAACACACTTTAATTGATGATTTAATTTAAAAAGAAATCGTTTGTATATATCAGTTTGTACATGAGTATAGGTAATTAAACAATTTTGAAAAATGTCACGACCAACTTCCTTTACTTGAGAAAAGTGGTCGTGACGAACTACCACAATTATGGTCCGCATAGGAAGATCACACGGCACCAACACAACGTTTAGAAATAATCGGCGGCAATTTGTCGATTCGAGCAATTAATAAAACATTAAACAAAGCAAATGGAAACAACAATTACTGGTCACCCACCGAGACAAATGATAGTATGTACATAGATTAGTTGTTCCGAGTCTCTAGTCTCTGCCATGCCACATTGGTTCAGTCAGTGAGAATTGATATTATCTCTATTCTAATTAGCCAGCAAATCAATGAAGTTTTTCCTTTCTCAGCTGCCCGAGGCTGCGATCCCATGAGAATTGAGAGATTGCGTTTATATTTGTAAGTAATTCATTCATCGCCGACAATAACATTTTCTGTTTGATCCCATGGTTGACTGGTAGAGAATGCTTAATACTTAATGCTATTATGGCATTAAGTCCACCATTTATACACTTTATTTTAAATTTGTGCATTAAAGTTTTAATCAAAAAATATGATAGTAGTTGCGTTTATTATAGATTAACGATTAATTCAGGTATATACTGTCGTATTATTCAAGTTATTTTATGTCTTTATTTAGTGGTACACTAAAAAGAAATGTCATTTATAAGTAAAGATTACTATTTAAGTTTTAAGAATTGGTTCATAATGTCAATGTATATGCAATTTTGGCCAACTGCACCCCCTCATCTACTAACGCTTCGCTAGCGCGGTTTTCAGATTCGGCACAATTTTTTCAGATTCAACATCATCATCACCATTTTCGTCTAAATCGGCACTCGTGACATTATGAAATATTTTACTTTAAATGACAATTAATAACACTATGTTTCTTGTCCCAATTATATTACCACTCAGACTATAACTTTGGTCGTAGGTTTGTTTGTGTAGGTACATAAAATCTTGGTGAGTTCTGCAAATCGGAGAAAGCTTCTCGGAATCAATTGCTCTGGAAAATGTATCGAAGTGTTAAAGGTTCTCCGTGCCAATTTCAATCAAAGTTTTCCATACATCTGGTGACGAACGAATGTCGTTAGATTTCAATTTTACATATATTTTAGCTAATTTCATATCTGATATTTTTATTATATTATGACACAACATAACGTTTACTTTTGATTTTCATTGGTTTTATGTAACCATGTTTTCTCCTACCCATTTTTTTACCTTTCTTTCAATGATTTGTTAATTTTTCAAAATGGCTGTCATATTTCCTGCCTTGTTGTCTTCTACTCTATTCTTGATCTCATTGTTTCCTCTCCTTCAAATATGCCATGAAATTTAATTATTCGCTACTAACAAGCTTTTTGTACTCTGAATTATACGTTCTCTCGTATAAAAGAATTTCCCAATCTTTTGAATATGTACAGCATAAATATTTTACTACAAAGATCTTAGTGTCGTTTACACCCGTTTTGTAGCCGCAAGCGTATTTTATTTTCATTTTCATGACCTGTTTTAGATACCATATAAAACTGCACTGAAGCGCGTCTTTTGAAACGGCGCGCGGCATTAGAATCTCAGGCTATTTATAAAGGTTTGTCGTCACCGGTAACATAGTGTGCTTTTTTTTTGTGTGTAAAATCAATTGTTTCAATGATTTGACAAAACAATGTCCAGCATAAAAAATTAATGATTGTGAGGCTTTGCAATCCATTATCCCAATAGTAGTTAGTAGCTTTTGTTGCTGAAGAAAGGATGCTGCGATGTCAATAATGTCTCTAGCAAGCGATTGATGTTATTGTGTCGTCCTTGTTTTGTAGTAATCTACTGTTTATTATCACTGCTGAAAATAACCTCAAGAGTTGTTTTAAGACAATATGAAGGTCTTGTCTTACATTACACGCTACACCCTTACCCGAAATCACTATCAAATAAATTTTCTGAAACAAACATCAAATTCAGTCAAGTCCGAGCTTCTTATGGCCGAAATGTGACTTTTTAGGTATTTGGGTTATAATTTACTCTAAAATAATAGTATATAAAATATATTAAAAAAATAAACTTTTTTAATATAAAAACTAAATACTTATATTAAATTAAATAAAATGTAGAGCCCAAATTACTGTCGTCGCAAGAAGGTTATATTTCGGTTGTAAGAAGAAAGATGAACCTTTGATACTAGCCATAGATGATATTTTGTCGATCTTCTTCCTTTCGAGTCAAATGTCTCTACTGCACTATATTGACATTACTCAAATCTTGGTTACATATAAAATCCATATTAAAATCCTCTATAGTAAAGGTTTCTCGATTAAAATAAGATACAGAATCTTTTAACACTCGGCACGTTCTTACAATGTCATTTTGTCAAGTCGAGACGCTCCGTAACACATTCTAGACTTCGAAGAGGTCCCGGCAGTTGCGTGATTTTCCTAACAGATGCTAATTGTCGCTGTGCGGTTGTTACAGTTGCATCGAGTGCTTCGCCGGGATTTCTCGTCTACGACTGCATCTGATTCTAGATCCAACTTTCCCCAAGCACGATCCCGTTTGACGGCGTTTTGGTGCGCATTTCGTTTTCGAATAATGTGCCTTGTTAATAGTTTGCTGTTGGCATAATCTCTATTGTTCGACTTAACTAGATGGCCGTTTAAGAAAGTGTCATTAAGTGCGGTAATGGCTAAATAATTTTCTTAATAACTGCATTCAACATTAGACAAATTGTTGGTCGTTATTTATGTTTTTTGTTTGTTACCAAACAGTCTATTATCATTGTAATATTAATTTTGTTTCTTAATAGCAGTTCATTTTATATAAACTAACATTAATTACAAACTTTAATAGAATTCGTAAATTTATTAGTCTACCAAAAACTAGTAAATTAAATACCTAATACTACATTTTTGCAATAATTCCATTCATCTATATCAATAAATACATTCACATAACAAGACGCGAGGACTAATCCATCTGTTTTATTACGCCACCCATTATCATTCGTTATGAAACATTATCTGATAATGTTATTGTTCTGAATGTAAACTGGCTTGACCATTGATTGTTGCTCAGTTTCTCCTGTCTGGCGTTGCCTAACCAGCCTAGAATAGATCTGAAGGCTAATTAAACCATATTAATTCTAAATATCGGTCTAGTCTATACGATATATTTTTTGACACATTTGTCGTGCTGATTCTTTTTGTTTTTATTTCTAGTCGTTATCCTGATAGTTTATGATTCCACGTGATTATAATTAGTTTCTTCCAAGCAAACCAGTTCCTTCATATTGCAATTTAGAGGCTGTTAGAGCGTAATCAGTCCTAGTGGTTTTATACATCTTTTGTGGAGGTTGGCCGCTATAAGGTAGTTATATTTTTTCCAAATACTGACAATGAAGAATGTACATAAAACCCTACCTGATAGTGATTTTCACTAAAGATTTTGGTTACATTTTTTGTCGTCATTTTAGACGAAGGGTTCCTGCCTGACTTCCCGTCGTATTTTAAAAGGCGCTCTGTTCTGTGCAGTGCGGAATTTCTGATTATTATGTTTTTGCGTTTGACTGCTATCTGCTATGTATTACGATGTTGACTTGTCATAGTGCTGGGTATTAGATGTTATTATAAATGATTCACCACACATGAGGTGTCACATTATGAGCTGGTGAGCTATTAGTTATTTAATGTCCGACATCTAATCACTTCCATTTGGTGAAACATCTTATAGGAGCCTAACTGATCCATATTTCCACGTCTTGATAATTGGTTCGCTCGCAAATTTAATATTAACAGTATCAACAATTATTCTACTGCATCGAAAAACCAAACAAATTATGTCAATTCAACTAGATCTGCAATGGTATTTAAAATGGAAAAATAGTAGTATTTACGCTTGTATGAACATTTTATGTATCGCACCAACGCAACAGACTAAAATTAACATATTTCACACAAGGTGGGCAGTCTGCTTAGTCAGATGTAAAAACGAAAACAAAAATTGTTTTTCAAAATAACTTCTAGCAATGTATTTAATCCTCCAAAGATTAAATTGATAATCCCGTCGATGCTTTTCCACTCTTAATTAGTTCCTGTATGCTAATAACAAAGAAATTACAATACTGTATTGTTTGTAAAGGCCAACGTCACGGCTCATGTAACCCACGCCAAGTTATATGCAGTCTGCAAACTGTCTATTATAATACGATGCAAAATTTATAAATAGACTGTATCGCTACAGACGGACAAATTAGTGAGAGATACAGAGGTAAAACTGTAGTAACAAGCGTAGTTCACGCGCCACTCGCTGTCACATCGCCAGGAAACACCTTATTCCGTATGAGTAATAATAAAATAGCCGGTGCCTACATGTACCGGTCACGTTTATAATTGCAGTCATAGTTCGCATAACAAAAACAAAAGAAAACTATGACTGAAATTATAAACGTACATGAGATTGTTTAATTTCAAATGTCCAAAAATAAAAAATTAGACGACATATGAAGTATATACTTTAAATTTAGATTTTTTTAAAAGTTTGATCTGATTTTAAATGACGAGACTAGAGTTATTTCTGTACACTCGTTGTTTTATACAACAAGTAACCCGACTGGCGGATTATCGACTGTTCTCAGGCGAGGTCTCGAAATAACACTACAGACTGTAGACTTACAACTATCTCTTAAATATTATCGCGAAAACTTTCTTAGATCCATTTCGTAAATTTCGCATAAAAAATAGTCTCGCCAGATGTGTAATATCTTACGCTAGCACACAACACAAAGGAGTCGAAAGCAACGATGTAGTGGTAGCTAGCATCACTGTATGGTATAACGGCGTCTTATGCCATTCGCGTCGATTTTTCTCTCAAGTCACGTTAAAAGATTTTTCACATAAAAAAAAAGAAACATTTTCAAATGATACAATTTTTTTTTTAAAAATGAGCACGTTTTGCTAACAAAAGTCAGTTGTATCATAATAATAAACGGACCAATAAATCAGAATTTGACTTAAACTTTTTTTAATGACGCCGTATATCATATTAAACTGAGGGGAGATTTCCGTCCGCAAACTCTAAATTATTTCGACTCTCCAAGTGATAGGAAGTTTATAAAATCGGAATAGTCACAAATCCGCGTCGGAGAGGCCGCGGGCGGGCAAATAAAACGCGGATATTTAGTAGTTGAGCCCAAGTTTTCCTTACTTACCGATCATATTGTATAAGAATGGAGCGGCGGACCCGAAGCGCCCTCGGCATATCACTGGCAATAATGTTTTTCATTCCCACAATTTTTGCTCTGGACGATAATTTAAAACGTGTTTGTGTACAGTGGGCCACATTGAAAAGTATACCATTATATGTGTAAATGTAAAAGCATGTATTTGTGGAATATTATTCATAGTGGTCCACTGTACATACTGACGCAGTTCGACCGGAAGAGAAAAAGTGGGCTGCTGCCCTTAGGTCCCGTGAAACGGGGTTCTTTAATGTCTGAAAATAAATTTTAATAATATTGACTTCCAAACAGAGCACCATCAGTCGCTACATTTATCAGATAAATGTTTTGCGACTTCCTTATAAGTATGAGTAAATAAATGAACGCCATTAGTTTTTCTGAGTAATTCAGTAATTCGTCCCATGTACCTTCTCATGCTTCGTGGTTCTTCTAAATTTTTTCTTTGAATAATTTATAAAATTCTTTGTTGATTCGATACCAAACATTATTTGCGAGTGATTTAATAATTGAAAGTAACTAATATGTAAATGACGATATAAATTTAATAGCTAGCTTTTTAAGTAATATTATTAAGCAAATTGACCGTTTAGTGTTGTTGCCAAGCAAAGCGCATGTCAAACGCCCGTTACCCAAACCCAACCCTGTTCAGAACCACTCGTCCGTCCCGAAGCTCTTGATAACTAGTAAATTGGCCTCCCGAATGTCTCACCGTAGGTCAAGGGTATTTGATTACTATTCGCAAATAGGGACACTAATTTATCAAAACACAAGGCGGAAAGGAACATTGGGGAAACAGATTTTGACTCTCCATTTTTAAATTTAAATTGAGAATGAAAGCATTTTCTCCACATTGAAAGTATTTAAAAAACGAAGCATATGTAAAGCGAAAGGGATTATTGAGAGACGAGATTTTGACTTTCCAAGTTTGAATTTGAATTAAGACTGAAAGAATAAAGGTTCCTATTTCAAATCCAATGTATTAAAAAACTAAACAAATTATGTAATGTAGGTAGGTACCTACTTATATTAATCAGTTTCACATGAATTTTCTACGAAATGTTTTTATGTATGCGAAACTTTCAAGTTCTGAAAACTCTGAGAAGTGTTATTTTATGCTAGAATTATTCTTTTCGCGCAATTCACGTCATACTATTTGTCTTATTTGACGACTGTGTCTTATTACATCATTGTCTATTAAGATTTTATTGAAGTTAAGTATTTTTCTACGAATGGTTCAATTTGCTAGAGCAGTTTCTGAATTATACATTTTATTCCAGAATTTCTTGTAAAATAATAGATACTTTTTTAACGAATAAAACCATTCTGGACCAATACTGATATTTTGTAAGTCGTGTGTGTGTAGGGAGATCGTTTATTTTTCAACCGACTGCCAAAAAATAATGTTCTTAATTCGACTGAATGTTTTTTTTTTTTAATATTTTATTACCTCAATCTTTTTCAGTTCTGAATCGATTTTAAAATTTTTAAAGTGTTAAGCCACGAATCAATGTTATTTGTTTTATAAATAGAAACACCGGGCTCTAAAGCGTAAGCTGAGGATGCAACCGAGAAACACGCTAGGACGAAGAAGACTGTGGTGAGTAGTGGGCTGGGCAGTATAAGCAACGTCTGGGTACGCGTGTTTCAACACAATGAGAAAGTTATTACTAGAATTGCGATGTGGACATTCTTTGTAACGGTCTGTATTAATGCTAATGTATGTATGATTATACCAATAACTTCCATTATATATAATGTGTTGATTCAGTGAGCGGCGGGTGTGTTTATTTACTGCTATTGACATAACTGTTGCACTTGTAATGTTTTCGCGCGCATTAATTTTGATTATGATTGTTTTTCTGCTTTAACTGCATTGTTATGCGATAAAATGTTTTTGTTACTTATTTTTCGTCATAATTATTAGTAGCACCCTAGAAAATATTTAAATGATAAAGAAAACTGTTTTTAAATGGAGAACATCCATGTTTTTAATGTAAACGAAATGGCGAGGAAAAAAGACAATATATATTTTTTTAACTGATACAAAATAACTATATGTTAAATATTTAGTTTTTTTTTACAATTCAAACTATTTTTAATTGAGTCAGCCAGTCTTCTGTGAATTGTCTTTAAGCCCAAGTCTTTCCAGTTTTCTGGGCGACCCCACGCGGGCGTGTCCCATACATAAATCTCTAGTGATAAATTAGGCAATTCATAAGATAGGCCACACGCACGCACACCTCGGCCATGTGCAAGGGGTTTAAAATAATCGACGGAACTCATGCAATTTGACATACATTACCTCCATACAAAATCGTATCCACAGAACTGGCCCGCCTCGGCAGAGAAGGAATTTCGTTTCGAAGGTAGCAATTTCGGGTCCTTAACTTTTCGTACCTCAAATACGCCCGCGATCAGACACCGTTAGTTCTAAAAGATGAGATATTACACGTGTAAGGTTCGCGTTTTTTAAACCATTGGAATTATACGTCATAAGAAACGCCCTTCGTGTAGGGGATTGATTCCTTGGCTACATTGTCTGGATCACCGAAGTCTCTTTTGTTGAATAGAAAATTTATAAAGTGTAGGTAGGTCTACTTCTAATGGATTGTACATATACTGTGCTTTATTCTGATACAGAGGAGCTTCTGAAATATATTTAGCTAGCGACACGTAACTAGAAAAATACGCAGCAACCTCTGGATCGGTCCGCTGTACGTTTTATCGGTTTCAAACAATCCTACCGCGTTTCTAATACTGTTGCGTATTGCGTCACGAACAGCTGTTCGTGACGCAATTTATTGTAATCTGAACATATTCACACTTAGCTTATGTAATGTATTATTATTACTTGTATAGTTCTGTACAATCACGAGCATTAATCGGTTCTCAAATAAATGTATTTAGGTCTAAAATTGAATACAGTTGTAGGTATGCATTGTATATTAATGCTTGCAAATAAATGATGTATGATAACAGTTCCGTTTCAGTTCGTAAATGAACATAGATAATATGAGAAATTCTAAGCAGATTTGATATGGTGCTTTTAAAGATTTATAAAATTTGCATTAAATTGAGGCCAATTTAATATCGAAAAAAAATTAACATAAGAAAATTATGCTAGTAGACGTTATTCGAACCATATGTAGACTAGTTGATTGATGCAGTAAAATATCAAACAAGCATGATAGAGAATTGAGCGCTGGTTTGATTCCATCAAAAACATTGTATTCTGGACGTCTTCGCATAATAACAAAGCATTCCCTGAACCCTACGACCGCCAATATTTTTTCGTTCCGGAAAACTGATCCCACGTAAAAGCTATTAATTCTGTAGACGTCATTACGTGTGCGTCAAACGCGTCGATTCGATGTTGATGACCCGGATGACTTGCATCTTTCACCCCGTCTATTGATCAGACCTGGACGCTAACCCCGTCCTTTTATGAGGCCGCCCGCACTCTCTGGGACCAATTTGTGCCTGATCAAAACAAAAATACGGGCTTGGGATTATCTTTGAACAGGCTTTTAGTCTCTTTTTTTATCTTTTAAAATTTCATTGTCATTTTATACTTACAAAATATTTTTAAATTGATCAATTACTTCGATTTTGATTAATTTAACTAGTATAGTTTCTTTATCGGCTTTGAAAATGTTTGTTTACTATTTATTACCATATGATACGGTAGCGAGAAGTGGGTCTTGGCCAGTGACATTAGATGACGCCATTTCTTATAGTCTCTCGCCAGATGCTGCTCGCGTGGTTGGCAATTGACATTAGAATATGTAGGTCTTCTAGCATATCGTCACTTCAGCGAGCTTTGACCTTTTGTTGTTGTTTCTTCATTTTTAAATCTTTTATACTGTGCCGAAAGCAGAGATTTTAGGTTTCCGCTTTTATCGACATTACAAAATTTTCGCCTGAATATACTGTCATGTATGAATTTGTTTTGGGATTGTTATAATCGACTAAACATATTTTCTCGCTTTCTCAATCATCATCACTCACATCATAAATTCACAAATCAACTATTGTATTGTTTCTTTTTTTAGCTAATCTATAAGAATGACTGTCAAAACATCAGTATACTAACAAAAATGTCTTGTTTGTTTCAGGTAAGTTCGCGCGAAAACAACTTTTGTTGGCTAATTACCAAGGAAGGCGTTCTTTGCAAACTTGAATACGTATCGCTCGCTTATAACTTCTTTAACACAAAGTCGCCATTAGGGTGAGACTTGGGGTTGCTCCATTGAAACCACTCGAATTTATAATAGCCAATTAATCATCAATCAGTATGTACGAGCGTCACAGAATCATTTATATCGATCGGGTATTCCAAATATTATTTTAACGTCGTAGGCGACGTAATAGTAGACTATTTATACACCCAAGGTTATTACGATAACTATTTTTATAAGTTAAGCCGATTTAAGCCGTCCAACATAATGCGCAATAGTAGATTGCGCAGGTGGCTATAGCTGAGGTTGATACCTGGGAAAACAATAATATGAGAGAGCGTGAAGTCCACGTCTCATCCTCTCAAGGGGGTTTTTTAATACAAATCTGTAATTACAACAAATATAGGTTTTTTATAGAAATTTTCACAAAAGAATCGATATTTTTAATTGAAACATAGTTATTTTAACAACTTAACCTCGACCTTTATAAGTAACCTTCGATTCGATTACAGACTGAATTTGGACGTCGGTCATTTCGCTATGCAATTTTGATTAGAAATACAACTGGATGACGTCATCAATCAGAGAAATGCACTGCGAACGCGACATTCCTTTTCCTACTCGAATAAAGTTTATGGGGACGCCAATACTATAAAATAGGGAGAGTGCAGAATTAACAAGTGTGTGATATTCCATATGTTATTCCTGGTTGCACCTGCTTTCAACTGATATGGTTGAAATTATCTGTAATAAGTTTTATAATTTTTGTCTACTAATTTGTCTTTATTTAAAAAAAAAAATCTGGAATAAATTAAGAAGAGAAGAACAATACTGTGTTACTTCATAGTAAATTGATCGACAATTTTTCACTATCTGCTCTTAAGCTTTTGTGCGGAATTGTTTTCAAATAATCTCTTTTGACGTTACTTACCTCTAAAAAATAAACAACTCTTTATTTGGTACAAAAAAATATCTACATAAACAAATTCGTGATTGGAATCTCCTTTTAATTTACATGTGTTAGGAGATAATAGTGGCGAATAAAGCCTTATTTAATAAAAAAAATATCATCCCTGTTTCAATTCTTTTGTGCAACGTCATTTGCTAATTAGTTGCTGGCATTTTTTTTAAATCCAACCACTTGGATTAACAAATATCCCGTTTCAACCTTCATCAAAAAACTTAAAGTGCCAATTCTATGTTCTCCTTATTTTCGGCCAATACTGTAATGCGAAACACGCTGGACGTCTATTTTGAGGTCGTATCACCACTCCCGATCTATTTGATGGACTCGCTAGCACTACCAAATAACCCCCTATGCATTGGCTAATCATGTAATGTGATCTACCTTTTTTTCAGTAGTACTGAAAATTGTGAGCCGCATTGTCGTTTGGTTCTTTTTTTTCCTCTGTGGCTAGTACGGTGGAATTGAATTGCAAAAGTTGATGTTATATATACCACGAAGTTTTAAGTAATTAGGGTTTCTGTTGGTATTAGTAACGTCTAACGTCAATATCATCATATTCAGGCAGGATAATATCATTGTTTTATTGACTCGAACATATCCACTAAATAAACATACGTTTGTAGTAATTTTTATTATATACGAGTACCAGCTAGTTTACGTAAGATTTCTCGACACGCTTCGTTTGGTTTTAATTATAAGGAAATAGCTGTTGGCCCGCGGCTCCGCACGCGTTGGTCTCGGTTATATCGCTCTTAAAAGTAGCCTTTAATTTGAGGACAAGGGTTGACCCCTTGTCTTTAACTACATCCATACCAAATTTCATCAAAATTGGTCCTGTGGTACGGTCCTATGAAAGAGTATCAGGCAGATAGATATACAGATTTCGCATTCATAATATTAGTAGTAACTAGCTCGTACAATCGATGACCACGCAGGCCAGACGTCTATACTTAATTAAACTTTATGTACAGTTCCTTGATTTGAAAGTCAAAACAGGCATGCTTTAATAAAGTTAGCGGCGAACAGCGGTAAACCGTCGCGAGGGAACAATAAAGTGCGCGCGCGCCGGTCTAGGTGGCGCCTCAACGCTCCAGTTGACAACACAAAGCGCAGCATATGTTTTGAACGTCTTGTCCTTGCGGATTTTTCTTCTTCTATCGGCCACTCAACCCATCCAACGGAAGAGGCGGCATAGCCAGACATGTTCCCTTCGTAACTAGGCTGTCTCCGAAGGACGTGGCCGTACCATTGTAGGCGCGTCTCTTGTAGCTTGCCATAAAACATGAAGGCTGCTCCGAAGGTGAGAGTTTATCACGCGGTATTTCCGCAACCCTCAACATGAAGCATCCTCATCTAAGATTTACTACGGGTCACTGAGCCACACTCAAAAAAAGATATGGTTGATTTAACTAAGATTGTGACCTTTTTAATCAAGCATCATGAACGCATATGAGCCTGCAAAGTGAAAGGTTAAAACAAACAAGCTGATCTTGTTTGTCTCTCAACTATGAGGGTTGTATTACGCTACTATTATTTTACACTTAATTTAACTAATATTTTGTTTCATATAATTCTTTACTATTATTATACCGAATAACGAACTTTAATGTCTAAACTAAGACACTGTTTCATTTAATCATGATACTTGTTGTGCTTTACTAAGATACTTGTTCCCCTCAACTAAGATATTTGTTTCATTTGACAAATTAACTAGTTTCGCTCTACTATAATACTTGTTTCGCTCTACAATAATACTTATTTTCTTCTACTAAGATACATTATGTCATTTTGCCAGATACTTATTTGTCACCATTAAGTTACTTATTTCGCTTTTCTCAAATACTTGTTACGCTTAATAAAGAAACTTGTATCTCTCGACTTAGATGCTTGTTTCATTGACTAAGGTATTTTTTTCACTCCACTATGATACTCATTTCACCCAAATACTGTCTTTATTGGCTTAACTATTATTTATTGCTTTTGTCTTGTTTGAAAATACTAAGAATAATATTGATGTTAAATACCTACGAATAATTCGAGCCATTAGGGCCTCAGTTGACATACGTTTTTTTTTTTATTTGCTTATTTTTATTATTTTCGATCTTCCTTTGTATCTAAAGGATTTTTTTCTATCTTCCTTTGTACCTACTAAGGAAGATTAAAAATAAGCAAATAAAAAGAAACGTAAGTCAACTGAGGCCCTAATGGCTCGAATTATTCGTAGGTATTTAACATTAATATTTAATCCGGTTTTAACAAGACAGGTAAGAAGAGAAGTAATAAAAATAAGCAAATAAAAAGAAAAACGTAATTCAACATAGACCCTAGCCTAAGACTCTGAAATATCCATTCGTAGTATTTATAAAAAGCAGGGTTGTTAAAGAGATAAAATAAAACGCATAAAATATAAGAAAAAAAATATTAATCATTAAGAGATCAGTTAATCACATAAAACCCACAACGTATAAAGTTGGTAGAACAAATATTCAAAATTCAAATTGTTTATTTTCAATATAGGATATTCTTATCACTTATTGACGTCAATTGTTACTTATTTTAAGTTTACCACCACTTCCAAAGCGCAAGTGGAGAAGAAGTGGCGCCACAAACTCCACAGCAGCATTTTCTTCAAAAACGTCAATTCACAAAATTTGAGTCAAATCAGACGAGTTCACATTTGAATATTTTTATAATTACCATAAGTTTATTATTAAATAAATGAATATAATAATAGCAGCCAGGTTCGTCGTTTCTTCGTCGGGTGCTGAAAATAAAGTAACTGAGTTAACAGATCATTAAATACAAAGACATCTAACTAGAGCTCGCAAAACCGCCCTTTTTCAAAACCAAGAATCATTCAGACTCAGATTAGTATCATTCAGTTAGTTAGTCAGTGCATGTTAGTGTTCATACTGCAAATTTGTATAGGAGTTTCAGCTCTAAACTGGCCTCTTAAGGTCAGGTCAAATCATTAGACTTACCTATGCATTTCACCAGGTCTTCCAGCATCTACTGAATAAAGTCCTGCGGCCTATTTTGGGTATTAGTTCTCTAACCTCTGCATCACTTAATGCCGAAAGTGCCTGGATATTGATTTGTTGTTCTGGAAATAATATTTTTGGTTATTGTACAATTGTAGGTACCTACGAAGGTAGGTAGACGCTCAGAGCCACACGGCACATGCTCTGATTGCAAACTGGACGGACTGTGCAAAGCTCATTGAGAGCGGGAATATCCTGGTGTGATCTAATCAGAAACGTGGAGGTCCGTTCGTGTTTAAAATAACCGAACTGACGACATAGGTATTGTTTTAGGTATCTAATCAAACACATGCTTGTAATCAATAATCCATAGTAATATTATAAATGCGAAAGTCTGTCTGTCTGTCACCTCTTCACGGCTAAACTGCTGGACCGATTGTGATGAAATTTGGTAGGGATGTAGTTAACGACCTGAGGTCAAAAATAGGCTACTTTAGGGCGCGATATAACCGAGTCCCACGCGGGGCGAAGCCGCGGGGAACAGCTAGTCAATAAATATATAAGTCAATGCTTGTAACACTACGACCGTCCGGTGAAAGTAATAAACTCACAAATAAAATACATGTCAAAGTCTATACATACCGGTGAACACAGGTATTAACTCTGGCAATTCCCATGCCCGAAGCAATTCTGCAACTTCTTCCATTTTTTCTTTACTTTTCACATATAAAACAAACGTACACGACACGATCTCGAGTGCGAACTGCGGCCAGCCAACGGGCGCCGGAGGTAGCGAGGGGTGAGGTGAGTGCGCGGGGTGAAAGCAAGCAAGCAACATATTTTTTTTAATTGAACAAGAGAGAATACGTTTTTAATAAGACATTATTGATTTATCTGAGTAAAATATTTGCACGAAATATCTATAAATTACCTGTAGCACAGGTTCCTCATGGGACCTATTTCAGGAACTAGTCTCTTCACAAAGTAAAAAAAAAAAAAAAAAAAATATTAGGGATGAATATTTAGTTCTTATTTGATGCTATTATTTAAATGATTATACAAACTATAATAAATAATTGAACCAACAATTGAACATGAACAATTTTATAATTTTTATGGTAGCTTTATGCGTTAAAATGTTATTAATTGTAATGTTTGTCGTAACTGCATTAACTATTTATAAGTATTTAAATCAACAAAATCTAGTAGAAATATCAAATATTATCTTTGTTAATTTGAATGTGAACTGTCTTATTAGAATCAATCACGTGTCATATTTATTTCAGTGTTTGTTAAGGTAGAAACAACGTGCAAACTTAATGGAATTATTCATTACACAGATTTCTATTTCAATCATAAACAACCAAGTTGGACCAATTGCACAACTTTTATTGAAATTATCTAATGTGTATTTAGCTTGATCAAAAAAAGGTCAACTAAGAGAAAATCGTTCTTAGTTGACATTCATTTTTTTCAGTGCAGCACAGGTAGTCAGTTACCTATAATATTGATCATTTAAAATTAGGTAACAAATTTTTGTCTGACTAAAATGAGACATAATGAACAAAAGTGCGCTCCTGGAGCATTGTCGCCTCAACGCTCCAATTCCAGCAGACTTCGCGAACTGTGGCGATTTGTGTATAGAGTTGCCAGACGGTTAAGCCGCTGGAGTTTCTTTCCTTGTCCCTATCTATATCCTTTATCTCTTTATCTATAGTCCTCATCCAAAATGAGCCTTGGAAAAACGTTCCATTTATCACCGAGCTTTCAAATATCACGAATCCGTACAATATGTTCTACTCGTAGATCATGTTCTTTTGTTTTGGCATTTAGTCTTTCATTCAATCAACATTTATTGTTTGTTTTCTTTAAGCCAGTCGTATAAAAATATCTCTCCCCCCTACACAAAGCAGAGCAAATATCTAAATTAAGAAATTTATTTGTATAGTGTGTAACAAAGCGTAGATTACACAGTTCCGTCCAAATTCATTGCCAACTGTCGCCATGTTGAATCATCTGAAAAATGTAAGTCTTTCATTATTTTATCGCGTGTTGTGTGAAGTGCGAGACAATAAGTGGTATAACAAAGTGTTGTTATAATGTCGATGACTAGTGCCGAAATGTCTGTCAGATGTTTTTGGTGTTTTCTTGTTGAAATAAAATATATGGTTTGTTGATCTAAACTCAACGTTTATTGACGTACAATAAACTCGTCAGTATATATTGTTAATTAAATGATGTCGGCACATCCGTTACATATAAAAGGAAACTTTCGTAAACGTTCCACTATCGAAATTCGCCAGTGCAACACCGAGTGCATTTTAATTTAAAGCGATAACGGTTTCGCCAAATTGAAATTTCAGTTAAGAGAAACGCTGAATCTAATCTTCGGAAGGAAACTCATTATCGCGAGATAATTAGGCACACCGTTTCGGGTGCCATTGGGAGAGTTGACAGATCATAAAGGGGGCACAGGTCGGCTTGCGACCTTGCGTGTGTATTCTGAGCGATTGCGAGCGCTATTTCGGCGTTCGGTACCGCGACGACATCGATCCGATCTCGAAACTGGAGCGGCCTCTTTGGCACCTGCGATGCAGCGCCAGTGATTGCAAGATCGATCGCATCGTCATTTGTGTTTCATTTGAATGACATCGTGCTATTTATGTTGCTGTTGCGGTGAAACGGTCAACTGTACTCTAGTGTTTATTTTTTTTATTTTTATTTCGGCGTTCTTATTATTTTCTTAAGCGTGAGAAGAACGTGTATGAGATAGTCCTGCCTTGTACTATGAAAGTTTGACTAGCAAAACTCTGCACAAATTAATAAAACAAGCTCCTTATATTAGGAATAGTTTTGCACCCCAAAACCCATTTTTTATAGTTAAAAATGGCGATGTAGATTTGAACAATCAACAAATTCAAACCAATCACTATTACTGTCAAAACTTTATCAACTAGAAATAGAATAAAGGAATACCTATATCGAGAGAGGTAGTCCTTTATATCAGATCAAAGGTTAAAATGTCTAGAACAAATCCTGACCCTCGATAACTTTCTAATATGACAGTTTTCGCGACTTTCAAACTCAATTTATATGTCTAAAGACATTTTATTTTTTTCGTATACTCTTTTTAACCCGAAGAGAAGGGGAAAGCCATGAAAATACTGGCTTAAAGTTCACGTAGCATATTGCGTGCAAATGGTCTTACATTCAAGGAAGCCGAAGAAGTGGAAAATGAACAGCAGGAAAGCGGACAATGGTCTCCAAATACGAGTAGCTGATGATGCATGGGAGAAAACGCTAATATATAAGCAGGAGAGACTAACTTATAAACGCGTACTGATTCGTTTGGAGTAAAAAGCATAATGATCCGATGAACAGAAAGTCGCAGCAAGACTTCATCCAGCAATCAATCAATCAATCAAATCGTGCAAAAAAAGAACCTGCAAGATGCAGGTTATCCGTACGGTCAGTGTGTATTTAATCCTTCATTCTGATTTGTTCGCGATGTTCTGATAACTTTTTTATATGATATTACCATATTCGGATTATTCAAGTAACATACAAAGATTTTGTGTTACCTCACATTGACAGTTTTCTCGTTTTTCATGATATATTCCAGGGATTTATAATTTTACTCCCTCTGTTTTTCATTCGGATAATGTTAACACATCAAGGAGCTCCTTGTTAGTATGTTTTACGATTATGGAATGAACTTGCGAAGTATATGTCTCGTAGGTACTCTCGTATCGATAGGGTTGCCATACTCAAATAATTCTCATCACATATTTTTGCCATTTGTCTGAGATGCTATACAGGAATGTCTGAATTATTTTTAGTAAATATTTTATCTTCTAAATAGGTATGTATTATGTATACGACCTACTCGATGAATAAATATTCTTCACTCTTCTTAAAACAAGAATTTGAAATTTTAGGACTTATTGACGATCATTTCTCATAATAAAGTTGTACAAATTAATATTTCCATAATAAAAACGCTTTGTTTTAAATCGGAGATGATATAAAAGCGTTGCGGGATTAACGATGATCACGATTGACCGCGTATGTGTGTTCTGCAAACATTTGTATTCACATAGCGACAATGCTACAATATTATTTCGCGTTATTTTTCGCATCTCGCTGCACGGCAATAGCATAGCTATGACAATTATATTTGAGTTTTGAAGACGTAAGATTCGTTAAGGTCTGTTCACACCAGAGAGTAATGAATTGTTTTTAATTTATTTGTTTACAATTGTTTTCTATATCACCTTTTTTTGTCAACCATCTATATACATTGGTTGTAAGAAAGATTTTATAAGCGATGAGGCTCATTGTAATTTGAATTTCATTGTTTATTTTTACTGGTGCTTTAAAGAAACTGTATTATATTAAAAAACTAGCTTTCGCCCGCATGAACTTCCCTCGGGAACAGTGCTTTTTCCCGGAATAAAAGGTACCCTATGTCCTTCTCAATCTCTCAGAGCAATGTGTATGCGAAATTTCAAAAAGATTGGCTCAGTAGATAGGGCGTTAAGAGATAACAAACAAACAAATATATTTTCGCATTTTTGATTGCGTTTGATTTTTGATTAGTTGGATTGGGATAATATATATTCCGAACTTTTTAGATACCCATTTGTTGTTATTAATTATCAATACTTTCAACCGTGTCTACAGACTACTTACTTTACTTCTGTGCATTTAAAACGACCTTATTCAGCCAGTCTTAGTTGACTTCGATATCGGCAGACCCTTTGTGCAAATAATTACTCCAGTCTGTCTGGTATTTGAACTTGCTCCCTTAGGTACAAGTTATCGACACACCCTTACTGACCTCAACGTAATGTTTTTAACAAAATTAATTATTTGCTTTCGTGTGACTATAAGCTTTTATTCGTAGAGTTACTCGTTTATTGCATAACGGTATTTATAACTGACTAGCTTTCGCCCGCGCGGGTTTCTACCCTGTTTATATAATCAACTATAAATAGAAATTTTAACTAAAAATTCGTGCGAATGATATTTAATTTTTTCTATAAGAAGTTAAAATTATGATTATGGGGTTTCCCCCATGGCCAAACAGACTAACGACCAGCCAGACTGATGTTGTTCAATGCAGAAAGTGATTCCAATAGCTTTCGAACCTTCGATTGAGCTTCGCAAATTTGCAGCTCTTACCGCCGTCGCAGTTATAGTCATGGAGTCGTCATAATATGACGCTTGTAACATTTTAAGAGTGTCACTAGCGCACTGTCTACTTTCGCTACAAACTTTATAACCCCACCGCCTAGTAAAGGTTCTCGGTAGCAACCACCCCGTCGCCCGCCGCGCGGACGTTCGTGTGACAGTCTAGTCGGCGTTGTACTAGTAAAGGCGTCTGAATGTCAACAAACGAAACGGTCACCTTGCTTCTCATCTGGGAGCGAATGTGCCAATGTCACATCTATTGCACAGCCAATAGATGTGACATTTGGTATTGAGAAACCGCTTTCGAGAAACGTCTTCATCGTAATCACCATGCCATTCTAGGGCCATTTTTGAAGCGTACTCCTCGGGTTTTGAAGCGTAAGATGATCATGCGACGGAGCAACACGCTCGTATATATAACTAGCGACCCGCCCCAGCTTCGCATGGGTATAAAAACCTCTATCTATTAAAAAAACCGCATCAAAATCCGTTGCGTAGTTTTAAAGATTTACGCATGCAAAGGGACATAGATACAGAAAAAGCGACTTTGTTTTATACTATGTAGTGATGATGATGATTATTGGCGTAAGTAAACGTTACGAGAACATCTTGAAGCATTTAAAATTTAAGCCATCGACGGATTTTTTTTGCGTTTCAATAAATTGACGGACTATGGATTTTCTTTAATTTTATAAAATAAATTATTTTTACCTTTCTCCTTGACGGGAATTTCAGCCGAATTTTTATTCGGCAAATCACTACATAGTATAAAACAAAGTCGCTTTCTTTGTCCCTATGTCCCTTTGTATGCGTAAATCTTTAAAACTACGCAGCTGATTTTGATGCGGTTTTTTTAATAGATAAATGATTGAAGAGGAATGTTTTTATGCCCATGCAAAGCCGGGGCGGGTCGATTTAACAAGATTAAGAACTATGATTATGTTAAACTAGACATAATCATAGTTCTTAATATTGTTATGAAATTAAAAATCACATAGTTTGGTAACCCAAGACGAGTTCGATATCGATAAACACTGGACAATTCGAGTTATTACGACGAATGGCGTCCAAGCGAGATTATAGATTCCTGGAGCTGGATGCCATCGAGACCGGCTTGCCGATACTCGATTGATTGATATTCCGATGAATATTCTGATTACTATCGGCGTCATTGTTAATAGATAAGTCTAGATTAACTTGGAATTGGTTAACAACTGTGAGACTCAGTTTTCACACCGTGTCTTATTAATAATGATAATTTTGACAGAAGGACAGAAATATGGATAACATAGAATTGCCACAGACTAATAAGAAAATGTATCCGATTTGACAAAGTGTACATAATAAAAGTTATGTTTTATTGCTAAAATTATCCTCGCACATGGCAACTATTGATTTATGAATGGACGAAATCACACATTATCTGCAGCTGAATATGTGCGCGGAGGCACATGTCATGTTATACGCAATTAAATAGCATTTTCGCTTTCGATGCCGCTGCTCGTCGGCCATCGATCGATGGTCTAAAATCATGGAGTTCTTAGAATGTGTCATCTTAAAACCATATATTATATGTAGTTAGTATCTTCTAGAGGCGAGAAGATCAACACGAAATGCAAAAAAAATTGTTAATATTGCCAAAGAACCAACCATCTTTAACTCAACGTTTCGTTCAAAAACAGCTTTATGTACTAAGCCCTGCAGGCCTGAATTGTCTTCAAGTTTAAATATGGCTGGATCTCGTGCCTAGCCTTGATTACCGTCTGCTCGATTCGGAACCAACAGAGGCAGCGATTGGATGTAGAAGAACTCTATTAAACGGAGATGGTATCTCAATGTCGGCTGTCACGTGACACGCTCGCCCGCCGGCGATCCGAGCCTTGTTGTCTTAAAATAGCGAGAGAGTAGAAATGGCTCTTGATTATTCTTTTTCATTGCGAGTCAAAGGTGGTTAGTTATATTCATATTCATCGTCATTTTCTGTCTATTGTCGGGCTTTAGGTAATCTATTCGTGCGTTTATTTTTGATATAATTTACTTGGTTTAATTATTTATTTATTTAAACCTTTATTGCACAAAATACAATGTATCGCACAATAGGCGGACTTAATGCTAGGAGCATTGTCTAACAGTCAACCTTTGGGTTAAGCAGAAAATGTTTGTGGGTGCGCTGTATATACACGAACATATAACCTTAATTATATACGTGTCGAATGTTTATGATGCCTTGCATAGTGTGGTAGAGGTTTCTCTCTGTATCATCTGTTAGATGTGCTCGTAGGTCGAAGGGCCATTAAATTAATTGTGTCATGATCTGAGAAAGGTCACCAAATTCTTAGCTGCATCTACATATTGCGGCACACTATATTCTTAACTAGCTGTTTCCTACGGTTTCACTTGCCCGCTATCTGTATGTACTTTATATCCTTCCCCAAGAATCAGGCTATCATATGGAGAAAGAATTTTTCAAATCCGACCAGTAGTTCCCAAGTTAAGAGCGTTCAAACAAACAAACAAACAAACAAACAAACAAACTCGGCTTTATCGGTTACTTATCGGCGATATAGAATTAGCCCTAATGCGCCTAAATCGATATTTCATCCCACCATCATCATCCACCGGGAAAGGGCACTGTTCCAGAAGCAAACTCACGCGGGTGAAGCCGCGGGCAATAGCTAGTATAATATATTTTAAGTACTTTATGTATATACTCTCGTTCGTAAAAGTTAAGTAAACATTTTAACTTCATATAAATTACTTCTGTAACCACTCCACTTTGTACTGTCGCGTTGCGTCTCGCAGTTTGATTGCTATTGATATCAAATCTTGAACTTGTAGTGCAATATAACCAACAACGAGTCTTTAACTTTGTTGGCCAACTTTTTGAGCGGCACGTGCGGTGTTTGCGGCCACGACAAATGTTGGTTGATCGTCATACTTAGCGGTAGGTAGGGTTGTATTTATAGATTGTTTATTGTCGTGGAATATAGCGGTGCAGTGGGTCAAATATATCATACCTAAGGTGTAAGAGAATAATTTTCATACCACTGTACATACATTGATTTTCAACCGAGCTGGTTTTAAATTAAGGTTGATTATAATTGATTTTTTTTTGCAGTCTGTAAAACGATGCATAATTATGTGCTAGATCGAAGTGCACAGAGGACATTCTGGCATTTTCTATAAGTAAAACAAAAGAACATATGTTAGTACATATAACTGCGTGTAATTAATGCTATATATTCAAAATTTAAAAACTTATTAATTCATATCATATGATATGATAATACAATCATGCAATGTTTTTAAATATATAGGTAAGTATATTCCAATAACTAATGTTATTGAAACTGTAAAACTTACAAAATCTAAAAATCTTCATGCACTTTCAACAAATTTTTTTTGTGTTCTTACGGCACTTAGTTCCCAGTGACTTGTTTATAAGTTCCTGAATCGATTAACTATACTTTTTAAATCTCTATGTGAAAAACTCTATGTGACAACGTAGTATCACACACCCCGAATCTCGATTGGTCGTTGAACCGATATCTGATGTCAATAGTGGAGCAATCTCAATCTGTTTACTTATTGTCGACGGCAGGCGGCGCTGTCTCGGTGGCCGGGGGCGGCGCTCGGCGGCCAAGTAAAGGGAATAATGGAAATTATACGGCGCGACTCGAACCCGCGACCCGCGAACGGTTTATCGATGGAGGCAATTTGCCGAATAAATGGCCCGGTAACGATTGGCTCTCTTTCCTCGTGACGTTTTGTTTACATACAAACCACAGAATAACGATGTGTAGAGATTAAGCTTGGTGGTGTAGGAAATATTTTTGCTGAAAATCTTAAAAAAATTAAAATTCTCAATACAATTTTTATTCACTCTTTTCGTTTTTATGCTAATGAGATTTAAGCATTTTTTTTTTAATTCTTTAAAAACACGAAAATTTTAAAATATGCAGATGACATATTTAATATCGCAGTTATTTCTGCAATAATTCTTTTTACCTGAATGATTAATAGATTAATAATAAAAAGTAACAATTTATTTAACACCAGAATTTTATTAGTTATAATTATAACACCGCATAGATCGGCTTACGAATATTTTAGTCGTCGTCAAATCGTACCAATCTACTTTTATTCTGTTTCTGTAAATCCTGTCCCTGTTCTCTATATTTACTTCTATTCTGTAATTCGAATCCCCATGACGTTACGTTTTTTGTTAGCATACAAACTGCGTCGATGGTCATGTCATGACTAACCGCACTGTTTGCGGATGTCGTAGACACTGATTATGTGTCTATCATATTTTTTGCCCAATTATTGGTTGTCTAGTCGCGTCTTGTTGTCAATCATTCTGCGGTTTTTACATATCGTTGCAAAATATTTACTTATTTTAATTTTGTTTCTGCAAGGATTTTTGATATAATTATAAAATAAAGTTTCTACCTCTAACGGGAATCAATCGTGATATGATGTTTGTTTTATAATTATGAGAATCTTGTCGATTGCGATCGGGACGGAGTCACTACTGTCTCCTAGTAGTAGACTATCTTGTAGTTGTAGATATAATTAATGAGTGAGTATGCACTTAGGCAGTTAATGTGGCACAAGGCTATGCTACAATGTAAGGAACATATCAAAGCAGGTCAGGTAAAGTCAAGAACGTGCCTAATGTTTACCAACAATATGTATGCAAGGAATTAATAGTACTAGTATTAGCATATCTAACGGTCTTTCTCCATAAAAAAAAACTGTAGATATATATTGTATCTGTATCAGAACTTCCGCAAAAAGCAAGTGTATATAGTACCTGGGCGACCAAGCTTCGCTTGTTTTATGCAAGAAATCTTGCGTGAAAATATGGGTAATAAAAACAATTTTCCCAAACATGGAACCTAGCTAGATCTTATGTTTAATATTTCAAAGAGAACGTTAGAGCCGTTTTCGAAAATGCGAGTACAAATAAATATATATACAAATATTGCTCGTTTAATAGTATAGGATTTTTTTAGACAAAAATCCCTGCTGTTCTGGATATTTATTTTTATTTTCATCTTTCACCACCCTATTTTTTCAAGTCACCAGTTACCACCACTTCTCTTTCATTTGAACAGGGAGAATCCAGTTACTCTCGATGACGTCTTTCCATTTCCTCTGGTCGTGGATATCATTATAAACTCGAAAATATTAAAAATAGAGAAACAACATAACATTAAAATCAAATCACAAATTAAAATATTTCATTATCGATTGCTATATAAGCCGATTAGTTTCGTCGCGTGAACCATTGTCGTGTGCATATACGGAAATACATTAACGATGTCCGCTCGGGGCGCGGACACAGAATATGGAGAGCACAGAGATGAGGCACCATATGTGTTATTCATTACTGCATATTCTAATAACCAAGAATACTTAATGCTATTTATCATACATTTAAATAGGCTAAAAATGTCGCTACCCTAATATTTTTTTATTTTTAGTAGAAGGGATTTTTAAATTCAAACTGAAACAACATAGTTGTACAGTTTAAAAGTAAATTTTATTTTAATTTAATAGTATAGTTTGTCTAAATAACATGACATAGTAAGACACACATACGTCGCATAATACGACCTAAATAAGTTCGCAGGAAGATGCTAGAGTATTTCTCACTGGATGCAGGGATTTCCTCATTTTTTCATATCCCTGTGGGTCTGAGCTCTTAAAAGAGGAAAAGGGATGTTTGACCTTTTTATCTTATGAAACTATAATGGTGCTCAAATAGATTAAGAAAAAGAAAAAACTGTTTATTAAAAACGGTACAAGCAAGATTTTCAAAATTGTAAGTCCGCCTTTATAATAATGATGCATTGATGTAATCGGTGCAATAAAGTATTTATTTATTTATATTTTTCTGTACACTCGTTGTTTCTTAGTTATGACACGTTCGAGTGAGCCCGGGGCGCCTTAATTAGTGTCAAAACATTTCGTGGGCCGGGACATTTCACCGTATTAACAGTTAACGCCGCTCGACTTCATACCGTAAAGCTGTAAATAATTAAAACACCTCCTTTCTACGAAATTTGTACTCGAACAAGTGCATTTTTTTGTTAATGATCTTCTTGATTGTAAAAAAAAGTATATTCATTTGCATGAATTTGAGTTATGGGAGATACATACATATAATCACGTCTTTATCCCATGCGGGGTAGACAGAGCCTAGGACCATAAGACCTTAGGCCACGCTTAGCATAATGGTAGTTGAAACAGGAAATCAATAGTGATGGGTTGCTAGCCGCATCGCCTATGACATGATTTCCCCATTCGGCGATTCCCTCAGACGACTTTTACGGCTTGCGCGGGAAGAGAAGCTGGTACATTCTCTGTTTTTCTTTTATGGGAGATATGAAAGTTAAATACACAGTCTGTGTGTTAAGTACTCGTACTTCCTTTCTATTCAGACCCTAAGTTTTATTTTCTATCAAGATTAATTAAATGTTGATATTAAAACTATTCGAAGCTATTTAATTATTATTTGTAAAGTGAGTTCAGATCACGTTCAGTTTAGACGAATTGACAGATCGCACTGATGGTTGCCGACCTTCGCTGAAGATGGCATCATAAAAAGCGTGCAGTTTATTAAAAAGTGACCTATACACATATTTTATAAACAAACACAAAAAATAAATGACGAATCGAGAACCCCCCTTTCTTCACTGCAAATGGAATCCTATTAATCTAAAGCGGATGAAATGAAATTCTCTAAACTGCGTGCTTTATCTAGGAATTGTCGAGATGCTCAATGCGACGCCGTCCCCCGTAACATGCGCTTCCTGCATTACGCATGTGTGCATATCGCATTGTTTATATACGTATGCATGTATTGCACATGCATTGTCATACTCGTGATTACAAATTACAGAGAGGAACAAATGCGACGTGCGTCGATGCGGGTGACTGAAGGACGCATTTACATTTATATTGCAATCTCTTAATTTTTGTTTTGTTTCGTTTTCAAGGCAAGCTGGCCTACCTGTTAATGGTAGTTCCGATGTATTGGTTTCTCCGCCAAGTACTATTACTAACTCTGTGTCTCCACCCGCGTTGTTTCCGACTCTGAAAAAACTTTTTATGCCCTTTTTTTCAAATGTTGTAGTTAAAAGATCATGAGTCCATTACATAAACCGAACATATAACTACAAAAAATATGTTTTTTTTTTTTAAATTCTTGTTCTTGTTGTGTGTTTCTTACTACTATATTCTATAGACATCGTCATATTTAGAACAGAAATATTAAGTTTGAGCAGATTTGTGCTAGATTTTTCTCTATCACAAATTTAAAATAATTATTTTTGCGCTTTACCATTTTTATTAAAACCGAAATGTGTCGACGAGATATCTTTCTATGTTCTCTTCAATTTATACTCATAATCCCTTTGTTCGGATCATTGTAATGGAAAATTCAAAGTTTGCTATGCGATTTTTTTTTATACAAAGTTGGTTCGGCTCGTAGGGAAATGATGCAATATTACGCATTTTTAAAGTAGAAAGTCGCGTTATGAATTCTCAGTATCCGTATAATATAAATGCGATGTGTGTATTGTAATGTAAACATGTTTAGATTACACAGATGCCTCTGCTAAGTAAAACAAGGTTTTTTTAACCGCAACTCGAAAAGGAAGAATAAAGTGGACTAATACTAATAGGGTTTCTACACTCTGGATTAAAACGCGTCCTGGTGCGAAAGTAAAGATGATGATAATCTAAAAGGACTCCTTGACGTATTCGTGATCCGTCAGCAGTGAACGTTTTATTTTCGTAACTGGGATCAGACGTGTCTATCCATTTGGCTTAGTTGGGTTTGCAGTGCACGTAAACAGTAGTCAATATCGTCATCATAGGCTGCCATCTTCGAATTGAAGTTTGGAGGAGGTCAACAAACGGAAAACCTATGGGCCGCTATTTTCAGTTGGTATTTAACAGTATTCCAAAAGTATAATTAAGGAAAAGCTGACGTAGCGTAGTTTATAATAAATATCAAAAAGGTAGTTTATGTCCTTTCCGCATACTTGAATTAAGTTATAAATTCCCAATACTAACCCTATCGCCCAATCGATCGTTATAAAACCTCGAGTGAGTCGATAAATTCATCGAGTAATTAATTTAATTTACGTTGATGACACTGTGAGACATTTCCCAGTTTCGGCATAATCGAATTTTCTGAATTCTTGTCTGTGTACAAGTACATATCAAGTAGCGCCTCGTGTGTTAACATTGTTTTAACATCTTCAAAGCGCTTTTCTGAAATTACGTATACGTAACATGAGCATCACGATTTTCACGTATAATGTTTAATATATAAACTTCATATATATGTAATTGGTGGATTTAAGACATGGGATTTTACTACCTGTCAATTGTTTTGTCTTTGTGTCAATTGATTTTTTTTTCTCTTTGCGTAGCCACACTAGCTACTTTGGGTCGGCTCTCGTTATTTATTTCTCTCAATATTTTATCCTCTTGTAGATAAGTGAATGTTCTTTTAACTGATTTGTTCTGATTAATTACAAAAATGATTGACTCCTCATTCAAACGCAGGTCTTAAATATTAGATAGATAGATGCTTCTTCTAAAATTTGTCTCTGTTTAAGCTGAGGTTTAAAGAGAATATTATGTGTGTACTTTTGTATCTTGGGATTTCTATTATGGGATTATTAGAAACGTACGTGATTGAAATATACTAAGTAGGATATCAAAGTCAAATTATTAAAGCCATATACCACCAAGGTAGGACATAACATATCCTACTTTATTCGTCATCATCACAAATTTAAGAGCTAGGCTCTTGTCGGTGGAGTTCCTTCCAATTTTGTCTATCATTTGCAAGTTCCTTTATTTCTTGATACGACACGACGACGTCTGTTTTCTCCTTTATCTGTTTCATATAACTATGCGTTGGTCTTCTTAAACCCCTTCTTCCTTTTATCTTTCCTTATCGTTTCGTATCAAGTGTCTTGTATTTTTCATCCTATTTGTACTGTACAATACCTAGTCAAGGGGTGTATGTTTATGGGAACGGGACACTACTCATTATATTGTTCCGGTTCGGGCATTGTCAACAGATAATTTATCGTTTGAAATCACGTCGTGTTATTAGAAAAACATAAAAAAAATATTGTCAAACAATAATGATTGCATGTTAGACATGCGCGACTTGTCCGATTTAGTTTTAAACGCTGAAATTATATAAAAATCGTAAATTCGCTGGTCATTGAAAATAAAAAAAAAGATGGGAATTTTCGTATATATCATAAGTTAACTGTTTATTAACAGTAAGTCAGTCATGATTAGTCAGTTTTGAAACAAATTGTCCTTGTGCTTTTGTTTTTAGGTGTATGTGTTGTCTAGTGATCATTATTGTAATATAATTTAAGTAAACTTAATAAATCATTTAGTTTTCATCTCGGTTTAATTTATTAAGAAAATTTTATTCAGAAGATTCTTTTATATACAAATAAAAGTACATCATTACCTAGGCACTTATTCCTTCATAGTAAGAAGATTCTTATTGTTATTTTAATCAGCTGCATTTGCATCGCTTTCAAATACGAATTGTTTACAATATAAACACTCAGGAATGCGGATCGTATGCAATTCCGGAAAAAATCCCTGTCAACGACCTAACTCCAGATATAGTGCGTACCCGTTACCCGAGTGATCGGCCTGGACTCCTGCCACGATCCCCGGCGCCCCCGGCTAATTATAACAACGGTCGCTCACTGAATAAACAATCCTATGCTAATCGCGACAGGGGAGAAAGTAGCTCACACTTTAAACCGCTCAGACCGATAAATTAGACGTTAAGGGGCATTTTATATCACGTAGCGACGCGATAATTGTTAAGTATCAAATCAAAGACCATTGACTACGCGAAAGACAGCTGGGTGTAACACCAGTTGAATTTACATTCGTAAGTGTATTTGTCCTTCCTTTTTTGTCCTTGACCAGCTGCTTCACTTCCCGCGCAAGCCGTAAAAGTCGACTGAAGGAATCTGCGAATGGAGAAATCATGACAAAGGCGATGCAGCTATCAACACATCACTATTGATTTCCTATTTGGACTATCATCAGGCTCTGTCTACCCCGTATGGGATAAAGACGTGAATATGTATGTATGTAAGTGTATTTGATTCAAATTTTAACCTCTCTTATACATTATCATTTCTATTACATACTTGGTCGGGTAAAAATATAGCAGATGCTATTGTCTAATTCATATTTGTTTTATAACTTACTAGCTGAACCCCGCGGCTTCGCCCCCGTGGAACTCAGTTATATCGCGCCCAAAAGTAGCCTATATTTGACCTCAGGACGTTAACTACATCCCTACCAAATTTCATTACAATCGGTCCAGCAGTTTAGCCGTGAAGAGGTGACAGACAGACAGACAGACAGACTTTCGCATTTATAACATTAGTATGGATTAGTATGGATAATCTTTAACCATGTGTATTCTGAGTTCCTTAGTCCTCAGTCCCTAGGCTGAATACTTGTCCTCAAGTTAAGTCATTATTATATCGTAAATAAAAAAAATACTTACTGTAAATACATTCTACGAATGAATACACAAATGAGCAATGACACATACCACAATAATGATGATCTATGAGTATGGCCATGTGACATTTTTTCATCGGAATTCTTACGAACGTTTGCGAATTAGCGAGATTTTATTTTCAACACAATGTTTTTCACATTCCAGCTATTTCCAGCATTACTAGTCCACTTAGACTTGAAAAATGTGCTCGATTTCTGGATGGGGGACACACGTCAACCATACACAACGAGGTCACTCAATTCGCGTATGTCTGAATCTTGGGGCTGAAGAATTATCGCTACGATAACACAGTCGTTTCCTCGCAGCCGATTATTGCGGTCCTATATTCAATCTCACGTATATACCGGTGAGAAACTAATTTGTGTGCTAGTGTATACCCAGCTGCGGTTACAGTGATCGTGTGCCGTCTGTATTCCGTGTGCTCAAACCTTGCGTTTAAAACTGTCAAGGCGACAACGTGTGACGTATTGGCCAGTTTGGAAAGATCAGTTAAAGAACGCTGTTTTCGCATAGAATGTGTAGATTTCGCGCGTTTGTCTTCAGTCTACACTGATCCTAAGGCTAGTGACCCACCAGTAGAGCGTGAAGTGAAGACGGGACGATGGTGCGCAAAGGGGATAGGTCCAACGGCGCCCTCTTCAGGACCCTGGCTGATACGCTCTGGTGGCGATCGGTTCGTGTCGTTACTATGGTATGTTTACTGGTTATTTATACGCGAAACAGTTTGCTTTCTGACTGAAGTTACTATTAAATTTAGATTGTTTTATTTATATATTTACTTTCGTAATAATAATAAATGAAAATGTATGGTAATGCTTACTTTTGAAATCAAGGGTACAGAGGTATAAATTCAAAAGTTTATATTCGGAATTAGTGGTTGAATTTAGTTTGTTATTTTTGCGGGTGTTCATTGTTTTCTTTATCATTTCCCTGATACATATATCTATTTATTTGAAATAATACTATAGTTATAACACTTGATTAACCATAAATGTGTTGATATTGCAGACAAAATTGTGTCATTCAGTGCTCTTTCTTTGTAATCAAAACAATTTGTTTTTGTTCATAAGTTTCCCTTTGTTTATTTTGTTGGCGTCACAAACTTTCATTTACGTCAGCGACCCAGATGGTATGGACACACAATCTTGTAGAGTATCTGTTTTTATCTAAACATTCGATACTCGAAAGGGTGCTTATCTCCGTGCATCGATATTATGAATGACATGGCAATGATCTTCGATGTCTATAGATGAGCACATCGAAACAAGAAATTCTTAATTCAATATCTTTACGCAAAATCTGATTGATTATATGACAAATCACTCGGATCCCGATAGTTCTTGGCATCAAGCCGAAAACATACAATATTGGCAATGAATAAATAACAAAAACGAATTCCAAATTAACCACTAGCAAATTCGGCAACATCTTTGAATACTGACGAAATTCGTTCAAAGTTAATCGCACCCTTCAAGCCCGTATACAGTTGGTAGATAAATCACACAACTCATAGAAACCCTCTGCTTTAAATAATGATCTAAGTACTTGCTACAAGTTATTATTGTTTTTATGAAAACCATACCACAACAATGATAATAAACACATAGCAAACACACAACACAATGAACAAGTTGATAAAAAAGAAATAGTAGTAAGTTAAGTACTGAAGAAAGTCAACACAGCCATTAAGACTCTAAAAGGAGACGAAGAAGACAAAGACAATATTTCTACTATAGTTTGCAGGGTTGCGGATAATCTATGAATAGGTGGCTTAGTTCACGATGCCCCCGTGTGATAGTCCGGGTGCGTTCACGTGTCCTTATCGGAATCGGAACCACTGACCTCAAGGCCAGAGATCACGTTGACACAATACTGCATACAGTCACACCGGCCGCGGCTATCGCCACGCGTGAGTGTTTGTAAACAATACCCAAACATGTAGATTTTGAGGTAGCAGTTTAGCTATATACAGGTATCTTTCACGGGCCGTCCACGTGATAGTCAGGTTTCGTGGAACTTTACCGTTTATCAAAAGAAGCATAGTTAGGTATATGATTGAATTTAATGACTCTTTCTGATGACCGATGTCGTTCTGATATTGACAGTTGAAGAAAACCTTTCTGAAAAGCGAATCTATCATAATAAGAGTTAAACAATGCCCAAACATAGAGGTATATTAATGGGATTAATATTCGCGATGTATGTTTGGTCTTACTTATCTCTAAAAAATTCTGTAGATATTCCAGTGAAGCCGCTCGAGAGCTATTTCTCGAGTTGGTGCTTAACAATGTACAGTAAATTTTATTATCCATTTGGGTAAATTTTAATGTAGCTGCTTATCTATAAACATCTAAAGCAACCATGTGTAAGTGTGGTAATAGATTAGTTTAAATATAACCTTACCGGAAGTACTAAGGCCAAAGTTCACCCGTCCAAACAAAACCTAAAAAAGCATTAGAGTTCCCGATGTATAGCGAAAACAAGGTTCAACTTTAAGATTTTCAAAATGACTTTGGCGCGTTTTCTTTGTTTTGAATGGATCATCTGTACCTAGTAGAGTATTTTGTAATCTGTGGTCATTGCTTGTTCACTTAAAAATAAGGAAGTCAGCGACTTCAATATCCATCAATCATTCATTTCACATTTTGTCCTCAAAGCACCTGGAAACATTTTCCTTTTTACGAGCCGTGCCGAGGTCCGCTTTGTTTGCATTTGCAAAAATTGGGACTTCCGCGAATTGTTCATTAACAATTTACTAAGCTGTTAGCGTACTTGAATACAGAAACTCGAATCCAGCCCTCGTTGTGAAAGCAAATTCTGACGTCTCGACCAAATAAGTAATTAGGTACTTATGTTGATTTGTGCTCAGTTGTTTAACGAATGCCCACAAATAACCATCAGTCTGTATGCGTGTAGAAAGAACCCTGTAATTCCGAAACAAATTTAGAGGGAACAATAGCACCCATAACGTTACGTGGCTTCTGCTTGGGTAAACCTATCCCAATGATACTTGATAAATATTGGTTAAATCTATAGTAGCATAACCATTTTCATTTATCCTTCTGGTATTATGTCCCATTGCTGGGCAAAAACGTCCCCCCTGTTTCTCCACTTGTCGTAAAAGAGCAACCTCTGGCCGCTCTTTCATAAAGCTCCTGAGATCATAACTATACGTACTATAATAGTAACTTTGTTATGTCTTAATACCTTATGTTCACATAGAGTTCATAAACCGTAAGGACCGTAAACTAATCATCGGCTAATGCGTTTCTCCGATGTGCGTCGATTACACGCGTGCTTGTGTGTTTGTTTATATTGCCCGCTGGCGCATACACGCCTTCAGTATATTGCACTTCATGAATAATTGATTTCGCATGTTAGCTTTGAAATTGAAGCATTTTTGTTTAATGTGATGCCTGAGTTGCGTGATGATTTGAAGAAAGATGTATAATTTGTATTTTGCTCTCACTTACATCGAGCCGTTTACAGGTTCAGAGAACCTTCCTAAATAGACGTACGGTTTTTGATCCATCTGCGTGTTTTTGTTTGTTGTGTTTCGGTTTTTGTAGTAATCCATGGCGCAATTTAAATTACACAGCTTTTTCTCTGTTGAGTTTTTCAAATTTGAAAACGTTCTATAAGCGCTTAAATCATTAGATCGTCTAATAAAACAATAATTTCAGTTCAAGCATATCAGATTGAAGCATGCAAATGAATCAATAGACCGTAAAATTAGGTTAAATAGACGCGGGCTCAGTTGCATATGAGTAACCTAGTCTCGTAAGTGAATTGTCCCGTCTTGTTTACATACACATTTATATGTAACAGTAGTATGCATACATTGTATGTAGAGTATGTAACTATATACTATAGCTGGCATAAAATACTATAAAACAAAGTCGCTTTCTCTGACCCTATATCCCTATGTATGCTTAAATCTTTAAAACTATACAACGGATTTTGTTGCGGTTTTTTTAATAGATGGAGTGATTCAAGAGGAAGGTTTTTATGTCCATGCGAAGCCGGGGCGGGTCGCTAGTTAAGTTATAAAGTAATCGGCGGTACGGTACCCATAAATACAGTTAGGGATGTTACAAGACGAGTGAGCATGTCGAATTAGAAGTGAAATGTAAAGGATGGTCCGATTGGTCGTTTTTATTAATGGTTTTCACAAAAATATTTATATTTTTCTTTTTTCTCAGTTTTGTATTGGATTTGTTTATTTGTTGTAGAATCCATTGTCCAAGTGTTATCCAAACTAAGGCGATCCTTATAGGAACTTGTTTCGTCTGGTATAATAGGGTTACAACAGGCCGCAGAATTTTTAACAAGTGCAAAGTACTCGGCAACCAAATTCATAAGGGTGTCTCCCATTTGAATCTAATTTAGGATTCGTACGACAAAGTAACTGTCAGATTTAACATTTTTCCCCCCCAGTCCAGCTCGGAAGGACATCTTGTTAACTTTGCGAGGTAATAATGATGGTAGTATCTGCAAACTTTGAAACTGTCTTGTGAAACTTCAACGTACACGAACTGCTATCCGATTATATTGCTCATGAAATACTCGGTGTTCGCGGTTTTGTGACGTCATCTGATGTGTTACTTGGAATAGTTTCAAACAATTCTAACGTTTCATACGTGCCTCTTCAACGATACGGATTATCTTTATTTTAGTTTTAGTGTGTGTCTGGTTTTTTCATTGTGTTTTCATTTTATTACAATGAGCGTTAAATTGTAAACTTTTTACGTGTTTTAACTAGCAAGATGTCTTTTTTTCTTGAGTATATAATAAATGATTGTCAACTAATTTCCTTCTCTATTGATCTTCTTCAGTCCCTCTGTATTATCTTCACAATCACGTCACCAACAGAGGGCAATAACAGTGAAGAGACTCAGCTGTTGTGACGGCATCGTCTCGGCTATTTATAATATCGTTATGTCACAAACACTTACATCTGCTTAAATATGGTTAATGGGTAATAAAGGAAATAAACTCTATTATTAGCTCTACTACCTTTTTTTATCTCTCTTGAACTAAACCTCAATTTAAAGGCAAAAATTCTGTTCAATGTTTTTTTATAATTAAATTGTTTATAAAAACGAGGAAGAGTAGTATGGGATGTGTATAGTTTGATTCTACTTATATGGAAAAAACATGTTTTTTTTTGTGAATTTTATGCATTCCTACTAAGTAGTTATTAATCTCACGTACCGGAGATAATAATGGAACCCAGCGTTACAAGACCATCAGTGACTGCTTAGGTGCTGAGGCATTATAGTTTCTTTGGTAATTAATTAGTTTGATCTCTCTTAACTCGATAATCGCTTTAAGCATGGACAGCAAAACTTTTTAAATTTCCAGCTTGTAATCAACAAAACAGTTCCATAATGTGTGATATATTAGCATAGCTTTGCCCGTAACCCAAATTAGTTTAGGAATAGTCTGCTGGCCTAAAATAATAATTCCATTCCGTCTCTTTCACTTATATTGCAGGCTCTTTTGTATTATGTGTAGATAAAACACGTTGTGTTGTATTGTAATGTAATACACAAAGTATTGTTTTTAACACTCCAGATGAGAATATTTTCATATCTAAGAAATGGTACGAGTTTTCGAACAGACTCATGACCTAAGCTCCTATTCGTAGATTTCTAGATTAGACTTCTTTCATGAAACTTTATTTTTATGTGAAAACACTTGCAATTCCGCCAATCGTTTCCATCACAAATAAAAGTTCAATTTAACGAGGAACTGAAAGTAATATCCTTGACAGCAGTATTCCAAACGTTTGTAGATTAATCTTCCCTCTCAATAAAGTGAGTTAGTGTAGATAGAGATAGAGGCATCCCAAGAATGGGGGATGCAGTTGCATCGTAAGGGTTGATCAGAGAGTTCGGTTCCTTATCGCATTGGATCAGAACTGGAACGCAACGGAGCCTAGCCGAGACGTCGACGGCGGCGGCATGTCCTATCGCTGGGGCCGCCATCCGCAGAGATGACTATGCTTCGCTCTCATTCATTAGAGGGGAGCGAGGGCCGGGACGCAAGACGTCGCGCGCCGCCCGACTATATCGATTTTGTACCACCGGCCTCCCGCGCCCACACCACACACCCCCGCTCTCAGCATCCGACCTCGAGTGCTCTCCTCTCGCGCCTACTGGACACCTCCGACAGAAACTACGCCTTAACGACATGACGCCACAGCTCAAAATTCCAATCCCCGACCTACACCTCGCGACGTCCCGACAATCCCTAATGGACCTTCCGAGCGAAAGTCACTCGGTCGAGATTGCAACGGTGGCGGCACCGTCCGCATCGATGGAAAAAATAAGCTTTTTGTTACAATTAAAATGGTAAATCAAACCAATTTTAGTAATTGCGAGGTCAAACTTTGAAGTGGGAGAGCGCGCTGATGGGGATTTTTGAACGCGTACGATTCATAATGGGCCGCCGTCGCTAGCATTTCAGTGATTGCCACAAATGAATAACTAGGTACTCCCATATTGTTACATAGTGGAGGCTTTATTTGGTGTGTTTCGAAAGCTATTCGGTGTCCGATTCGCATCGTCGCAGCGACTTTCTTGCTCACATTTACGATCTAGCAATTTCATAATTAAACCTGTTCCATTTTGAGTTAGATGCCTGCAGCCGAAGATTTATGTGACTCTGTGTGATACCTATTGATGGCTTTGGTTGCGTAAATTATTGGCGTATCTATTACTCTTCTACTAAGTATTTTAGTAATAATTTCTAAGTAATTTTACTCTGAAATACTAGTCAAGGAAGAAAACAAATGATGGCGTTGTTTTCGCGTAATGAGGGTAGGTACTCAGTTTCTGCAACCAGACGGCGCTAGTGAGACATTATAGTCAGACGACTGTCAGGTTGTACAAAGTTGTTAAATTTAAAAACTAACTGTCAAATAACCAATCACGCAAAAACGCGTGTCATTTTTAAACACCCTTCCTTATTGACATCATCAGATTTTTATTGAATAACTAATGACGTGTACTGTGTCTTTCTTAACTTGGACATTGGCAAAATCATCGTTTGGCTAAACGATGGAGCCATAAACAAAAATAGAAAAGAATTACGTGTACGGTCATCCCATTGATAAAACCAAGAATTAGTCATAGTATAGTATAGTATTCAAAAATACTTTTTAGATCGGACCGGTATTTTCAGCAATTAGCGTGAAACAAGTTTTAATTTGGCCGATTCTGATGAATTATTTTTTATTTGGTGGTTACTTAACGTTACTTAAAAGCATGTGATTATGCCCACGCCTAGTTTTATTTGACTTTCAAAAGTAATATTCGTCTGATTTGACTCTTTTAACGAGAATTGTTCTTTTAAAAATTGTTTAAGATCTTGAATTGATTACAAAGCATGTAATACAATTACAATACTGTTACTCTGTACGCTGTATTGGGAAGCCTTGTAACATAAGGGACCATGAGCTGTCCGTGATGTTATTTTTTTCTTTTCTGGTCATGTAATCCGTTTTGCCTGTGCGCGTCACCTTATTAGAGACAAAAATAGAAAAAATCTCTCTGTTTACTTGTACGACTTCGATGATTATACTCCCAATTTTATCTTATTTACTCCCTGAATAATACGCTGTTTTCCTGTACCAACAAAACATGTTTCTATTATTAGAAAAAGTAAACAATGTCATTTTTATGTTTCAAATGAAGTTAAATACCGCTAGTTTTTATAAATCGTTTTCGCCTCTTTAATACCACATTAAATTCACTCCGACAGAAGCGCTTACCGTTCCAAAAAGACTGACACAAAAAGTTTTCACACATCAGCCACATTAAAGGCGAAACAATATGAGCAAACAAAAAGTTAACTTCAGCGATTGCCTTCGCGTCCGACCACCCACACAGGCTCGCCCGTTGAAATGCTGCGTTATAAAAGTGTGATAAAAAATTACAATAACAGCACTGAGTACATATTGAAGCTAATGCCGAACCCTGACCTAACTGATAAGATGTTTGTGTTGCGGTAGGTCTCGTGCGTGCATCATGATAATCGGGTTATGAGATTGCACTATCAGGGTTTTGTATATGTAAGTGTACCATAGAAACTAGTGCTTTGCTTTAGTCAATATAGTCAAGAGATTTTCTTTAGTTTAAGGTTGGTTTTCCCTCGTTAATCATTCCATGAGAATTTTGGAGATTTGGATGAAGATTTTTGACAGATATTAACTAGGTTTCGAACCGTTACTTTACTTGAAGTTTCAAATAAACCAAATTTAGCTTAATCTTTTGGTTTACAGTTTACAGTCTTAAAATATTGAGTCTTATATTTACTCTTTTTACCCGACTACGGCGAAGCCAAAAGGAAGGGTAATGATTTTGGCAGTCTATGTATGTATGTATGTATGTATGTAAGTATGTATGTATGTATGTTCCATCGTAGCGCCTAAACTACTGGACCGATTTTTATGAATGAGGTGTCAAAAGATTCGTAAAAATAGCGCGGGTAACATAGGCTATATAAATTGTATCAAAATTTTAACTGACGGAATTTAAACCACAGATTCTAACCTCAAAAAAAATTGAAACGAGATAGGCATCACGTGTTTGGTATCAAAGGAAAGGTCTTGGCGAGCACATTACAAATATGTATATAATTCCATGTTGTTCAAGTTAAAATATAGGTAGAAATGTTTAAAATGCATTCGTAAAGTGGTATATTTAACGCAGTCCAGTCATTCCCGTACGGAAAACTTAAAAGTATTAAATAAAAATTAAGTTAAAAAACTATAACCCGACTACGTGGTGTCTTAAAAGGATGAAACAAGGAAATAATTAAGATAGAAATCCAGAAATGCATCGGTACAAAATGGTCATTGTAAATCTATTTTTTAACTCCGCGACACCTTGATGGTGATTCGTGCTAACTCGTGGCCAAGAATCTTTCGCCACAGTACCCAGTAATTTCACTAGCATAACTTTATGAGTACATAAATTTATGAGTGCAAGGCAAGCACTGTTGTTTGACGGCTAAAATAAGTGAATGCAGTCCGCATTGTTAATAATAATCATTTTGTCATCATCATTATCATATATTCATAATCATTTATTTTGTCGTCATCATCATCATATAATCATAATCATTTATTTGTGTTAAAATTAATTTTATTTATTTTATCCTCTTTAATACTAATACAGACACAATTCATATTCTTTTTGTCAAAACTGTCCGTGTGCTGATCGCCGTACTCGCTTATTCAATACAAACTCTGAAAGTATTATAACATTAAATTCTCTATATGATTTATGATATCGGTAACCGATCTTTAATATTGTAGACGGAAGAGCTTTTAAAGTAGCTCTTGAGGATGCTTATTTTATGCAGTACGAAACACGATCAACTTCTCTGTGTATTTTGTTCCTTCCCTGGACATAATATTATTCAATTTTATTTCACTTTCGCTATTGAGGATCCTGTTGCTACGTTTACTTTTTTACTTTTCATCGATCCTTTCATTTACTGTGTACATGATTTTAGTAATAGCCACCTAGGCACCGTTTAGATCTTTAGGCATATCAACCATGTGAGCACAAATATTTGAACTCTATGTACCAAGAAATTAAAATACTAGTTTTGAATTGGGCATCCCAGTATTAGTCGGACGTCTATAATTTTTTAGACTTAGACTAGACTTTAGGTAGTGTTGGAGTGGTTGATTCTAGATCTGAGAATTACAGTGTCATTTGTGATGATAATTTCCAGACGCATCAACTTCATAAGCTACTACTTTAAGAATATAAAATATAGAAATTTCGTAACTTTTTATTTAATTTTCATCTACTTATTACATTTTGTTATAAGATAAATAAGCGATTGTGTAATAAAACTTTGTTATGTTATCGCAGCAGCGCTAATGTTGTTATTATAAATTTCGCTTTCAATGCATTCGCAATGTAACGTAAACATCGGTATCTTGGTGCATTCCGTTTATTAATGAATAACAGAACGGATATTATGGAAATGTCCGATCAAAGCCGCCCGACCCACCTCAACGAGGGGAACGCTTGGGGTAGGTTATGGCATTGCATCCGACGATTTGCCGACTGCAAGTGCGGTTAGCATAAGTATACCTTGCCTCATACACCCCCAACGTGTCTGTCTAGCCGCTGGATTTATGAATGCAGCGCTTTAATTATGACGTTGTGCGTTTTACATGTCTAAATATGCGGTTATTCGTTTTCCCCTATTTGCTTTTTCTGACGTAATAGCAGTTTTAAGTGGTATTTTTTTGCAATTTTTTGTGTGACATAAAACGTTGAATATAACTTCACCTATGAAGCTGAAAGTGATTGGCAGATAGCTATGTCAACGAAAAATGAATTTTTCGAATCTATATGTGGATCCGATTTAAACTTCTGTATATCAGCCAATTTTGACGATCAGCCTGTTTATTTTCTCATATTTAATTATTGCAATATTGTCAAATATCTCGGCCAGTTTTAGTTGTTATAAATATTAAATCGTTTATCTAGACTAGCGAATCGAAAATAGACGCTAGATCGATATGGCTCCGTTCGGCCCAAACTCTGCTGTTTATATTTTGGCTCAGAGCATAGACACTCTACCAATGGACTAACCAGTCTTATTTATTTATTTAAATAAAATACAGTTGTATAGCACAATAGGCGAACTTAATGCTAAAAGCATTATCTAACAGGTCAATCAGAGATCGTATTTATTAACGAGTAAAAATTAATTTCGACGCACTGCAGAAGATGGTAAAACACATTCGAATGATGACGATTACTGACAATTGAACAATTGTGAACTTACCTCTAATACAAAGTAATGGGCTATCAAATCGTTTACTCATGAAGCGTTGAATAAAGAGATCACAACATATTAACATCGAATGGAAACACAGTAAAAAATACAAATGTATAAATGTTACAAAGTTAATTAATATGTACATAGCAACGAAAATCTGTTGTGTCCTGGAGAAGAAACAAAAAAAATAGATTTCCAGTTTCCACCACGTTGAGATAAGCACGCATGCAATAATAACTACCATTCGCGTTCATTTCCCTTTCCTTACATTTTGATATCTGCAAAACCAAACAAGCAGAATCCTTCTGGTCCATATGATGAGATTGATGTACAAATGACGACTATAGTAGCAGATGATAGTAGTATCGCACGCGGACCAGTCTATCGTTATAAAAGGTCTATGTCTCAAGAATCTGTACTATTCTGAAGCACATCTGAAACTTTGGTTGCATAAAATTGTAACAGATGGATTGTGATTTAAGTGATGGCTACTTTCGTTTCGCTGTAAAAGAAAAAAAAAAAACGGAAAACTTTGGGGATTCTTCTAAATAAACAAAATTTAGTTAGCTTTTCTTATTTCGTTAACTTCAGCTTGGTTATGAGTTAGGAAGTGACTGGAATGGCTGAAAGTACACGGGCAATAAAAAAGCAAAACAAGAACTTACATGTTGTTGGGATTCGATGTTTGGATTGATCTAATTTACAGAAGAAGGACTTAAGCCTTTGAACTGATTCTGACAAATCAGTGACAGTTTGAAATCGAGCGAATTTCACAAAGTTCTTATGGTGAACTTTTGACATTCTTATTAGGGAGCCACAGAAAATCCAATACAGGATTAATAACTGGTATGTCTGCAACAAAAAAACATATACATATGAAGGTTATGCCACATCGTAATAGTAGTATTGCACTCTGCAAATTCCTAGCTGATGAAAAAAGCGTGCGTGGCCACTTGACGCACAGTGTTGGCTTTCCACGTCGGTGTGGGTTGCGGAGGCACTAATGAAACGAGCCCAGTGTGCGTCGCATCGGGCCTACGTACTAGGCTTGCATTGGGTCGGGTCAGTGAACCCGCCCGCCCACTATCGGGGTAAATATGCCGAATGCACACAGATGCGCGCGCCGCGGCCGGGGGGCGCCTCTACCGTCGCCGCTGCACTCCGCACGCATCCAACCCCCCTCACGACCCCTCTTAAAACTCCTAATTGATTGCACAAATTTTCTCGCAATAACTGTCTTTTTATAGTGTTAATGATGTAAACTTGCGCCGTGCAGACTTCGCTAATTGATACTACATCGTCGAGGTTGTGAGCGCTGTAGTTGCAACTTATGTGCGACTAATGTACGCCTATTTGACGGCCAATGCTTGTTTGTACAGTATTTTTGACTGGTTACAGTTTACTGCTTTGCTCGCGTATACGATTATGTGACTTTACTAATTCATTTTTTAACGTGATAGATGAACTCCTAAATCGTGTCTTTGATACAACTACATTCTTTCATGGAAACTATTGTTTACGAGTCAATATATTTCTGGCTGATGATGACAAAGTAATTGAAGGTGATGTTCTATTGTATGTCGTCATTGGTGAGCGGGATGATGCAAACGTTGGACAGCCGGCATGCACCGCTGTGATGATGTCATGGTGACGTCACGCTGTAAACACGGGCACAGGCATTGCACTCACGCATGATTCCCATTGTATACACAATGTTGTTGTATCAATGTCTTAGATTTTGAAATAAACTGCAATATTTCTCAACTAATTAATTTATTGCTCTTTTTTTAAGCTGATGTGTGAATTTCCCCTCTCTTTTTCTTGTCCTTTAAATATTCGTTTCCAACAAATGATATAGGTACCATTTAATTAATAAAAATATTCTTTAATATTCTCACAGTGACGAAAAACACAGTTTTTTCAAAATTGGCATATTTGTCAAAATGATACATCCATCGGCACTTCAACCTAAACCAAACTGCTCAAACATATATCTACCGGCTAAATGGCTTCATTACTCAAGGTGTATTCGAGATCACATGATCTGTTGTCAGAAGTAGAACCTGTCATATGTATCCAAACAAACTCTCTGAAAGTTATGCAACGTTAAGTGAGGACCGCCAAGTAGTTGAGAACATCAAACTACAGATTGCTTCAACCCTTGCTTAAGTAACCGCCTCAGATGTTTGCCGGGAGCAAGTGGTTAGTGTGCCGCAGAAGTATTTTTGTACTTGTCGCACAATGTAGCCTTTGGGATAGATCGTCCTTTTAATGCTTGTTATATTCGGAACAAACGTTCTGTTGTTCTCGCAGGTAGCTGAAGGATTAAAACCTGTATTTTTGCATTCACAATTGTTTTCTGTATCAAATTCATCAAAATCTTCCTTAGCTTTAAAAATGCCTTCTTCTTATTAGTCGGTACACTCTTGCCAGAGCGGTCGTGGTCATCTACCATTTATAAAAGAAGTATCGATGCCTTCTTTAAATCCTGATTATGAAACAAAAGATTTTTCAATTATTTAAGTTATATTTACATCACTCGTACGTCAAACATGCAAATTTAACGACGTTGCATCATGAAGCAATGATGCCAAATGTACTAGTAGTTACGAAGCAGTAGGATTGCCCCGCTATTTTACGGCGTGACTATTTTTAATATTTGGCCAGTTGTTGGCATGGCGTCTGTAGACGTCGCCTGTGACTGAAGTTGCGCCTCGTCTTACAAAATTACTGTTACAGTTAGGTATTTTACAATTCGATGCATGTTGTACAGTCGAAGGCAGATAAATCTGATACTAGTTCACTACGGTAGGTACATAATACTCACTTTTATTATCCTCGAAATTCATTCTTTACATTACCATTGACTAGTTTGTTCTAATGAGTTTTTTATTTGTAATTTTGGCTATTGTGTCGCAGCATCTGGCTAAGAATGATCTTATTCAGATTAATCTGCCTGTGTATTTAAGTAATTTATAGGAATATTTAATACATATTGACTGACTTCAATATCAGCCTCTTTGCAAGTAAACTTTCAGCCCTTTGCTCACGGGATATTTCGACCAACCTTTGATTTTCGAACTGATGGATCCAAGATGGATTCCATGGGCCCAGTTATGTATATAATTATAACCATGAGCGCTAGCTCCAAAATTAATTTCATTGTGTTATATTCATAAATCCATTTCAATAAAGCCTTCTATTTTAATCCTACAAAGAAGCTTAATAATTTATGAGCAGATTGAGAAACTTTACAAGTTTGAAAAGTCGTGGGCAATGATTACTATAAGTGTCCTTGACCTATGCGCGTTTTATTGGTGGGATGTTGGGCTGTAATGGAATAACTTGAGGAAGTGGGGTTGGTTTTACTGGAAATGACACATTTATGGCCAAGAGATATCTTGTAATAACTCGTAAATATTATCGATTTGTAGTTGCCAACGCGATATATTCTGTCGAGTTTCGAGGAGACTTCAATAAACCAAATAATCTTCTGACTACTCTGGCAAATTATTATAACTCTATTAATAGGGCATTTGTCAAAGCGAAATGATGAAAGCCTTTCTGGTCAGCATATACTTTTGTATCTCGTATACTTATTACATCACGCTGAAGAGTTATTGAATTCTTAAAGCTAGTAAATAAAATTAATTGCCGAATTAAAAGAATATTTTTTTTTGTATTATATAGCTCAATTGTTAATCTTAGTTAATAAAATATATCATCATCATCATCAATGAACAAAATAATAAAATAATATCGTCTTATTATTTTAATTTATGTCAGACTCAAATATTTCAGTCGAAACTTGTATCCCGAAATAGATGACCCTGGCGAAATCGAGATAACATGTAATAAGTGGAGAATTTAACAATCGCAAAGTTTTGGTTTCAACTTATGAGAGCTCCTAACTTAAAAGGCAACTGAAATTATACAAGTTTGATCTTGCTATAAGTTTGTGTTATCTAAAAATTATGGATACCTAGTTATTTTGTTTTTCTATAAATAATATTTTCTAGTGACGGTACCACTACCACTAATAACATTAACATTGAATATTTAATAATCAGGCGTTACATTATAGAAGTCAAAATTACAAGTACTTACCAAATTACTTTACGTGCTTCCGCCACTGCAACTGGTACACGCAAAGTAATTTGGCTAAAACTTATTAACATTAAACTACTGACTGTAGAATGACAGCGTTACATTAATTATGATCGCGGTTATGACCACCATTTCGAATGGTACTTGATTCAAAGGATATCCTAACAGTTCAAAGGGCCAATCAGGTATTTAGGATCTAGGTACTAATATCTAGATCCTAAATTTGCATCAATCGCACCTTCAGCCTTTGTTAGAGCTGAAGAACGGAGAAGCTCAAGATAAAAATCCCACTATGTCAAACAAGTAAGATCGCGCTAACCGTCGCATGACACGCGCGTTCGTTATCCAGCTAGGCTATCAAGCTCAAACGACTTGTTTATTATGCTCTGTCATTTCCAGTTCTGCTTGTAACAGATTTAGGGTCTAAGCCACTCTCACCCACGTTCAGCACTACATTCGGTGAGCCAACAACGGAAAACGTTGGCGTTATTTATCTGGCACTGTGACACATACAAAATTGTATTTATGAAACAAAGCCTTCGGTTGCATTATTGGCTTGTAGGTGGAGACGAAAGGAAGGGCGAAAAATTGATTGGAGACTTGCGGTTTGAGGTTCTACCATTTTTTTTTTTTTGGTTTATTTTTTTATCTTTCTCTTGGTCGCTCTACTTTTGATGTATTAAATCCCACAATATCAACTACTTGCCTAAAGCAAGAAGCTTAAATTTACCTGAAGAGAAAAAGGAACGTGTTTACAAAAAAAGATGCCTATTTTTAAAGAAATTAACACCAGCAAGGCACGGATGTAGATGTAGATGCAGTTCCATTTTACAGTGAGATTTTGCATTCTACTAATATCTACTTACCTACTGGTACATTTAAATTCCTGCCGACCGGCACCAGCATGCCCGCCACCAATAATTGGTACATGGCCGGTTTTCACGGAAAGATCTCTATCTATCAAAAATTTAAGAGCTGTGCTCTTGTCGGTGGTATACAGGTGTTTCTATCTGCCACTACTCTCATTTTTCCTTAAAAAAGTTATAACATACTCAAATACATTATACATAATGGGCTGGTGAAACCCCCGGCCACAGCAAGCGAGACTAAGTAATCATCGGTACCTAGTGTAAAACAAAAACAAATGAGGCATAATATGTACCAGTCTTCTTTCCACTCGACTGCGAGCAAAACACGCTAATAACGACATTTATCTACAGACCTCATTACACTAGAACCCTTATTTTAAACGGCCGGTCCCCATCTGGTGTTGCAGGCTCTATTTATATCAACAGAGGTTACAGGGGATAGCATCAGGTGGCCCATATCCTCATCTGACAGAACGGTGCCATAAAAAATATTGCAAGATTGACACATGCCACAATGTCGTATGTACTGCGCGGAACGAATCCGGGGTTATTGGTACTTAGAAGGATAGCGTTCTTGTTGACTGTTAGTGTTTTGAGGAAATCTTAGAGTTTCTTTCTTGGAGGTTCATCATCCTTTTTTTATTATTTTAATTCCCCTTCATGACCTGTCTAAATTACTCTTTTAGGTTTGGTGGTTAGATTTGTGTGGTTGGTTATTTCCACCCAATTTCCTTTTATCAAATCATGTGCGTGCATTATTACCGTACATCGTATATTATTATTAACTATATAAAAGCAATAAAGTCAACGATCTTACTCTGTTTATATTTTTATTGCACACTCGTTACGTAAACATTACATTACACACAATGCGAATACCAAGCATACAGAGTCACAATAACATTGTGGGCGAAAAATTCGTAAAATAGTGCTTGTGTAAAGTTAACGTGATATGTAGATGTGAGTTTATGAGTACCAATAACCAAACAAGCGGTATCAAACAACTAAACTTAGACCGTTTACTACCTTCAACTGTTTTCTAGATGGCGATGGTGAAGTGGCGGCATGTCGTGTTGTTGAAAAAGTATATACTACTTCCTGTCTACTAATACAGAATACAGGTCGTCATTTGGATATTTCCTCTGAGCAGCTGGGCTCCACAAGCTGAAGAGTAAGATACAAATTCTGATCAATCTATTGTTATGTCGTAGCTAAAGCTCACATACCACATGCGAGTATTTTGACGATGTTATTATTTCAACGATGTGAAGAATTGTCCCAAAATTTGTTCTACTTGGATTTTTAAATACTAACTAATAAAATAAAGGAAAATTGTTGCGAAACATAACCTTCTCTTATTTCTGATGGCAGACAACTTTGATTTCGAAGTCGAGTTGAGATTGAAGACGAGACAGCCGACAGGGGGATATGAAGACGATAGTGTGTGTACTCTCGTTTAATCTTATTTCAATCTGACTTCGTTCATTACAGTTAACAGTGGATCACTTCTCGCTATCAGGTGTGCTGCAAACAAAACGTTGAATAGAGGCCGGGTTAAACATGCACGATGGGTGTACCAGTATAATTAAAGTTTAGGAGACGCTCACGTCGCCCGTTAACCTCGTTATCGGGCGCTGGAAGTGGGTGAGACGGCAGGCTGAGAGCTGGGGTGGGGAGGGGAAACGGGGAAAATCAATGACAGCCGCCGCGCGCCGCGTCGGGCGGGGGGGACGCGCTCATCTCGCGACCACGTGCCTCGGTCACTGGCCTGACTCACCGCACCACTAACCACCACAATCGTTTGAAGAATATATGGGAATAACAATATGGGTATGACATTTATGGCGAAATATATCATCTTACATTGGTCTTTATCTGCATCTCTTAATATCTGCTGTATATTCATGAAGTGACGTGCTGATCTTACCACTGTCAAAATATCTCATCTGTGATCTGCAATCAAATCAGTATAAAATATTTATTTGATGATAATTCAATCAACCTAAAAGAGATGAAGTGAAAATTATGAAAAACCGCCTAACCAACTGATTAATTCAAAGCCGATCATAAATCAACAATCGACTTACTCCAAAGCACTCACGCGAAATTCAAAACCTTTATATTCACATCGTCAAATACCCGCAGTTTTTACGTACAAAGTTTCCTGTGACGCGTACACACTTGTTTCGTTCAATATCGGCCATTATGCGTTGCTATGCGGACTGTAGTTACAACGTACATAGGTTTATAGCTTTCCGAAGGCTCGCAGTTGTCGGGGCGCGCTCGGTCGCTTGTAAAATACACTCTCTAATATGTGGGTCGCTGTCAGAAATTTGGGTTATCGTTTGGTCGCGTCGATATGCGACATTTCCGCACCGACACGCGCCGAATTCTATGCACTGGCCAATATTATCGCTATGCAATGTTGTCATCCCGTCTCAGTTATATAATGGTGGTCCGGTATGCCAGATAATTCTCGTGACGCATTCGTGCATTTGTATACAGTTATCAAATTATTTCTGTACATGCTTTTTCTGTTTGCTCTAGATAATGGTTACATTATGGTTAGTTATCATTGTCAGCAACATTGGCATTACCGATCAACAACCTAATAACCCCATTATGTTTTCTTTTGTTACCGCGTACTTGTACATTTGTTATTTTAATTATTCAATAAATCTACATGATTACATTACGCGGTTACACCCCTTATGTTATTCTATGAGGGGGACCGGCAAACCATGTTAATCATTATGGTTTATCTTCTGTCATCTTGTCAGTCATTGTATCGTCTACATAAATCAGTTTGATTGCATTGTGATTTAAACATGGTGCATTTTAAAATATAAAGCGCAAATGTTCCTAATACATAAATTGACAATATCCAAAATTCGAACGCATACTTTTTTAAAACAACACAAACAATATTCGGAAACGATTCAATACGACAAAGCCAATACTCGGATTAGTCGTTAGATCGATACGCATTATACAGGACATTCACACGCCATACCTACCAATGAGTCATAGTAATATCTAGGCGAGTCGCGACATAAAAAAACCCGTAGCAATGAACTTCCTAGTGGCCAATCCGCGTGTTCGAATGTTTTATTATAAGCATATGGCAATGACACAAAACAATTATAGTACAGAATCGACACTACATCTCGCGGACGTATATTTGCTCATATTCTCTTTTTCTCATATATCATTAGGTCGTCAGAGCTTGGAGCTAGTGGAGACTATACAAATAGGCAATGTTAGCCTGTAGACAAAATGTTCTATAATTTTAATAGTTGTAATTATGCCAAGAAGCAGCCGAATTCTAAATCAAATCAATTTATAGTAGGGACTATTGAAACGGAGTTTTCCATGTCTATTTTATGATGATTAGAATTATCTTCTTATTATTAAGCTAACTCTTTCCAAATTACTTTAAAGGGCCTTACCCCTCCTTTTTTGATTTCGTCTAAACTAGTAGACCTAACTAATAATCTAATTTGGAAATTTAAATAGAACTCATAGATCTGACTAATAACCTAATTTGGAAATTAAAATAAATACCTAACGCAGGTCATCCATCTGCACTTTCCTTATTCTGTGACGATGGAGACCCATCGTCGATCAATGTCAACCGCATATTTGGGTCAACGTCCGTCAGCCGAATTCCCGCGTTCGTCTACTCTGTCCTGCGGCGTAGCGATCGCTTCATTGTTACAATACGACATATGTAATAGTGCCAGTAGATCATATAGACAACTACTACATTACACTACATTGCATAGTTTGAAGATACGCGGTCGATCAATGTCAACGGAATTATTATAGGTCAGTCTGTCAGTCGGTTCTTCGCGTTTGAATTCTCTGTCTGCGATGAAGCCATCGGTGCATTGTAATATTAGTGTTGCGGCCTCCAGCCTTTTTTACTGACTTGGACTCTTTGGATAAATTAAAACTAGACATATGACTGACAGACAAAAACAATAGGGACTAGACTGGATTTGAGACGACCTACGACGACGGAAATTACTATTAAAAATTAGCCAAAATCTTTTATTCCTGACTTCCTGACAAATCTTGAACCGAGACCGTTCAATTAGTAATAGAAGTAAGAAAATAAGACTATAGGATAAAAAAAGATCTCTAGAAATTGCCATTAGCAGATATTAGATATATTAGAAATCAAGCGAAGACACACCGTTGATCATTGTCAGCGGCATACGTAGGTCTGTTTCAGCTGGATTCTCGCGTTCGTGTATTCAGTCTCGAGCGTAAAGTGTCTGTACATAATTAATTATTGGATAATGTAGCCAATATTATGTTTTTGTTGACAAAACCATGTTAGTATTAAACCATATGGCCACAATACGCCGCGGAGTAATTAGGATCCATCGTTCAATGTCAACCGTGTATTTGGGTCAATGCAATGTCTTTCATCCAATTGTATATACAAAAATATTACTGTTTTCTTAGTAAATAATAAGGTTCTTCTATTAAAGGGTTTGCTGCGAAACCGAAATGATCGTCACGAGTTATTAAGCCAATAAATATTACGAACTATTAAGACAACGACCATTCGAACTGCATATATGGGTCACTTTCCGACAGCTTACATGCACACTACAACTAATCTTCATGACATTGTAACTAATGCCGGTAATATAAATGTATGATATGATAATTATCATTACAGTCTAATGTTTGTTAGTGTTGTATGTGATAATAATGAACTTCATATTAAATTACCACACGAGAGTAATGGCGATTGGCGAGTCATCGTCGACGAAGCCAAACAGTATTGGGTCAGTGACCGTTGACCGTCAAATCTGTTTATGAGTTTATGATTCGTCTTGTTTTGCCACTATTAGTATACTAGTTATATTTCTTTGGCTTCACATACCTACTTGTTTTTACTTCCATGGGCGCTAAAATCCTTTGTGGTTCTTGGACTCTTCCACAAAATTTCGGTCTTCGTCCAGTTGGCGAACTTTTCGATTATTCGTAGTTATTTTCCACGCATTTAATCCACCGCTGCACAGTTTTGTGACAACCGTATTAGTTCCTGCCGGAAATGTAATGGCGCTAGTAACTTTGTTAATAAACAATTTCGGTTTGTTTAAAGTTCATATTTCTGCTATCACAGCATAAATTAGAGGTTATTTTGTTCTTTTACCTATTGTATGATTTTTTGTGATAGGTTCCATCTTCGTGGGCTTCATGTGAAATCGAACATGGTATTCAACCGAAAGTAAACCTTTTTTTGCGTTGTCAAAAAACTGTTTACTTATCTATCTCAATGTATCCTATGCTCAAATAATAATCTGACAATTAGTGACAGTCATGTGACAGAGTATTTACATTTTGTCAAAGTCAATGAAAGCAAAGCTTTTAATCTTGTTAAAAGTTACATTTAGCTCTTTGAAGTTCCCAGCTTCATATTTATTAAGTCGCCAAAAACCCTGGGAAACAGTAAATCAACCGGTGTTGAAAATGAGATGTTCTTTATTTATATAGCCGTCCAATAAATAACACAATGTTGCTCTAGTTCTGTTACCTCGAATTAAAGCCTCATATGAAATCATAAGTGTTCACTTTTGACTGAAGAAATAGAAATATATATAGATAGATGTTTTGAATTTGGTTCATTAAAATAATGCCCGTGGATTAAAATATAGCACTTGAATGTAGTTATATATCAATGAATCATTTAATTATAATACACCTCTTGAGTTCCTTACCTCAACTCAAGAAAAAATGTAATAAAAATGTGTGTATCTCGACTAACCATTAAATCTTTGAACGCGATAGTGGACCATGTTATCTTGACTCTAACGTTTAATGTTGTCCAGGTGAAAAATTATAAGGATATCAATATATTGTTGTTATATGTTGTCTTCTAGTAATTTTTATTCTTTCTCTTTATTTTCATATATTATTTATGCAATGTTTAAGACAAATTCAAACATTCTTAAGAATAATTAATTAATTTAATGTTTCGATCGGTTCGCTAACAAAAATGTCACATAACAATATTCTGAAAGCCAACGGGTTAAAGTTCGATTATTTATTAATTTAAACATATTATATGAAGAAGCAGATATTGCGTTTTGATAATAGTGGCCCTTACAAATATAATTCCCAAATTCCAAATTTTGGTTCCAAACAGCTATACGAAAACAAAAACCTCGATTGTGTTATACATTACCGATTTATCGATGTTTTCTTTCATCTTTCATATATGTAAGTAATAGAGATACTAACAAACAAACCGTTATTAATATCCATCTATTTTCGTCTCCAGGTGTACTATGCGAAGAAGAAGCGGAGAGCGCAACAGTACCTGGGCGAGGACGGGTCGCACAAAAAGGAGAGGAAGTTATATAATGATGGGTACGACGACGACAATCACGACTACATCATCAAACAGGGCGAGAAGTTCCTCGACCGGTACGAGATCTCGTCGCCAATCGGGAAAGGATCCTTTGGACAGGTCAGTACGATTCATATTTCTATCGTAGATGTGATGGGTTTGGTCTAGTTTAATATTCACCTATTCAGGAGAAGGAACGTAAGAAGATTATATCTAATTAACATCTTCCTTATCAGAGAGTTCTGTTGTTTTAATTAGGTGGTCCCATTGCCTTAGAAGGTTTAGTTTCTTTTCGCGCCAATAGATGGTGACAAACATTTTTTTTATTTTTCAATCCTACAAGTAACTTGATTTTGGCATTTTTAAACTATCGTCATACTACCACAAGCTGATTTAGTGCTTTATTTAATAAATTATCGGATTTAGAATATCAGTTTCTGAACTGATCGATAGATGGCTTTAATATATCTCAGTATGACAATGACACTATTATTTGTATTAAAAATAATCGCGTCTTTGTATGGCGGTTGAAAATCTGTACAAGTATAGTATTCTGTAATCTGTGTTATTATAGTTTTTTTGTTTTAAATTTCAGGTTGTGAAGGCGTATGACCACGAGGAACAGTGTCATGTAGCGATTAAAATAATTAAGAATAAGAAACCCTTCCTAAATCAGGCACAAATAGAAGTCAAGTTACTAGAAATGATGAACAAAGCAGACGCTGAAAATAAGTATTATATAGGTGAGTTTGTAATATTTTATTAATTTATATCCATCCATACTAATATTTTATTACTATATTACTTTTTGGAAATCCTTGTGGGGAGATCTTTGTCTAGCAGTGGACAGCCCGCGGCGTGCTAATATGACGTGCGAAAGTCTGTCTGTTACGTTATCACGGCCAAACCGCTGAACGGAATTTAATGAAATTTGACATGGATATAGTTAAGGATCCAGGGGTCAAACATTTTGGACGCGATATAATCGAGGAGCCGCGGTTGACAGCTATATCACTATATGATAAAAGATAGCGCTGCTGCTACCGTGTCTATCCTATCGCATCCTGAACTCACTGAGGAAGACTTAAATAAATAAATAAATATATAGGGACAAATCACACAGATTGAGTTAGCCCCAAAGGAAGTTCGAGACTTGTGTTATGTGATACTAACTCACCGATACTATATTTTATAAGAAATACATATATAGATAAACATCCAAGACCCAGGGCAATCAGAAAAAGATCATTTTTCATCTTGACCTGACCGGGGATCGAACTCGGGACCTCCTGAGTGGCGGTCAGGCATGTTAACCATTACGCCACGGAGGTCGTCTAACTTAAGATTTAAAGAGTTGACAACTGACCTTCAGTAATGAAGTGGCACCTAAAGAAGAAGGGACGACTTGATAAAGGCGAAATGGAAAGTTATTGAAGTATCCTCTCTCGGATAGCCACATCCTTGCCACGCCTAATGCCTTTATTTAGTACTAGCCACTATGAAATTTTAACTGACACCGGCCTCGGACAGGTTACTTGACAATTGAAAAAAAATTAGAAATAAGATATTGTTTACGAAATGTCTGTATATGTAAGCACCACAGAACAGAGAAATTATCCAAATAGAAATGTTTTGACGCGGATTTAGTTCCAGGATCAGTGTGGCTAGCGTATTCTCTCTTCTTACCTTCAATTCATACATGTAAACCACACCACACCTTATTAGAAATGTATTACGTTGTTTACAACAAAGCCACCTAATATCAGTGGCGATAAATGACAAATCAAATTCCCTGCTCATATTTTCTGTGTGAAACGTTGGCTTGCAAGCCAAGCCAGTGACATGAGTGAGCTTTTCGTGCGCTACGCCACTTCTTGTTAATATTTCTACATTCTGTGGTAAGAACGATATAGATACGTTTCCGCCAATTTCCTCCCAAAAATTATTGGCGAAAACTTTTATATCGGCAAATAATATTTTAAGAAAAAAGTTAATTGTGAATCTATTTTCTAACGTTCTATAAATACCAATGAATGTTTTTTGGCATTTTTTTTTGCGTAATCAGCTTATTCCTAAAATTAGTACTTCTTGCGGAAGCAATAAAAACAATTAAGTAAATTTATTTGGGTTACTAGTAAATACTCTACGTATAAGTGTGATATATACATGATCATTTCGTGTAGGTGACACGGTCAATCGACCATGCACGTCGTGGTGACAGAGTTCTTCGGAACCGCCTCTCCGCCTCAAATGTGGTCCCATTAACGACTACCAGAGGTCAGTCACCTTGTCACCTATACGAAATTATGATGTTTTTGCATTTTTGTGTTTACAGTGAAACTGAAGCGCCACTTTATGTGGCGGAACCACCTGTGCCTCGTGTTCGAACTGCTGTCATACAATTTGTATGACCTACTGCGGAACACCAACTTCCGCGGCGTCTCGCTGAACCTCACGAGGAAGTTTGCTCAGCAATTGTGCACCGCGTTACTGTTCCTTAGTCAGCCTGGTGAGTAATCCATACTTATCAATATTCATCCATCCATCCATACTAATATTATAAATGCGAAAGTCTGTCTGTCTGTCTGTCTGTCAACTCTTCACGGCTAAATTGCTGGTATGATTGTGATGAAATTTGGTATGGATATAGTTATGCACTAGGAGTCAAACATAGCCTACTTTCGGGCGCGAAATAACCGAGGCGAAAGCTAGTACTTAATATTGTAGTCTGTCTGTTAGGCTTTCACGGCTAAACCGCTTTTGGCGCCGTATAAGCAGCGAGTAACCGCTTTTTTTATACTACTGAGTAGACAATCAGGCCTACGGCCCACCTCATGGAAAGTGGTTACCGTAGCCTATATACGCCTGCTACACCAGGAGTGTCACGAGCGCGTTGCCGTCCCTGAAGGAATTTTTTCACGCCATTCTTGAAGTCTCCCATACTGCAGTCACTCGGGAAAACCGTGGCAGGGAGTTCATTCCATAATCGCACGGAGTACGAGGGAGAAATTCCGCTTGAAGCGTACTGTACGTGACACCTTGAGATCTAAGGTGTGAGGATAGACACTCCCTGACGATGGCGAGATGTGCGGTGATAAAAGGTGGCTATACAGACGGTAGATTACGCATAAGTAGGTAAGTTAGTAATTAACTACTTACACACTTTTAGCGGGATCTATATAAAAAAAAAATCAAACAAGCGAGATCATTACTTTATTGAATTAATTTAATATAATGAACGATTTGTTAAATTATGTTATTTCTTTCTGTTTCAGAACTAAATATAATTCACTGTGATCTTAAGCCTGAGAATATATTACTATGCAACCCGAAGAGGTCGGCCATTAAAATCGTGGACTTCGGCAGTTCATGTCAACTAGGTCAAAGGGTAAGTATTTATAAGTTTTACTCATCATCATCATTTCGTATAGTTGGAACGGTCAATCGACCATGCACATCCTGGTGTCAGAGTTTTTCGGAACCGCCTTTCGGTCTCTGACGTGGTTCCTTTAACGACTACCAGATGGCAGCCGAGACCAACGGCTTAACGTGCCTTCCGTAGCACGGAATCATCTTAAGTTCTACTCATAAGATTATATTGGTATAGTCAAGCATAGAGTGTCACTAGCACGCTGCCAACACGGTCTAGGTGGTTTAGCCACGCGCAGTAATTTTACTGTCTCTCTCGCCCTTTAAACCGATACAATAATTCAAGCGCTGCTGTTGATATAATAGAAGTCTTTTTATATTATTTTACCCGGTAAAATCTTGCATGTTGAATTTGGCCACATTAAAAATGTCATGTATACTCGTATGTACAACGGATGAAGGAAAATCTAAAACATCAATACGTAGAGTGTATAACTGTGAGTGTATGTATGTCTGTCTATCCGCGACTATACGCCCACTTTTTTTTAAACCACAAGGGATTACGATACGACGTTAACCAACAATATTCTTGCGGATAGTAATAAGATTATTGAAAAGCTAGCACGGGAGAGATCAAGGTAGATTTTTGTGTTGTGGACCATTGTGTGACGCGGGGTTGGAGCGTCTGCCTTAACCGTAATTACGGATGATGGCCCTTTGTCATATTATGATAATATGTAAAGGTCCCTGTTAGTGAGCTGTTACTACCTAGTATGAGATTTTGTAAACGCAGACGCTAGCGACTGCGTGAGCGATCATTTACAATTTGGGAAAAGGGCCGTTTGTGATAGTTGACCGATTGTACCAGAAAGGTTCAGCGCCCCTGGCGGATAGTGCAACTAAGAAATTCCTCTTAGTTTTCACTTCACTCAGAGCCATTCTACCTTGCAATCCACCCATATTTTGCTATCTGCAACATATAAACGTTGCCGGAAGGCGGCCATGCGGTTTATGATGTAACGTATACTTTTATTTATTAATGCAATGATTTCAACCTCCCATTGACGTCATTACAACCTGTGGAAAGTTTACCTAGGTGTTATATGTCTTAGATATTATAATAACGGTCATTAATTACATCGTTATTGTTCAAAACATGGGTTTGGCTGTGTCGTGTCACACATGTGTCGTAATTAACACACTGCTATTTAACGTAAAACGTCTGCCAATGACGACAGTTGATATAACAAAAGCGCAAGTTTGATTGGTCATTTTCAACAACCAATAGCAAACGAGATAATTCGCGTGTACAGGCAGCGCTAAAGATTAACGCTATGATAGTAGCCAAAATATTTTATCGCTCGACTTTAATTAATAATTTATCATAATCAGTGATTTTCAAGCGTGGTTCTGTAAGTAACTATTCCCTTAATACGTTAATTGCGCAGATAATATTTCAAACAAATCATCACTCAATAGGCGTGTGATTCAATACATACGCACCGCCTAGGGGTTATCGACAACTGCGTCTCAAATGTTTTATTATTATAATAATATAATATTTATGCGACATTATTGTCACAGGGCAGATTGATCAGATAAAACTCATTGATCCGTTTATGTTTGGCGCCATTTTCTTCGTAAAACGCGGCAATTAACTAGAGGTTATCGTGATGTGCAAGTGTTGAATGATTCTATTTTAATTGGCGTAGTTTTTACGATTTAATCATAGAACATTTCTTTATAATGTTATTGTATCGATGATTACGATTACTTTATTATTTAACGACACGCATGTAATTTCGTAATGTTTGATTAGTTAGAACATTGACACAACAAACAAATGTAAACTTTATTATTGTTAAATACGTACGAAAGTTAAACTTGTTTTGAACATACAAACCTGAGCACTTGTCTAAGTTAGAACTACATAATATGTCTTTCAAAATGTTTAATTATTTATTGCAATATTTACCAAAAAATATCCTAAGTCCTAAGGCATTGTCTGCCAGATTATATAGTAAAAACACTTCTTCCTCTTGCAATAAAAAAATGCCGACCGTTAATGGAGTTTTTTCCATGTACACATTTTCATACATTAGGTTTTTTGGCCAGCCTAACATTTACAGCATTCTAGCGGTCGGTAATGGAAATCGCTGGACTCTTTTCTTACGTTGGTACCATGCTTTAAATATGTAAGCGCATTTCAAATATTTGAAAAAAGAATAAAGCTTCTACTACTACTACTACTACTGGCTTCTTTGCGCCAATGTAAAGTTTGATTATGTCGTTTTCTCTCCTTTCCTCAGAGGAAGAAAAGTACTGTACAAACCTCGGCCGAAGCAATTAACCTCCTTGTATAGTTAAAAGGCCTCGGCTTCGCCTTGTTTGAAGCGTTAATTGAAGCCCGCATTGTATACCGTATATAGATTTAATACTTCACTACGATTCCAGATATACCAATACATCCAGTCGCGGTTCTACCGATCGCCGGAGGTGCTGCTCGGCATACCGTACGACCTGGCGATCGACATGTGGTCGCTGGGCTGCATCCTCGTGGAGATGCACACCGGCGAGCCGCTGTTCAGCGGGGCCAACGAGCTCGACCAGATGAACAAGATCGTCGAGGTGCTGGGGATGCCGCCCGACCATTTGCTGGATCAGGTTAGTGGCGAATTGAAGGATAAAGCGCGTGAACTTTTTTTTATTTTTTTAAATATTTTTTCACGGCCACGGAAACTATTACTTTAAGGTCTTTCTTGAATTCATTAATGTTTAGTCCTACTTTAGTTGGTCAAGTCAAAAAATAAGTAGTCTAGTTCAGTCAGGTAAGTCTAGTTCAGAGTCAGATGGCTAAGTGAAGCGGAGGAAAAATGTCACTTAGCTATAACTTGGAGATTTTGGCGACAAGATAAAAGTCACGTAATTTTGTACCACTTCCAAACACTCACGCTTGATCACCAACATAAGTTTTGAAAAATAATTACAGCGCGGACAAAGTGACAGTTTTCTTTCCCTCCAAAATCCGCGCGTGAACTTTGCCCTATATAGCTGTCAAATCATTTATACTTTCTTTTTATGTTGTCTCTGTCGCACTTATGTTCTGATGTCAACATTAGTATACTAAATTAGACCAAGTGTATGGCAAAAGTGATGAGTGTGGAGAAATGTGGAGAATGGGTCTGTAAGGGTCGTAGCTAATGAAAATCTCTAGTGTCTGCATACCCCTGCTATGCGGGAGGCAGGTGTGATGATATGTATGTATGTAATACAGCTGAAGATTTAAAAACGGGTGGGTTGTCTTCGGTATTATAATAAGTATCCCACCTCTGCCACCAACTTTGGTTTGGCAGTAAATAAAAACTGACTTTATTTTTAAAATCTTCATTATAAATGGTTGTGTTTTAAACATTTTGTATGATCCAAAGCCAGACACCCTAGATGATATGATGATGTCGATGAGTACCGCGATGATAGAAATAGAGTCAATATTTTTTGTATGGTTCCTTTATTGGTACTATATAATAATTGCAAGTGAACAGCAGACGATATTGTCGCGCTGTCTGCATTATTATATTAAGTTTATATATATATATATATATATATATATATATATATATATATATATATATATATATATATATAATATGCGTTCCTCGTTCACATTTGGTGGAGTGGAATCAAATTATTGTTAGTCTCTATTTCAAATCAAACGAAAAAGCGTCGTACGAACCACAACTAAACTAATTGCTGCAAAAAATGATGAATTCTTATTTATGTCAAAATTAAAATGGTTTATTTTTAATATAGGATATTATTTTCACTTATTGACGTCAATTGTTACTAATTTTAAGTTTACCACCACTTCCAAAGCGCAAGTAAAGAAGCGGCGCCACAAACTCCACTGCAGCATTTTCTCCAGAACGTCAATTTTCAGATTAACAGATTTGATCAATTTTTTTTGTCAAATTGACATGTCTATTTCAAATCAAGCAATCGAAGCAGCGGACGAACCATAACTAAACTTAACGCTACTTAACTTTTTCTTTAAAACAAAGATGAATTTATTTATGTGTTTTTGTTTGCAGGCTCACAAAACCAGAAAGTTCTTCGACAAATTACCCGCGTCGGAGGGCGGTGGTTACGTACTAAAGAAAGTGAATGGAAAAGATGGAAGGTTAGTCTCTATTCCTTATTAAGATTCGTGTGGAATTTTGTCAACTTAAAGTTTTGAATTAATGTCTAAAATTTTTTTTTACTTTCTTTAGTTTTTTGGGCCGGCTATGGAAAGGGAAAATATTAGTTATATCACATTGTTGGCCTAGACTAGCAATGAGTCTAGAAATCGGCGTGTGTCTTTTTGTACGGTGGTTAATTATTGCACTAGTATGGTTTTTATAACCTGTGATGATTATGTAACATACACAGAATTTAGAAATATTAATTAGAAATGAATAAAGATAGACAAAAATGTAAGGAACTCCACCGACAAGAGCATAGCTCTTAAATTTATGATGATGATGATGAACTAGAAATGGTATAGCGCACGGAAAGCGTGTCACTGGTTTGGCTTGCAAGCCAACGTTTCACAGAGAAAAAATGGGCGTGGAATTTGATTGCGTTATTTATTGCCACTGTTATTGGTCGATAATATAAACTATGTAATACATTTCTAATAAGGTGTGGTATGGTTTACATGTATGAATTGAAGGTATGATGAGGGAATACGCTTAGAGATGTAAAGAACTCTGAAAGAGTCTTTGATTCTTAATTCTAGACTCGGCTCAATTTTACAAGACTCGGTGTACTAACTAAATTTCGAGTCTTGAGTCGAACCGAGCTGCCAGTCCTTTCACGAAAACTCGAGCAATAAAATAGAGCTCGTATCGTAAAAAGAGCTCGAGTCTTAAAAAGATGCTCACGTGTCCAAAAGAACTCGAGTTTTAAAAAGAGCTCAAATGTATCAAGTCTTAAATCTAATTTGATTATGTTGAGAATTCTTTTTCATGATGATTAAACATTTACCTCTTTTATTTAAGAATAATCTCTTCTGGTTATATATTACTAGCTGTTCCCCGCGGCTCCGCCCCGCGTGGGACTCGGTTATATTGCGCCTAAAAGTAGCCTATGTTTGACCTCAGGTCATTAACTACATCCCTACCAAATTTCATCACAATCGGTCCAGCAGTTTAGCCGTGAAGAAGTGACAGACAGACAGACAGAAAGACAGACAGACTTTCGCATTTATAATATTAGTATGGATTCCTTGTTTATAAAGGAACTTCAAACGAAAAAGAACTTGAGCGCGACTCGTCGCGTAAAATGGCTCGAGCGCTAATCAAAACTCGAGCGCCATGTTGCGCTCGGGACTTAATGTCACATCACATTATGTGCTCTAGTCTTGGGGACTTGTTGTAATGAGTTAAGTCGTGCAATTTATAAGCCGAGCCTAAAATGTAGGACTTAAAAGACTCGAGTTCTTTACATCTTTAAATACGCTAGCCACACTGATCCTGGAACTAAATTATAGCAGGAAATGAGAGATGAGGTGAAGTGTACACCGTTAATTCTTCCGACGACTGGATAATATTAACAAAATAAAATAACTTTACTTTCTCTTGCTCGGAAATTAGCTTCATTATTTAAAAAAAAAAACAATACGTCAATAGACTCATCGCTGGCCGCTAATGGAGGTTTTTAATGTACACGTTTTCAAACATTAGGTTTTTTAGTTTCACTCTTACCAGCCTACCAAAGAAAACCTATTCTAGCGGTCGTTAATGGAAATTGCTGGACACTTTTGTTAGGTTGGTACTAAGCATTAATTCTTTTATCGTTTAAAAATATGTATGAACATTTCAAAAAGTTTGAAAAAAGAACACCGCGAATGCTTGTTGTTGACGCTATTTAAAAATTTGTTACGATGTCGTTTCGTCTCAAGAGAAAGTAAAGTACCATACAAGCCTCGGCCGAAATTGCAATTTACGTCTTTGTATTTATAGAAGACCTCGGCTTCGCCTCCTGGCAAGGCCTCGGCTGCGCTTCGGCCTGCAATATAACTCGGCCGTAAATGGCTTTATTTCTGGCCTCGACAGTAATATACAAATTAAGACTTAGTTATAAACACGTATTAGCCAGATGTGACGCGATGATATATTGCAATGATATTTCCGTACATTATATTAATATTTCCTTGACCACATCACGTCTGCTATCTATTGACGCAACATAAATCCTTGTCAAAACATTTCTAGTCTACTAATTAGTCTGTTCTGGTGGTAACATGGTGTTGTGTTGTACACAGCGGTCCCCGCAAGTACCGGTCGGCGGGCACGCGGCGGCTGCACGACATCCTGGGCGTGGAGGGCGGCGGGCCGGCGGCGCGGCGGCGCGGGGAGCCCGGCCACTCCGTCTCCGACTACCTCAAGTTCAAGGTCAGTGCACGCTGAGTGTTACAGGTCTAGTTCAAGGACACCTACCTCGAGTTTTAGGTCAGTGCACACTGCGTGTTACAGGTCTAGTTCAAGGACACCTACCTCAAGTTCAAGGACAGTGGATTTTTGAATTTTTTTTGAGTGGGTGTACCTCGAGTTTGCCGAGAGTGATGTCAACGTGTGCATAAACTGCATAGGTTATATTAATATTAAAATCGGTGCATAGGCTAAATGTTACAGGTCGCCTCAAGTTTGATTTCAGTGCACCCAGCGGATTACAGGTTACCTCGAGTTCTAGATCAGTGCTCGGTATGTATCTTACAAGTATAAGTTCGATGTCTTGACGCTATCTACTGCCGCTGTCAAAAAGCCTTCCGTATTAACATGACCCACCAATATAAATGACGTTGATGAATGTCTTTGTAAAGTCTCTGAAACAGCGAAGTAGGGAAAAGTTGAACAGCTTGTACAACCCGATATCCTGCAATCTCTCTGCAAATCTTTTGTCTTGCCCTACCTGCCCATCGACTTGCACGCTCTGAGATCTATAAGTCACGCCTTGTCAGTGACATAGTTTTGGGCTATAACATATCGACTGATGGGAACTTAATGCTCTTATAGACAAACCTAGTTTCGACTCTACTACTACTCAACACTTTGTCGGACACTGAAGAGATGAGACAAAACAAGTTTTATTATGCTATAGGTTGTAAAAGTCAACTGTCATTTCGTAGAGGATGCGGCTAGCAACCCATCACTATTGATTTCCTGTTTCAACCAACATAATGCTAAACGTGGCCTAAGGTCTTATGGCACTAGACCCTGTCTACCCCGTTTGAGATAAGGACGTGATTATATGTATGTATGAAGCATTCGGGTGTCCGTCAGGTTGTGCTTACACCCATTAATTTATTTCCAGGACTTAATCCTGCGCATGTTGGAGTACGATCCGAAGCAGCGCGTGACGCCGTACTACGCGCTGCAGCACAACTTCTTCAAGCGAACTGCAGACGAGAGCACCAACACACAGCAGCAGCTGCATCCGCACGGTCAGTACATACACACATACACACATACATACATACATACATACACAAACACATACATACATGATTCGGCAATAAGTAATGCATTAACGTAAGGTCAAGATGGAAGATGATTTTTTTCCGATTGACCTGAGTCTTGGATGTTTGATGATCTTTATATTTATCACTACATAGTATAAAACAAAGTCGTTTTCTCTGTCCCTATGTCCATTTGTATGCTTAAATCTTACTACGCAACGGATTTTGATGCGGTTTTTTTTTAATAGAAAGAGTGATTCAAGAGGAAGGTTTTTATGCCCATGCGAAGCCGGGGCGGGTCGCTAATTTGTTATAAAATAAGGTTTCGTTGAGTTAGTATCCGATAACACAAGTCCCGAGCTTACTTAGGGGCTGATTTGTCCCTATATATTTATTTATTTAATAAAGTAATTCCAGCTCTGATTCCGCTACTCTCCATTTTAGTATTGTGTGAATTTGAATTGAATTAAAACATGAAAAAGAAATAAATGAAAAAATATATTTAAATCATCATCATCCACTCATGAGTGGAGAAAGAGAGGGCCTTTTGCCCAGCACATTAGCAAATGGCTGTAAAAAATATATTCAATCATCATATCAAGTAAATAACACACAAAACACATAGTTAAAATTAAATAAATAATAATAAATAAATAAATATATAGGGACAAATCAAACAGATTAAGTTTAAGGCCCCAAAGTAAGTTCGAGACTTGTGCTATGGGATACTAACTCAACGATACTATATGTTATAGCAAATACATATATAGATAAACATCCAAGACCCAATCGATGTAATCTTATATAACACCAGACATTCTTCTTACAAAATGCATTATTTATTGCCGAGTACACACATTTTTAGTCATAGGACCGAAGCAAAGGCCGCTTTCTGTGTTCAAATGAAATGCGGATTACTTTATGTTCGATGCTTTTATCTATCTTTGAAAACTAGTCGCTATTGTCTGGATTTAAAATTGAAATTAGTAATGCGCCCCTGGCGAATGGAAAGGTGAGACTTTCTTTACAAAATTCTGCTTCTATAAATATCAATAACTAGCTGACCCGGCGAACTTCGTACCGCCTTTCTTAATATTTTTTCCCGTAAGAACCTTGTACAGAGTATTAGAAAACTACAAAAAAAAAATCTGCCAAATCGGTCAAGCCGTTTTCATGCTATGTCGTGACAACGGAAAACGGGTTTCATTTTTAAATATATAGATAATTAACTTTTCGTTTAAGATTTGACAATATTTTTACTAATGTCTCCGAAATCCTACAAACGACGACGAGCGTAGTAGCGACTAGTTTACAATAATGGTAAAGGCAAGGCACTGGTGTTTCAGACATCCATAAACATCTGCAACCGTTTTCTATCAAGAAGACTGAAGGCCTACTTACTAATAATGTTACTCTTGTATATTCATATTCAAAAATGTGTTTATAAGATTTCTTGAGTGAGAAAAAAATAAATACTATAATTCAGATTCGTTAATTTACATATGAAATGGGACTGAAAGAGACACTGAAAATACTTAAGTGCTATTCAGATGTAAATGGTTTTTTTTTTTTTGATATATTGTCGGTTTTCATTTATTTTTTTCTCACTTTAGATACATTGTTGTTAAAATCAGGTCATTTTTAGTGTATATCATGTCAGCTTCTGTCATGTTCTTCGCTAACGCTTTGTCATTAACTGATTAACATGTGTGAGACTATTATCTTGCCTTATATTGATATTCGTATGTGGAAGTTTTCTGTTCACTCTGTGGTTCGAAATAGGATGGTTTTGCTTAACTTTTTAAAATGTACTTCATTTCAAAAATATTAATATTGTTGACTTTTGTCTACAAGTCATAATACCTTGATAGGTTGATTGACTGAAATTAGGAAGTATAATAAGTGTAAAAGCATTTGTTAAGCTAATTTTACTTCAAATGTGTTTTGTCTCTTTTTTATACATTAAAAGTAAATAAGAGAGAAAGGATAGGACAATTTAGTTATAATGAGGCTTAACAAACAAAGATTAGTATACTGACAAACAAATCTTGCTTTTTAGATTTATCTGATCGCAGTATCATTATTATAGTGATTCAAAACATCAGTTAAAAACATCAGTTAAACGCTGCCTTACCTTAAATTATTCTAAAAAAAAAACTGACAAGAGTTGAGAACAACATCGCTTTGTGAAAAAAATTATACCAATTTCTACATTATAAACCACAAAACCCCGAGTAACATTGCATCACAGTGTTACCATCTGACGACTTAAAAAATATTTACTACTGATGTCTGCATCAAAAACCACATCCCTAGTCTGTCTACCTCATATGGGATAAAGACGATCATTTAAATGAAAAATCAAAAACCACACATCCCCGAGTGACATTGCGTCCCAATGTTGCCATCAGACGACTTCCACATGGTTGTTGCTAACATGTCTGTGTCCGCGGCAGATGGTCCGTCGGACCCGCGATGACTAGAGCGGTCCGGGGGCCCGCCCTCCAGACACTAACGCCGGCTAGTGCCGTAAGATGACCCCACAGGTCTGATCTACTCATGTCACAATGTTTATGTACCCCCCCATACCCCCCCCACCTGATAACACGTCCCCCGTTCAGGGTTGCCTCCTTATTGACATTGGACGTAAAGTCGTCAAGTGTTACTAATTTTTGTACCTTTAAATCTTTTCTCTTAAGTTTTTTTGGTTCAACGTTATTATGTTTTTATTGTTATTGTATATATTTTTCTTTCTAAATTCACTAGTTTCTAAAGCTTAGTTCTTTCCTATTACATTTTTATTTTAACCGACAAAAAAAGGAGGTTATTGTTTTAAAAGATCCTAATTTAAAGAATATACGCGTGCCTTAAATTTTAATGTAGCGTATTTTTTTTTTCTAAATTTATTATATATTTTAAAATCCAAAACCAATGGTTCATTTTTTTAAATTTTCTACTACTGTTACAAAAGGTGGCAACTCTATTTCCATTCCTCCTATGTTGATGAATGCCAAGTCTGCCGCATGTTTCGTTGTTGCATGTTTTTTTTTATATATCAAAGATCTGCAACTCGATGCTCGAAGTATCTTTTTTTTTTTAGAAATGGTTACTACTAAGTATATTAGTAAGTGTGTTTTGTTTTCTTTTCATGGTAGTTTTGTGAAATTTCTTCGGAAAATTTGGTTATTAAAACCCAACCTTATAAAATGAGTTGCAGATTTTAAATGTTTTCTATTTTGTTTATGATTTTATTATAAACCCATGATGCTGTGCAATTATTGGTTGTCGGAAACGACTGCCGCAATTTGTTTTTTTTTTTTTAGGTTTTTAATTGACAATTCATTTTCATCCTTAACGATAATGCTTCTCACTTTTATAGTGTACACAAATTGCTTAAAACTCATTTTATAAATTAAGTTATATTTTAATTAGTTCACTAAAACTCCCTAGTAGGCAATAGTTATATAAACCTTTAAAAATTTGGTCTACAAAAATAACTGTCTAATTTTTAAAAATTTATTATTACATATTTACCGAATTGCACGTTCTTTATTAGTTTGAGCGAATAATTTACCAAGGAAGGAATTAGTTTATTACAATTGACAACATATAATTTTTTTTTTAATTTGTTAAAATATATTTGAGATTGGTGTTGTTGCATTCAATTATGTATGACGACATTAAGTTTTTATTAATGAATTCATTAATTAAGTAAATTATGGATACAAACAGGTATTCTGTTTATCAAATGTATTCAGATGGTTTGTGTAGTTGTAACGTTAATTTTAATATCTTCATAAATAACTATTTTGGTCAAGATGATATAAAAAACAATAAAAAATTGTTCAGTACAGGCGCGGTTTTGCATGAGGGTTAAACATACTGCGGTTGTTATAACTTTATTTATATACATTGCAAACTAAGATACTTAGAAACTGTCTTTGTCAGATAAATGTTGTCAATTGAAACTACATCAGCATGATCGCTCGACAGATATTTTTGTGGACCCATCTTGTTCGTATCGTATGTAAATGTTGCGTGTGACAGTGGGCGCGGTGGGCGCGGTGGGCGCGGTGGGCGGCGTGGGCGTGGGCGCGGGCGGGCGGCTGTGGGCGAGCGAGCGCATGGAGGTGGAGGCGGCGCGGCGCGACGACGAGCGGCTGCCGGCGGTGTGCACGCTGCAGCACAGCCCGGTGGCCATCCACTAGCGCGCTCTCGGTGTTAACGTGTGTGTGTCAGTGACCGCCGCCGCTCTCGCGGGACAAGGGACTGAATACTATATTTATAATTCTATTTTTATTTAATGCGATAAGTCTGACTGTAAAAAAATATTATGGTGACGATTGTGTTACATTGTAACGTGTATTATTTGAACTTACCCGCTTCGTTCTACAGTACTTAGAGAATGATCCCGAGACTACGTTCGAGTCTGATAAACCAATCCGAATGTATAAAAAAATATAAGCTATACGTTTTATTGTTACGCAATGCATATCAAGAACGCAATATGGTAGAAAGTAAATATTGTATATAAATTAGGAAACCAGACTAATGGATACAGACTGCAATTAAACTGGATAATCTAGTGTTTAGTTTGAACTATGCTAGTTAGGCTTTGATTCAGTTTTAATTATCGCAAGCTTTATATTTTTAAAGTGTCGGCAACTGATGACTGAAACTCAAAGGGCCAATGAGAATTTGTTTTTACACAAACAATGAAATAGATTTAAGTATGTTTTAAATGCACAAAGAGTTATATGACACACGACATCTTGATTTGACTGATCGTTAAAATTTAACTGTCTGAAAGTATTTTAAAACCTTCGTGTTTCAGAACTGTAATATATATTTAACGTTTGGTTTCCCCACCCGCGCTTGTGATGTCTCAAGTACAGTTTTAAATTATGTATGTATTGTATAATAGGTTATTTTTGACCCGTTGGACATATTCAAAACGTGTAAAACAGAATAGTGTATAGGTAATTCTATTAAAAAAAACACAAAATGTACTTGTAGGTTACGAATGTTGAATCATATATAAAATTTTTGGGTATTTCAGATAGAAGTTAATAAAATTGAATTACTGACTTGTTCAACCTTTTTGGATTTGAATCTACAATAGACTAACCTCATTGCAACAGACTGGACGAAACTTTGTATCGGAGATATTTTGTATAGCATTAACTGAACACTGCCTTATTGTGCCGGAAATTTTTATGACTACTATAGCTCGACACTCACGGGACATTTCTTTTTTTTTATTTGAGCGCTTCTGTGACGCTGTTGTGGGCAAAAATATGGCTTGTACAGCCTTAATATGCAAGTACTGCATAATCTATAAGCATCGTCTCGAATTTGTCAAGAAAAATACATTTATTTGTTAATAATGTAATATCCTTCTTGACAGTTGAAAGATGGCAATGCTATTATTAAGGTATAATTTAATACTTTAATAGCATAATTTTTGTATGGTCGCGGAAGTGTCGTGAGTGCCGAGTTCGGGAATCGGCAGCGATGGTTCCATTGAGGTATTAGAAAAATATAATAATTTAGAATTGTTTTTAGTTAATTATTTACTGAGGCTCGGCGGAACCAACGCGGCCGACGTGACGAAGCAACCTAAAGCAGATATTGTATTGACTGCAAACGTTGCCGATTTTATAATATAAAAAAAATAAACACTATTAATTTAGTTATCCTAAAATGTTTGTACGGTACTGGCGATTTGTTTTACATGAAGCATTAAAGTATTTCTCGAACTTTCTTTCCTATAGCGCTGTAATAGTTCTAACTCGTTTCGTTGTAGATTTGAATCTATCCCCGATCTCGCTGTTATGTACTATAAATTTTCGAAATATCTGTATAATATTTACTATAATACTTTTCTGCTTCATGATGGGATTGTTAGAAAGATTATGAGGAATACATAGGTATGGGATTCGTATTTAATTTGACTATAGAGCAATAACGAAATTGTATCAAAATGGGGCGCAGATTTCCAGAAATTGCATAAAATATGCTCTTGTATTATAAATAAAGACAGTTAAGTATAAATATATTTTTTTCCCTTAATTTCGAGAGAGTTTTAAGTTATTGTTCTGAGTTGGGGCATGTTTTGTTGTGACATTGTTATACGAATGACGAGGAAATCTGACGCGCATTATATTTTACATAACTAGTCGCGTTTGTAAGTGGTATTGAACACATAAAACACCAACCTATTTGTATAGCTAACTGAATCCGTTACTCAAGATGGCCCTAGGTTCTGCGCTTTAGTATGTACCTATTATGTGCGTGGACGTCGGATCGACTGGTTCATCCAATCGATCGAATTGGTTGATTATCTTATAACATTTCTCAAAACGCTCAAAATTTGGGGCAGCCCTAATCACTTGGCGTGTCAAGTGCAAACAATAAAGACTTTATTACTATTCTATTAGAATCCTTTTTAAAATGAACTTGTATTTCTTATTTTTTCGAGTTACGCTGTCTCTTTTTTCAAGTTAGATGTTATAGTTATAATTCTGTCTGTGGTATGACGGATGTAAAATAATACATATTTTTGTTGAAAATATGGATATACATTTGTAAAACTTGCCGCTCTATTGTGATAAAATTATTAATAAAAGAACACATATTTAAGTTAAAATATATTTTGTCTCGTTCTTTCAATGTTATATATTGAAAACTGAGACAAAGATGACATATTTTAACGTCCTATTGAGATGTAGTAAAAAAAATTATAGGTCGCAGGAAGGTGTTATTTAGTTTCAAATAAAGAGCAGATTGGTGATCAATGCGGGAGGCCTCTGTCCAGCAGTATACATCCTGTGACTGAAATGATCGAAAGCGTTTTATATAAATCCAATGGTTTTATTTTAAATAGATCAAGATAGATTTTTTTTATAGATTTTTTTTTTCTGTTACTCTCTTCATTTGTCTTTAATTCTAACACATTTAAATCTATTCATATCTACTTTCTACTTTTAACCTATTGGATGCCAAAAAAATATTCAATTAAAAAAAAGCGTAGAATTAGCAGGCGATCTGACGTCCACTAGTAAACACTATACCTTTCTTATTTATTTGTACTGTGAAGTATGGAATTATGTGATGAGTGTTATGAGCTAGTGCGCGATGTTTATTTCCTATCGGATTGTCAGTTCGCAGGCACTGTAACAATAAAAGGATAGAGCTTTATGTCACTAAGTTTTGTATTTTAAATCAATAAACTATAGCAATGACACGTAATTTTTATTTTATTTTTTATTTTTATCCTCTCATTTGGTGACCTTCAATAAACGTGACCTTTCTTTCTCAAAGTCAATCCCGTGCCGGACTCATCACACGGGTCATAATGATTACTAGTGTGCATTCTTCATCCGAGCGTGTATCCCGGTTGCATCTTCAGCTTTAATGCTTCGGAGCTCAAAGTACGCTATTAATCCTGGTCCTGATTCAGCGGTACTGGTTATTACAATAAAATAGAATTACTGCCGTCTGACCAGTAAGGAAACTAAATAAGGGAAACCAGACCAATAGGAACATGATCCGGGTGTGTTAATGGCCAAGTTTTTTTACCTATATTGTCCCACTGCTGGCCAAAGGTGTCCATCTTCCAAACCTCTCTGTTCCGCCACATCCAGCCACTTGTTCTCGAACCTTCTCAGGTCGTCACTCCGGCGCATCCGTGGCCTTCCCCTCCTTCGCCAACCACCCTCCGGGTGCCACTTAGTGGCAACTAGAGTGGCAACGGTAGCACCGTTGGGCTTCATGCGGCAGACATAATACCATTTATGTTTGGCAGCCTTGCATCCCACCTCGTCGATTCGAATATAGTAGAGATATAAGACTAGACAAAGAAACAACGAGTATATAGTGGTGATAGTGGCCAACACTGTCAGATTTTTCAGGCTGCCTAAAAGCATCTCACATAGCCTAACGACTGCGATCTACCGATAACAGCGGGAACCGACGGCTAAGCACAAAGAAGTTCAAGATAGGAATGCCACTAATAGCAATCAAATCCAAACATGGCCACACACACGCCGTCGTTTAACGCGCGCTATCGTTACGAATACGCGCGCTCCGCTATAGAGAGCTCCTCGAACGGTTACTATGAGGAACTTAAGCACACACTTCGGAGAATTGTTAATTAAAATAATAATCCTAGTGACCCTTTTTTCTCAGGTCGATACTGGATACCTTGCCGGACTTATCATTACACAGTTGTAATTTAATTTAAGAAGTTATTAATAAAATCATTATCAGCATATTAGCCCTTTATTAGCCCCTTAATGTCTAAGTCCTTTAAGTCTCTTGAAAGCATCAAAAAACAGTAAAAAAAAATATTTATAAGGAAGATGTGGTACATGGTTTTAAGAAATGATGGTAAGCTACCTGGGCTGGTATCAAAGGCATTGCGGGTATTCGGTCATTAATTACTTTAAAAAGTAAACTGCCATTGATTGGAAGTGACGGATCTCGTCTGTCATGTCATGTCAAGTAAGAGTTTTTGGAGGGAAAGTAAATTGTCGCTGAATACAACGCGGGTATTTAATTTCCAAAACTTAGGTTTTATCGAGTGCTTAATTGGATGAGTGTGTGTGTAAGTGATAATATTGGTGGATTATTATTCGCAGTGTTTGTGAACAAGCGTGAGTGTTGGGAAGTGGTACAGTGTCGATTACGTGACTTTTATCTTTGTCACCAGTTATAGCTAAGTGAAATTTTTCCACCGCTTCACTTAGACATCTGACTCTGACTCACTTGACTAGACTAGACTACTGACTTGACTTTTTGACTTGACTTGACTAAAGTAGAACTGAAAAAGATTAATAAAATGAAAAAAGGCCTTAAAGGACTAGTTTCCATGGCCGTAAAAAGTATTAAAAAAAATGTCATGTCAAGTCAAGTATGTCAACAAATTAATTCCAATCCAAATAAACAAGATTTGTTTTTATAACTTGAATGATAGAAAATAATAGAAATTTTTCCGATTTTTCACTTTTTACAAAATATATACATGCCTTTTTAATATAAATGTAAATTGGGATATAAAACATGCTAAACGAAGACCAAATTCGTGTTATGATCAAATTCATGGAACGGTAAGTTCAAGCCAAGTAAACACTGTTTTTGGTCGGTTAGATGTTTAATTTTATGCAGATTTTATAACAACAAAAGGTACCCAACAAAGTAACATTAGTAAAGTAACATAGTACTTACTTAAGTACTTGCATAGTTTATAAGTGCGGTTGTGATAGTTTCTATAACAAAAAGGTTATATACATTTCTGATTTTCATCAGTTTCTTTTTAAAATAAGGGATGTGTAGTGCTAGCAGTTGTTAATAATTTTTTCAGCCATGGGGATTTGAGACGGTCCGGTGATGTGCGTCAAAGAGAGAAAATCAAAAAGAAATGGCTTGAACTGGTATCAATCCTAAACAGAATTGGAGATAAGAAGACTCTGACACAGTGGAGTAAGGTGATTACAGTTTGTAATGAATGTGCTTCAAAAAACACCTCATTAATTCATTCAGTTTGTTAGTGTAGGTACAGAAAAAAAAATCAAACTACAAAATATAGAATTTGTGTTAGAATTAATTAAGAAAGTGCTTGTTTTCCATGATCTTTAAATGACACAGACTTAATTGTTTAAAAAAAATACAATATGTTTCTGTGTTTAGGTTTGGAGTGATACAAAATACAACACTATTAAGAAGTACAAAATGAGCCTTAGGGGAGGGCCAGAGTTGACGGAAAATGAGAAAATAATAGTAGGTGTGGTAAGGAACCAAGCAGGACGAATGAAACATGCTATACAGGAAATTGATGGAAGCAATCCAGCATTGGAGGTAGATATTGTTTCATCTTAGGCAAAAGTCCACTGTTGGGCAGCACCTCACTTCTTACTATCATCTTTAAAAACCATGCAAAAATGATAAAGTAAGGGAGATGTCTTACTGTATTGTGCCGTCTCGCTTACTCACTCGTATTTGGAAGGTTTTTGGAGCCATCTGCATCCTGACGAATCTTGCAGTATATGAAATTGTTTTATGTCATAACTTTTCCTCTTTGGTCCCTCACTGCTGAGGATTTTAAACACAAATGCTTCCAGTGTGCAATTGACAGAGCAACGGACTAAATTATATGCTACAACTTGCTCCGCCCGCGTGGGACTCGGTTATATTATATGGCGCCCAAACAAAAGTAGCCTATGTTTGACCCCTGGTCCTTAATTATTATCATCTGTACGGTTTTGCACTGTATTGATGAATATAGTTAAGGACATCATTTAATCAAAATCAGTCCATCAGTTTAGCCGTAAAAGCGGGTCCAGCGGCTTAGCTGTGAAAGCGTAACAGACAGACGGGCAGACTTTCGCATTTTATAATATAAGTATGAAAGTATATATAAGATATGCTAGAAATATCATATATGGATATGGTCACTAGTTCAAATTTTTTTTTTGATAATCTTCTAGGTATCTGTCCCTGCGATTAACAACGCATGCAACTCATGCGACCCAGTAAAAGAAGAAGTAACAAAAGAACATGATTTCTCCGAAACTGTCCCAGAGCAGGTGTTCTACGTATTGCCAAGTGCGGAGAAACGGCGGGAATCTTTCATGTCTTCCGCCAGCTCATCCTTTGCAGCTAATCGAAGACATAGCAACGACAGTGACAATTCTAGAAGAAAATGTGACATGCGCAGAAGTAGCACGGACAGTGTTGATAAGTTGAGTGAAATAGCGGATAAGTTTTATGAATTAGAAAGGGAGAGAGAGAGGTTGGCTCACGAAAGGGAAATGGCGCGAATACAGCAGCATAGTGAGTTTATATCTGTCGTGTCTAGGCTTGTAAACGTTGTGGAAGCTTTAGCTCCGAGCTTGAAGAGGTTTATGGATAGAAATGGGAGTGGGGGTGGATGATTTTTAGGACTGATTCTTTGTTTTTTGTATGGGAGCTTGGACAAAGTGATGTGACGTTTTTGCTACATCACAGTTATTTATATTCTAAAACACACCAGCAGCAGTAGTAGCATATGAAGCTGATGCATGATCTTAAGTTTGGAGATTTTATGAATTGTCTAATATATTATATTACAGAATGTTACATTTCTGTGATTACATCTATGCAGTGTAGTATTTTTTATTTAAAAAGCTGATAGGAAAGAAGCATACAGCAAGATATATGCCATAAAATTGTTGATGAAAATTCAATTATTATTGCAACTTGTTTATTTTATTTTGAATTGCTGATATTTCTCTTAAACTGTCAAATTTATATATGACTAGCTGTTCCCCGCGGCTTCGCCCCTCGTGGGACTCGGTTATATCGCGCCCAAAAGTAGCCTATGTTTGACCTCAGGTCGTTAACAACATCCCTACCAAATTTCATCACAATCGGTCCAGCAGTTTAGCCGTGAAGAGGTGACAGACAGACAGACAGACAGACAGACAGACTTTCGCATTTATAATATTAGTATAGATTAATTGGTAGAGAATACTAAATGGCATTAAGTACCAACATTATTTATTTTTATTTTGTGCAATTTTTTTTTTAATTGTAAACATTCTGGAAAAAAAGAAAGTTAGAAATTAAATATTTTATGCGCACATTTTGGTGCAATAAATTTATTATAAACCAAGTATAAGTTTTTACAAACATACATCACATTATATTTATTAGATTTTTAAAGAGGACGACTGTTACAAGTAAGTTCATTTTATATCTATCAAATCTATCAATTATTTCTAATTGAATGGGCCAATAACACCACCTACTTTTTAATTTAGATTAAGTATTTTAGTAAATACTAAGTCATAAAAAAAAATTGAGAAAATAATTCTATCGACATTTTTACCATTAATGAAATAATGAAACAATGTATAGTATAGTATTGATAAATGACTGTCGATAGTTCTTGGCTTACCAATAATTTGTGCTGGCACTAGGCAGGCATAGACAACATAGACAATATTTGTACAGAATATTAAATTGTTATATAAAATGTTTTTTTTTTTTAATCTTTCACCTGCGAGAGTACAATGAAATTAATTTGTATATACTCCGTGTAAATCCCACTAATATTATAAAGGCGAAGGTTTGTATGTTTGATAATTTAAAAAAAAATTATTAAATGTTTGGCTTTACACATTGGATACTTTCTTATTCCGAAAAGTACGCGATTCCTGTAGGTTTGTTAAAAAAAAAACGCTTTATAAATCAAAAACCTGGCGCTGTTGTGTAACTGCGGGTGGCACCGCAGGGTGCATGGTATTTTTCATAATGAAATTCCCAAAAGCCTGCAAGAAATAAAACCATGTGCTCCTATGTTTTTGCCGTAAGAATATTGCAGGCGTCATCGACAGGCGATAATCATTCTCCATCAGTTGGCCTGTGCCAACTGAATTTTACGACGACACGACATTACACGAATGATGTGTTCGTAGTACTATTACTAATTCTGTGCCTGTGCCCCTAGTATGAGCAGATTTAGTATGGCAAACCTGTACAGCGCCTTTGGCGGATAGTAAGGCAACTTAGAAATTCCATACAAAATCCTAAAAGAAAAACTCATACTAGGGGCACAGTATGCTTGTTTGCCTACTTATTAGTATATTATAGAAAAGAGGAATTAGAGGAAAGCTATGAAAACAAAAAGTATCGAAAACAAAAACGTGTTTTAAATCTTTATCAAAACATTGTAGTAATAACGGTAAAGGACGAGGATTTTCAAAGATACCGTACCGTACCATAAGAGTGTGCGGTTTAGTGATGTGCCCAATCTAATTCCTCCAAATAAACGGGCTCATTCGGTACATCATTACTTGCTCGACGGTCCTTGCACATAACAGCTAAGTAATGTCTAAACAATTTTCGTCATAATTACCATCTGCTCCGATAGCCGTGATCGTCTAGTGGTTAGGACCCTACGTTGTGGCCGTAGTAACCCAGGTTCGAATCCTGGTCACGGCAGTGTCTTACACTGTTACGGCGGAGCTATATTTTTGTTGTTACTTTTTTCTGTTTATTAATTTATTTCTCTTTAGTCTATTTTTTATTATAAAGTAAAACAATATTTTCAAAAACTTAAATACCTACCTAATTTTATGTACCAACATTATATTTTATCTGAGACAATGTTTTCAAATGTTTTCAATATTTTGTATGATAAAAGAAAGAAAAACAAAATAAAACCACGGATTTACAGAATAAAAAAAAAAAACCAATAAAAAGTATAATTTTATTTCTAGTAACGCCATCTATACCTTAAGTCAGGTATGTGTTAACTGTTCAGCATAGCAGCAAGAGCAAGAGTTAGTTGGCACATTGCTTTTGCATTGTGTGACGTTTTCCAGCTGCTTATTTTTTTCTTTTGTATGTTATTCCAATAGATGGCGGTACTGGTATTTGTTTTTGTTAACATCACGCACCGCAGCTGTTCGCTATCATAGAATACGTGAGAGAAAAGGAGTGGTGATTAGGCCTGTCTTTGCCTAAAAATTACGTTTTTTATATGGTTGCAGGACGTCTTGTGGCCTGTGTTTCATATATGTGACAGTTATAGTGGCACTACATGTGTGTTATCGTTGGTGGTGCTAAAAAACGTTGTTAAGTGGTGAAATTAACGATGTAAACGTTGATAATGACATTTACTACGGTGTTTTGTGTAAGTGTGAGTGAGTTCGCCGCGACAGCATTGCTAAGCCGTTGGAGCGAATCTTGTAACGGAATTGTATGAGAATGCTGCCTTTTGGTGAGTAAAATATATTGTTTTGATGAAGCCTAACCTATATAGGTCACTCCTACGAATGTTGCTTGTCGATTGTTTGACCCCGATCCGAAAATGTGCCTGCTTTCGATCGCGAATTTCTCCACAAAATTTTAACTTATGAGTTCCGCATAGGTACAAGCAATATATATGATTGCTAACTGCCTAACTAATCGTGTTACCTATTTATTAGCAAAACAGTAAAGCATTAAGCTATTTCGCGAATGGATTTCTTTATCACTCGTATGGTAAAAGGAATAAGGTCGATAATATTGGAAAAGCGAGATTGTTTTTATGACAGTTGGATTCACGTGAATGCCGCATTGACGAACGATTCTGAAGGTTGAATAAAATAAATAAAATAAAAAAAAAAATATTACACCTATTATAGATAGGTAGGAGGTACCATATATGCTATGAAAGAGGTCTAGCTTTCGACTTTTTACGACGGAATAAATCATCATCATCATTTCAGCCACAGGCTACACACTGCTGGACAAAGGCCTCCCCTAAGAAATTCCAAATGACCGGTTGGAAGCGGCCTGCATCCATCGCTTCCCTGCAACCTTCTTCAGGTCATCTGATCAGTTGGTTCGGGTCGGTAGGTGTCTGACGGAATGAATTAAAATGATGACCGTCTTCTGGGGTACCTCTCTTACCTATTTCTGCCGCAAAACAGCAGTTTTCATTGTTGTGTTGCGGTTTAGAGGGTTAGAGAGAGACAAGAGGAACTACTGACATAAGCTGGCAGCGCGCCAGTGACACTCAAGGTACCTATTAGCTACGGTGACTGCGCGCTCATTTTTCGCAGGCCGTCTTAGACCTAATAGTAGGTAGGTACTAACTTATTCTACTATCTTGATCTGGGTCCAGTTGTTAGGGCGTTTGCCTGTAGACTCGGGGGGTCGTGGGATCGATTCCCATGGGTAGCTTACTTTGTTTAGTTGTTTCCAGTTTGGTTAGGATATTGCACGCTTGAATCACCTGATTGTCTGATAATAAAGATGATTCCGTGAACGTTAAACCGTTGGTCCCGGCTGCCATCTGGTAGTCATTAAAGGAATCACGTCGCCGAGAGGTGGTTCTAAAGAACTCTCACACCAGGGTGTACATGGTCGATTAACCGTGTCAACTACACGAAATGATGTTGCTGTTGATCTGTCTACCTTTGGTCTAGTCATGGTCTATGCGTTTGCCTTATGATGTAGAGGGCGTGGGTTCAAATTTGTACAAGTAGTTTGAGTAATAGGACTTTACAGGCTTGAGTCAACTGCTGTCTAAAAAAAAAATGATTCCTTTCTACGGAAGGCACAACACGTCAGTTCTCAGAAAAGACGGATAAAACTGACACCAGGGGGTGGAAAGTCGATTGACTTTGCAACCCGTACTCACTGCGCACCACAAGATACATACATACATATTATCACGTCTTTATCCCATACGGGGTAGACAGAGCCTAAAGCCATAAGACCTTAGGCCACGTTTAGCATAATGGTAGTTGAAACAGGAAATCAATAGTGATGGGTTGCTAGTCGCATCGCCTATGTCATGATTTCCCCATTCGGCGATTCCCTCAGACGACTTTTACGGCTTGCGCGGGAAGAGAAGCAGCTGGTACATTCTATGTTTTTCTTTTTCTCCCAGACCAGCATGGAAGAAACCACAAGATATACCTAAATAATGTCTTCTGATGACGATCCAAGGACCTAAAAATTAAAAAAAAAAAAACATTGTTTTTAATTACTTTATTGTACAAAATAAACAAAAATCATTACCTACACAAGGTAAATGCAACGGCGGACTATCCCATGAAGAAATACCATAGTTAGCATCGCATAAAGCAACTACGTTATTTAGCCAGGTCTTTGACCTCATATTATGTACCCGATATAATCTACCTTTGTAAGTACATAGAATCAATCCAAGTTAATAATCGTGAGGCCATGACTCATGAATAGTGAAACCAGTTTTAATACGTAGCATTAGTGGTTCGCATCATGAGAATATTTTCCCGTCTAACGTTCAAAATTTATGAATTTTTGATTACTTTATCTACTCTTTAATAGCTAAAACCACAGAACAGAGAAATTATCCGAATAGAAATGTTTTGCCGCGGATTTAGTTCCATGATGTGTGTGGCAGCGTATTCTCTCTTTTTACCTTCAATTTATATTTGTAAACCCATTTAAACCACACCATACCTTATAAAAAATGTATTACGTAGGCTAAAACTATAATCTATAATCATCGGAGCGTTTTTCCGGTTGCATCCAAATGTTAAATTTAAATTGTTTATTTTCTATATAGGATATTCTTATCACATATCGACGTCAATTGTTACTTATTTTAAGTTTACCACCACTTCAAAGCGCAAGTGGAGAAGAAGCGGCACCACAAACTCCACTGCAGCATTTTCTCCAAAGACGTCAATTTACAAAATTTGAGTCAAATGTTCTTTTCTTTTGAAGAATTTACATTAGCGTGAATATTTTTATTATAAAAACAATTTTATCATTGAATATTGGCCTAGTACTACTAATAAACCCTTGGATCAATTTGCTTAACTTGGACTTGACGCCTTAAAATTTTAAAATAGCGACGATTTCCTCGGATGATTTGCGCATTAATTGTCACCAAAGTCATTTAAACGCGATGACATATTGTATTTATCACTTTATAAGATTTGACATTATCAAGCCAGCCGCCTTCAAGACGTCAACCCTCTTTGGGGATACTGGTTTTACGACTCCCACTTTTTCTCTTATTATTTAACTCTTTCTTGGTCTACCTATTCCCTGTCTTCCCTCTATCTTGCCTTCCATAATGTTTTTCATAAAGTCGTTATTTCTGGTGAGAGTATCTGAAAGTCTTACGCTTATCTTTTTTGACACTATGAACTTTTGAACAAAACCCTTGTAAAATATAATAAAAATATATCATCATCCACGTAAGAAAAATTCTGAATCCGGCTAGAAAATCTCCCAAAGCGGATTTCCTACGTATGCAGAATAAAATTCATAAAACCCAATAAATCAGGCAACTATTACGGCAATTACGCAACGGCCAGCAGTCCCTAATCCGTATGCTACGTCCCAACTGAGAAAAAGGGCTGGGCCCTTAGTTAGTGACAGCATTTTTTGTTTAATGCATAGAGCGCGCTAACGAGTGAAAATTGTTTTTTTTCTAAGATTTTTTCTGTCGACTTAAAAAAACTGACATTAAGCATAATTAGAGGTATACTAGGCGGTCATCATAGCTGCACAGGTTACTTACGAAATACAAGGAATAAAGAAGTAAATTAATCCAGTTGCACCTCTCAACTCGAGCTTATAACTCATTAAGGTGATACCTCGGTGAACACTAGCGCCACCGTCATTTAAAAATCATTACTCACTGAAAACACAAGTTATCAAAAATTCCTCTGCTGTAATTAAGGTTCTGGATCTGAAGTTAATTTTAAACATATTAAATTATTAAATTATAATTCCCTGTAGTTACAAATTGCATTATTGCTTAAAACGGCCACTTTTAGCAGTTTTGCAATTTGTAACTATATGTAACTATAATTTAATATGTGAATATGACTAAAATTAACTTCAGATCCAGAACCATAATTACAGCAGAGGGATTTTTGATAACTGGTGTTTTCAGTGAGTAATGATTTTTAAATGACGGTGGCGCTAGTGTTCACCGAGGTATCACCTTAAGCCCTCTAGACTACAGAATTTGCCAAAGAAACGAACACTTACGCACTCGTGAAACGCATTTGGATATAGTACCTATCTATAGCTTAGTTTTTGTAATGCTCGGATGGACACAGATAAATTTATTAAGTAATAGAGTGCAAAAGATTTTCGTGTAAGGCAAAAGTTATTGAAGCTAACCGATTTTCTTTTCATATGTAAATAATTGGTTTCATTTTATAATAATTTTATGGGTCTGTGGCCTACTTAGCTAGCTTAGTTAGCTTATTCCATGCTTAATGGCAGTTAGAATGCATTACTTTTTAACTTCTCTTTTCGTCTTAAGATGGCGTGAATTTAACTGATCACCCTCCCACTTCTCCGCGACTTGGCGATACTGAATTACTAAGGAAAAAAGCGATACGAAGCACCTCTCTATATATACTCCGTGTGCTCGCATTATCCACTATGCCAACGCGTGCGCTCTATAGCATGATACTGACTAAGGCCGAACCGGACCCAAGTAACACTGCCACGATTCAAATTGATTTATGTCTACCGATAAGTAGATCGAAAAGTTTTCAGTAGCCTCAGCTTACGAAGCTTCCCGAAAGCTTCAGTTTTACTGTTCACAGTTTTGCAACGTAATGACATAGTTAATTTTGTTCCTGTACTTACTATTTAATCCAGTGTATCCATTGCACTGGCATTATTTTATTTGTAGTAGCTGCACCCCGTGGTGTCACTCTAGGTGGTTTATTACACAGCAGCGCCATCTACTTTATGAAACGCCATTTTTTGACCAAACTATTGGGAATCGCCTACTTTTCGGGATAAAAAGTATTCTTCTACCTACATTCCAAAATTTATTCAAAATTATATACAAGCCTTTAATTGAGAATAATAATCAAACATTGGCTCATAAGAAATACGCCACAATATCCACTAATGGCGACCAATCCAAGCATGGCCACGCACTCGCGCACCTTGACGCGCGCTATCGTTACCAACACGCATGCCCCGCTAGGCTATCGACCTTCTTAAACTTCATTTTATGTAAGTACTAGCTGTTCCCCGCGGCTCCGCCACGCGTGGGACTCGGTTATCTCGCGCCCAAAAGTGGCCTGTGATTGACCTCAGGTCATTAACTACATCCCTACCAAATTTCATCACAATCGGTCCAGCCGTTTAGCCGTGAAGAGGTGACAGACAGACAGACAGACAGACTTTCGCATTTATAATATTAGTATGGATTAGTATGGAAGTATGGATTGTAATCAGGATTATCATTTACCAGGAGAATATTATTTTTTTGATGTATGTATGAGTCATACAGTACTATTACTGACTCGGCCAAAAGCCGTCCGAGTCGAATGGCGTTCGTGTCACCTATTATTTCTCAAGAAAATCATTCGAAATCAAACGATAAACATTCTACTCACCTGTTTTGCGTATGTCATACACAAGAATAGCACTCCTGTAGGTTTTGTATTATCCGGCGCGGACCCGCTTTAGGGATATATCGATCTTCCGAGCTCTCGTTCGGGACGCCGCAGTAGGCGACAGACGCAAACCTTAATTATTGCTTTAGTGTAGTTAGAGAGAACTGAAATTCGTCACTTTTTAGTTCGTTTTGCTGTTAACGATACGTTTGGATAAAACCCATAATTTGTTGGCATTGAGATTTATCTGTGTCTGCCATTGGATTAACTCCGTTGTGTAATTTTAAAGATTTAATCATACATAGGGATATAGGGACAGAGAAAAAGACTTTGTTTAAACTATGTAGTGATTGAGTGATGATGAAGTGAAATCATAAATTCCAAAAATACAATTGATGACAATGTGTTTTATTAATTCAGTACAGGTACAATATGGGAATGAGAGCAATAATAATATCGGTCGAAATGTACCACTTCGCCACAAATGCGCCCCCATCCATCACATGTAATCGGAAGGGATCATTGCAAAAATGAGTATAATTTACTACGAATTTTGCATTTTGCAGCCGATCCAAATTGCTTCCATTACAAGCGCCATGACACTGCGGCACAACGACTATCCATTTTATTGCTATATTTTGCTTTTTTGTTTCTTCAGGAATTATCAAATTAAGCAACCTTTTTAGTCTTCATTGGTGGACCTAAGAACAATTTCTCATCTCTTCTCCTTTTCTTAAAAGGAGCAGCGCATTTCATCGAACTGTCTATAACAATTCTCTCAGCGATTCTAAATTGTTTTTCCGTGAACGGCCTCAGTACAGCAAAGCTGACACCCAATGCTTTACCCTTCAATAAATCATCTTTCAATAACATGTTATCATTCAATTTGGTCTTGATAAACCTTATCAAGGCATCAATTTCTGCGCTGGGCATTTTCAACAATGCTGCTACGGCTATTTTGTCATGATCTTCGGAATCCTTTGGCTCAACTTCTAGCTTGATGTTCTCATCCTTCGATGGATAAATTACTTCTTGCAATTGGAAACGATTTGGACCAGAACCAGTCATAAAGACACATTTGAAGTTATTCTGTCTATCGATGATATTGTTCAACCATCCAGCATTACGTTCGAGAGCTCCTAATAGAAAACTCATAAATTCGCCTATTTCCTTCTGCTTTTTAAAAGAAGCTATTGCAGCTAGAGCTATGTCGGGAAAAGCATCATTATTCTTGTCATTACTTTCTCTGTTACCTTTGATTAGAGATCTTTTAGTTGTCATTGTGGATATTCGGTCAATTACATTGAAAACATTTCTCAAAACCCTCGAACGTTTATTTCTGTGACTAAAAATTTTGATTGTTTAAATAAAACTTATTTATAATTAGAAGGTGACGGATGCCATCAAATGCTATGTCATCAATGTTTTGTTTCGTCAATTGCTTGTTTGTTTTTTGACAAATATTTAAACCTCTTTTAATAATTGTGCCAAAGAGCTCTGCATGTGCGTAATCCTAATCTAAAACGTTTGTTGATCTCAAAATATAACAGCGAATATAATCTACGAGCTTCTGAAACACAAACCCTGATCAGACTAGGCCCATCTGTTTCATACATATCATGGAGGCTACAATCCTTCAAAGGCTGAGCTAAGCCTGCGTCCACCCCGACAATTGGCTTTGTGCTATCGGTGCGTAATCCTATTGCCTTTGTGTAATCTTTCACATGGCTCTTCTGGATTTAGATCATTGTTAACGAATGTTGTGATCTACATTTGGTATTTGGGAAGCAACAAGTTTTTGTTTTTGTCCACACACCGTTTTAGTTATCATAGTTGATTATTTCTTTCTTTCATCTTAGCGCTTTCCCGGTTGCTTCCTCAGTGTCAGGTTCAACTTTCCTGTTTTTTCATTTGATCATCATTTTACATAATTAGATTGGAACTCAATCATACTTTAACTTTTTAAACATACAAAATGTATTATTTGTCCGTATTTATACCTCTATATTTATTTATACAACTTACATTTTATGTATCATTCATCATCTTTATCTGAGTTAGTTTTTGAATATAACAAGAATTTTTCTCTACAGTACCTAAGATATTAAATAATAGTCGGTTTTCACAACATGCCGTAGCCATTCAGTCGTTAATCCTCCTTAGGAATACTTTTGTTGATAGAATCTGCACCACTCACAAAGAGGAACAAGTAAATTACGACCTTAATTCACTTAATCGCCTGTTACGAAAATAAGAGAAAGGACATTCTTAAGCCAGAGTCATAGGCCGGTAAGGAATACGTGCTAAAGAGTTAACTAAACACAAATAATACCTAGTCCACTGGCTAAGCCCCAAAGTGAATTTTGGCTTCCGAAATGACAAAGCGCCAGTGCTCTCAAAAGTTAACTTATATCACAGATTATAGAATGCTATACTAGCACTAACATATTTTACGGATGGTATTATTATAGATCTAGTATCTCGGACAGTCATAATAATGAATTCACGCCACATCAATTCCTATGAAGACGTGGAATTGTCACCAGTAAATCAGAGATGATGCATGTGTCCGCACGCCACAGAAATGGCACATTGAATCACCATTCCCTCTGCTTTAAGGTGCGATTCCGCAGTTGCGCAAATGCGCATGAACTACACAAATTATTTTGGTTTTGTAAAACAACCATTAGGTGAATGTAAGAAATTGAACCTTCACATTCAGAAAACTATACGAAGTCGCTGACAATACGTTCGTAGGTTGCTTTTTTTGAATATTATTTTCCGTACTCGATTTGCTTTGAAACCTGCAATTCTTGTGCACACTCCTTGGTGTGAAACCTGGAGATATTTATATGAGAATTACTTTTGGTAAAAAAAAGTAGAGACTATTGAATAACACAATATTTTCACACTGAAAAACACCGTTAAATAAAATCTTATCAGATACATTTTTGAACTAATCTAAATTTTGTTCAATTGCTATTACGCGTCAAATTCCAAGTTTACATATACAATTTGATTTGAGAGCTACAAAACAGTTTGAAACACCAGCTTAGTAACTTCGTTTAGAAAAACAAATTATACGTGCGTGCGCTGCAGTCTGTACTGCACATCCAATGCATATTGACGCAGCTATGAAACCGTACTCTTCCCTTTGCTTTATTATTGCCAGCTCTAAATCTAAGCTAACGCGCTCTACGACGTGGGAGGGCCATCAAAATCCCTTCCTATGTTTAAAATAAAAATTTAACCCTAAAAGCAGTTTTATTTTATGAAGGTTCTTTATGTGTGGCAACATCGAGGATGCATTTATTTGTTCTTATAAAATTGTTATTACATCGTTTCGCAATTTCGTACTTTATTTTTAGCGCCATTTTGTACTAAGTTGAGATGTTCGGTATTAAACTTTGCTGGTTTGGTTTAATATTGAATGAGCTACGTTATTGAACGGAAAAAGACCGCGTTTTGTCTCTCGTTATCGCTCTTTGTTCACAAAGAAATTTTCCTAATTTCGAAATCGTGTTTTTAATATGGAAAATTGCTGTACCTCATATTTCAAAAGTCCAGAGGGCGTTGGCGTCCGATTTTTAGATTCCGAATCGGTGAAAATATTGCTTTACCGCATTCGAAATTGTTTATTATATTTTTGAATTTATTTTTAAACTTCGCTGTGTTCCCTGTGGAATGGCGGAAACCACCAATTTACTCCCGCCGCCCCAAACTGGTTGAAAACATTGGGCATAGAGAATGAACGACATACGCAATGATGATGATATTTTATGAAAACCACTAGTTTATAGACGAATGTCAGTTAGTTTGACTTATAACACGATAAACATAAATCATAGAATTAGGAATCGCGCGCGGCTCTTAGGTAATTTTTTTAATCTATGACATAAATGAATATATATTATTTTTCTCATAAGTTGAAGCTGTAACACAGTCTTTATCTAATATCCTGTGTAAATCCATCCATAAATTAAATGAGGCATTTAAAAACATAGTCGGGGTCCTCGAAATCCCCGAACGAATGCAAGCTAATGTGACTATTAATATGTATCGAGCCGGACAGGTGCTGCATCAGGCTTATGACAGGGGCTGAACAGCAATTTGGGGAATACAGGCTTCTGTGATTAGAGACGTGCTATGTCCTTGCTTTGTTTAAATTAATAGCGCTTTGGGAATGCTAAAAGCTGATTTTATTTAAAAAAAATTACATGAAATTACTGAATGTCCGATAGCTTAGAGAGGCATGTGGGTTCGTGACAATCGTGCGTGTCAAGCGAAGGCGTGCGCGGCCTGACTTGGATTGGTCGCCATTAGTAGAATTTTTATCATGAGCTCCTCAGGACTTCGAAAGGCAAGTAAGCCTCGGCTGTTATCGCTAGATGAGCAGGATTTATACTTCCATACTAATATTATTATTGCGAAAGTCTGTCTGTCTATTACGCTTTCACGCTATACCGATATTGTTGAAATTTAGTATAAATATGCTTAAGGACCAGGGGTCAAACAGGGGCTACTTTTATGCGTGATATAACCGAGTCTCACGTAGGCGGAGCAGCGTGCAACACCTAGCTTTATGAATTTTGATATTTTAGGGTTTAGTTATTTGGTACTAACACATATATTAGACCTCACAGAAGTACAAAGACTACATTTTTGGCGCGATATTACTAAACACTAAGCGGAGCCAAGGGCAACATTAAGTCTGAAAATAATTCACGTGCACGTCGCAATATGACAAAAAATGTCTGAAAATTTCCCCAAATTCCTCGGCCACCTAAAACTACATTATTGCAGGCTTCCGAAAAATAAAAATAGTCGTAACTTAAAATTCCCACGTTTTATGCCAGGATGCTGACCGCGGGCCAGATTCAATTTGAATACAACTGAGATTTCCGACATTCTTGTGGAATTTTTGCCATTTTTCCTCAAAAAATTCTTGGGAGGCCTGCAGGAGCTCGATTCTGGAATTCCACCGATGATTTTCATATTCACATTTGAGTTACGTCACGTTATGTGTAGAACGAGAGTTATAAGCATGGTGTAAGCGAGACAGACTCTGTAATGATCGTAGCAATCGGAAATCTTTTGACAACTTCTTCATTTTTTTTTAAGCTTGCAAAGACCTAAGTTAAAGAACAAAACTTAATTAAACTTCATAGGTTTGTTCTTACCTAAGGAGGTCTTAGGTCTTAGCATTAGGTCCTAGTCTTCTCTAGCATCAACAAGAAAACAACTTTACCACAAGACTTCTCTCTTTCTCTTTCATAGCGCTTTCCCTGTTGCGTCTTCTTATCCACTAGACCGAAAAGGTATAAAATTATGCAAAACTTCAGCAGACTAATATCAACATTTGGCCTCGGAACCAGCAAATAAATTGCGCTTACAAACGTACGGAACGCTACGCTAAAACAAATAGTCCCATTCGAGAATTTAATAACATGTTACGTTCTCACGCCAAGGTAATAGGTAGCGTACGAAAAAATAAAACAACTCTAGGTAGAAGTACTTCTAATAAAAAAGTGGGTAGTCAACTCTTTCACAAATTTTGAAAAAAGAATTCGAATGTTCGGGCATCAATTCGAAGTTCTTGTGTGTGAAGTATTGAAGTAATGGAATTTCAAAATAAGAACCAACTTACAGTGGACCTGGAACTTCTAGGTTAGAATAGGCAATTTCTATTTTATATATTATTCTAATCCACGATAGCAAGCCCTAGACCAAAGCTATGAATTAATTTATTCTGTACAATTTATTAGGAACATAGGCATTTTTTTTAAAAGGACTATGTCGGATATGATACTCTAACTATACTCTAGCTAGACATCTTTTCTGATACTCTAGACTGTTTACCAAAATACAAGCGAAATACACAATAGGGCATCTCCTCTTTGTATATACAATACTGTGCTTTTTACCTTATCAAGAGCGTCAGATGCCGAAAAATCGGATCACGAACTACTTTTGGTCTAATTTTCTTGCAAATAGGGTGACTGAGCCCTGACTGTCAGACAACAGTAGCTTCATTATAATAACCAATCCCGCCAATCCAGGACCATGATTAGCACACCCTGAGCTCAGAAGCATAAGTTGACGATGTAACTTCAAAACACACTGCCACGAAGAAACATAAAAAAGATAAGATAAAAATATGTTTTTTCTTCTCCAAAAATATGTACAACAGTCCAACAGTATGTATATAGACGACATAATTAATGTGTCGACCAATGGAAGAGACCTTAGAGTATTATACCAACCGGGATGGACACAGTGTCCACACCCACAGGCGACCCCTTCTGCCAAAAGTATAAGACCACCGGTCATACTGCTTATACTTGTGTGCTTTTTTGCTTGTGTTAATTTTGTCAAGTGCGTGCGTAGTGCGTAGCGACGCGTTGGATTGGAATATAGCGTTATACTTATTGTATGTCTTTCCTCGCCCCGCGCGCAAAAAGTGGCAGACTAATTCACATAGAATTAAGTGAAGACCAATCAAAGTCTGATTCGGACAAGAAAGATATGGCTTTCATCAAAGACCAGTAATTTTTCGCGTTACATTCCCTGTCCAAGAGCATATCTGCGGACATCAGTCATCCACATCCGCCCTGGGAGCGTTCCCTTATTTTGAAAGGATGGATAAACTTGTATCCGCTTACAGATTTATTTTGCCTACATAAATTTCTTACATGAAAACGTCCGATGTGTATTCCCTGTTTCGGCGTCCTACAAATCGTTACGCATAGATTATTTACTCAACTGTCCAAGAAGGAGGGTTCTGTTTTTAAGTGTAAGTGGAGGTAGCCTAATTAATTGGATGGATTTTAGCTTGAGATGATTCTTGTTGAATATGAGTGACTCTAGCTTTATTAAAATGGGGCTATTTTTTTTTAATGATTTATTTATTTTCTAGTTACATAATCAGTTGTTGTTGAGCCAGCGTACTTATAATATGAGTATTTAGGAGGGTGGAAGTCAATAAAAGCTGGGATGTGACGACACATACGTGCATTGACGGAGCGCACGTATCCTAGTCGTAATAAAATTAATCTCTAGACCTATTTGTGAGGTGTAGGCCTTATATTTTTGCCTCACTTTCTCTACTCAACTAAGATATCGCCCCAAAATGAGTCTTGGCCTCCGAATATAAGTATTACCCTTTCCAAAAGCAACATTATTTTAACTACCTTTCTAATATCTCTGACGTTCAAATTCAAACACCTTCTCAGACATTGGTAATATTAAAAAAAAAAAACTTCACGTCACGTGAATGTGTGACTTGCATAAACGTTCGTTGTTTCGAGTTAAATAATTCTAAATTAAAAACGTGACTGCCCGGAAATTTTGTAGGTCTGTGTGTTATTTTTAGCAGTACCTCGTAAACTTGTTATATTTGCCTGGTTTTGGGTACAGAATTGACGATTTCTTGTGGATGTGGTAAATAGTGACTTGTCTTTTTGTCAGGCAGATGGTTAGAGACACACAAACAAACAAAAAATGTTTAATCGGTTGTTTGTAAGATGTTACATTTAATGGATGTTCGACGTTGAATGCCTATGTACGTACAAGTAAACATATAGTTCGTGAATATTATCATTAGTAAATAAATAACATAAATTGTCAGAGGTATGGTATTGGGTTTAACTATAATGATCGTTGTATTAAGTAAAATGAGTATTGTTTTATATTGGGCGAGAAAAACTTAGTCAACAATAATATTGTTCTCAACCACGTCATTTCCACGTAACATGAAAGAAAATGCTTATTTGACTCAAAGCCAGTTTTCACCCTTTGCCCGACTTCGAAACTATTCGAATTTTCACCCCCACGAAACATCTTTATATCGAACCTTACGAGCGTGACAGGGGACAATGATACATATTTATCTAACAATATTTATGGCTTTGCAGGAAAAACGTGGTTTTCTTTTCTTCTTTCATATTTAAAGTTCGTATGTTTTATGAGGGGGACGGATTGAACGATAGGAATCGAGATGGGTTATGTGGTGATAAATAATAGCTGTTTTTTCTATGTTATTGTTATTGAAGAATCAATTCAGATATTTAAAAGTGTTGAAGAATCGCAGCAAGCACATACTGAAAGTATTGAAACATTTTAAAGTGAATGGAGTCCGCTTCGTGCCTTTATGAAACCTTACGTTTTAAGAACATTTCAAATTGGTTTAAACTTTATGGAAGTGTTATAGATGTTCTTTGTGGTTACGGCTTTTCAATTTCATATCTTTCTGATTTTAAAATTTTCTTCGCTCCAATAAAAAGTCAATTTGCCAGCCTGTTCTATTCCACGGAACAAAATCTGAAAAATCTTTTTTGGGAACAACAATAATTCACTGTTGAGCAAAGGTCTTTTGTTTCCACTTGCTCCACTCATTTAGGTACTCTCAAATTTGAATTCGCTACAGAAAATCTTGGTCTTTCTAATTGTTTTGCCAACCATAACCGGGGTGCAAATAAGTAGTCCTTTATCAGTTTTTACGATTGAGATTATTCTTTCCTTCTAAGATCATCATATAAATGGAATCAATACTTCCATATCCATACTTAATATTACAAATGCAAAAGTCTGTCTGTCTGTCTGTTCGCTTTCACGGCCAAACTGCTGGACCGATTTTGATGAAAGATATGGATATAGTTCTACTTTTTTGTGCGATATAATCGACCGATATAAATATAAATGACCACATTTTGGATACCGGACGGCCGGTGAAATAGAGGCAGACCAAGGAGGAGGTGGCGTGACGATCTCGACCACTTTTTGGACAAGTGGCCAGAGGTTTCCATGGATAGGGATGAGTGGAAATGGGGGGGGGGGAGGCCTTTGCCTAGCAGTGGGACACATCAACAGTAGGATAAAAAAAACCGAGTACCTCAAGGGAGACAGCAGCAGTTAATAATAAATTTTAATCAATATTTAATGGTAAAACTGGATTTTGTATTTTTTGCAATACAGAATTTACAAGTAAATAAATTTTTATTAGTGAAAAAATCTTGAACCATCTTTACAGTAGAAACACCGTACGGCAGGCGACAAGGGTATGTCGTCTTATCGTAATCAGAGTGAAGTTGAGCCCACATAACACTCAAATTTGTCCTATGAGATATTATCAAAAAAGTGGGGCTTTAAGGAGGTTTCACCAAGGATCTTCCATCAAATATGGCAATAAAAGGAATAGGAATACTGAATTTTTTTTTGTGACCTTTTTATCTTGACTATAGTGTCATCTCGGCTACACTGTTGGACATAGCTATTAGATATCTAATCCTACAGATTTCTTTTACATGTCCCGGAGGTCCTGGATTCAATCCCCGGTCTTTATTTAGTTTGTAATTTCTATACCTTCCTAACTTTGCTTTAAAAAGACTTATTAATTTTGTGTTGTGTTTGTTATCAATCATAACTTATCATCCTTGCGAAGCTGAGGCGAATGTTACCAATTGATAAGTGAGATAATGTTCATAATTGCCAAATTTTTGATCCATGAGTCAAATATTTTTTTTTAACTTTTGTATTTACTAAATAATAAATGATCTTACAATTTTAAACAGATAGAAACTGAATATGTTATATCGCTTCCAATTCCCCACAAACAAAAGCCTTATAGAATCAAAGAAACACATACTAGCAGCCTTTATTCAGAGAACAGCCGGAGGACAAACGGAGCTGTTACATTGCTTGTTCAAATACAAAGCAGAAATGAACGAAAAGAATATGACCCGAGGATATGTAGCCCATGCGAAACATTGCGAGAATCCCATTGTTGTAAAAGAAATGTAAAATTTGAGGTTATATTTTAAAACTGGATTGAGATTGCTATAATGCTAAATTTAGTCATAAGTTGGCAGTTTTTTTAATACTTGATGTTGCCTGCGGTTTTGCCCGGGTGTCTGTTTGTTATATAACGCAAAAAGTAGCCTATACCGTTTTTCATTCACCGATTTCGAACTACCTATAACCATATCAAATTTCGTTAAAATCCGCTGAATGGTTAAGGCGTGTGATTAAGTAACAAACTAAAATCTATGTTCTTAAATTTTTGCTTAATTTCAAACATTCACATGTCGAACATTTATTTATTTAAACCTATATACCTCTAGATATCTCCAGCGATTACTGACAATAAAGTTTAGAAGTCAAACCCATAAATTTTAAAAGTGCTGCGAAGCATTTCTCCTTAAATCCAGTTTGTCCCGTCCAGGGAAGCAGGTGGGACGCTAAGAGGGGTCGATGAATTACCGGTGGACAGATGTGGAGATCTCTTTTAATGGAACGCCCGTTTTTATAGCGTATGTAGATGATATATTGATTGTGTCCACGGCGGTGATGGAGCGATGAATATATTAGATTTAGGTTGTAAATATTGAATCATGTTATCGTTATGTGATCTTACGTTTTTATTAAGTGTATTATAGCTATCAAACTTCAATCTCTATTAAAATCACACGTACGTGTTTGATATAAAAATATATTTGATTAAATCGGTATATTTTTTTTTATAAAAACCTAAACTCAAATTTAATGCTGTTCACTTATTTTAATTACTTAGTGTACTATTAAAAATATTTTTAATTAGGTAAAGCCAACTATATACGTTTTCTTTTCGGTGCCAGCTTTTAGATCAAGATATCTTTATTCTATTGAGAATTTACGTAACAATTTACTTGTTATGTTGAGATTTTTTGATGTGCTGTGTCAAAACTTCTTCTGATTGATTGCTGATTGAAAGAAATAAAAATATCACTAAATATTATCAGTGTTCCACTTTATTGCTTTTTTAGTAAAACGGAAAAGAAATTAACCAAAAATTAACGAAAGGCCGTCTTTGAAACTTTTCATTTAATAATGCTTTGTGTAGCCCTTCGAGCATAATTGTAAATTAATTACGAGCTCACGGAAAAGAGACCTTCTAATAGCTAATTAGAGAAACGATAAATTGTATTAAGACTTTGTGGTGGCTTGAAAGTTATTACTTTTTATCGAATATTCTTGAGTTCGAAATTTTGGTATTGCCAATTAGTAATGTTTTTTATATAAAATTTAGTAGGCAAAAAGGCATACGGCTGATGGTAGCGGTCACCGCTTTTTAAGATTTTTTGCGTTTTTAAGGAATTCAACTTTTATAGAAAAAAGAACCGTTATAATATCATGTGCCCCTTATATTATTTTGTCAAGTTGATTTTTCTCGCGAACACAGAACTTCCAGTATATTCTTATTCTTGTCGAGTCGAAATTCCTTTACGAAAAGCAACTTACCAAGACAAAATTTTGTATTATTTTTTGTGCCTCGCATTGCATGATTCGCAAACTTTTATATTTTTATCAATAAAATGAAACAAATTTATATTTTTCAGATATTAAATGAAAACTAATTACAAAATATAAAACCAAATTTAAAAAAGTATTTATAAATTTGGTGAGTTTGCTCATTTTATTATTATTAAAGTGTACATATACCTAAAAATATAAACAAAATACAAATAAATAAATAAAACGTTTATTTTCTCCATTACAAGGTCAGTCGTATAAAATAAGATGAATAAAATATAAAGGGTAGTATTTAAACGCAAATCAATAAAAACAATTTTTGTATGCAAAAATAACCTAAATACATATCAAAATTACTGATTGCACAGCAAAATTTGTTTTGCTTCTGTCACCAAGTCTGACACTCGCTCGCTTCGCTCGCTCGCTCACTGTTAAGGTCACTGTATAACCATAACCTAACCTACCTTCTGTCACAAAGTCGTCTTTTGACCGTTAGTTGCTTCTGTCACCAAGTTTTTAATTTAATTTAAAGTAAAATAATTTATTTGATATACTGAAATTGATGGGTGATTATTTATTTGATGTGCAATTAATAATATCCCAAATATAAATAATTGATAACAAGATTAACAAGTCAACAAAAAGTTTGAACCAAGTGCAATTGGGGGTGGTATATTTAACTAAATTTGTTTTCAATTATAAGCAGAGATAATGATGATTGAGTAAGTATTCAATACTATAATCACTACATAGTATAAAACAAAGTCGCTTTCTCTGTCCCTATATCCCTATGTATGCTTAAATCTTTAATACTACGCAAAGGATTTTGATGCGGTGTTTTTTAATAGATAGAGTGATTCAAGAGAAAGGTTTTTATGCCCATGCGAAGCCGGGGCTGGTCGCTAATTTACTTATATAATGTAGATAATAATGATGCAATAAAAATCCTTTGTTGCACCAAATAATATTTACGAGTTTATTAGTATTGTAATACGTGCAAACTTGCAGTTTGCAGTACGCTGAGGACGGCATTATGCAAGATAGTAATAAAGACATTTTACAACGCCATTTAAATTGCAGTAATTAGGGCATTAAAGTGTTTTGTGCAACATTATTCTCGTTTGTTTATTGTTATTGCTCTGTTTATTAATATAATTATTAACACAAATAATGAAATGGTATTCATAACTTAAATAGGATTAACTACTTTTTTTTTTTTTTAATATTACTAGTCAATTCTCCTGTTCGCTTTTACTCTTATTTCTCCCAAACAGGACACAGGTGCGTTTCGCGGCATTTAGTTCGGCTCCGTGAACGGCAGTCCCACAGGAATACATTAGTTTCTTTATTCATTCGCTCCTATTAGATTCAAAGGCTTTTGATGTCCCTGTTGGGATGGCTATAATAAGAAAATAAAATAGTAACTTACAAAATAACTTAAAAATTTTAAATCACCTAGAAAAGTGTTCGATATACGATGAAATTTAAAGCAGTCAGTCTGTTTACCAAATAATTAAAAACAGATTTATTTTACACCTCCTCCTTATACCTCTATGTTCTCTGCTCGACCTAAATTTTGCTTTGTGTTAGTATGTTTTATTTTTAATACCAATGATTTTTCTATTATTTAGAAGGGTCGAATTTCCAATAAATATAGCTTTAAAAAAAATAAGAGCACTCTTTTTTGAGATATCGTGCAGAAATTTCCCTAATCCTCTTGCGAAAACTGTCGTGTTTTTGAAATCCCTGCATATTCCAATTTAAAAAATATTCTCGAACCCGTATTCTACATTTAAAATTTTCACAATTTCATATCAGTTTGAATACAGAATATAACATACGTTTCGTTCCGCGGATTACATTTCCAGATTTTTATTTGTACTGCGCACTGCCGACCATTTTAATGAAACATACTCTGTGAATTGATTAAAAATGTTTTATTTGATTTTATTTTATTATATTCTAGTAAAAATAGGTCAAAAAGCATATTATGTAATATTTCAACCATGTTATACATGTGTTATACATAATTACAATGCGAAATTTTGGGGATTGTAGTAAATTTTTTATTTATACATTGCAAGTTTGTTCCATACCAAAACTGACTATTGCTAAGCTACCACTGTCTGTCCATCAGTCTGTATGTCAACTGCCTCCGTGGTCCCGTGGGAATCGAACTTGCCTGTAGACCCGGGGTTCGATTTCCACGGGAAGCATACTTTGTTTAGTTGTTTCCAGTTTGGATAGGACATTGCAGGCTTGAATCACCTGATTGTCTGATAATAAAGATGATTCCGTGCTTCGGAAGGCACGTTAAGCCGTTGGTCCCGGCTGCTATCTGGTAGTCGTTAAAAGGAACCACGTCAGAGAGAGGCCGAGAGGCGGTTCCGAAGAACTCTGACCCCAGGTTGTGCATGGTCGATTGACCGTGACGCCTACTCGAAATGATGATGATGATGAGTCTGTATGTAAGCAGGTTGTATCTCGTAAACTATTGTGGTAATGGCTAGACTGTGCGCGAATCCATCTCGCGTTTAACAGATTTTCTAACTTATATCAATATCTCCATTTATTGCAGTTTTCACAATACATTTCGTTTCCCAAATAAGCTGTTTAAGAACTATTGTGGTTCCCAGTCCCAATCGAGCACCAATTTCATATGCCGTTTTCTGTGAACTCTGAATGTTATTGAATTCCCGATATTATCCTTTATTGCTCTCAATTTCTAAGGGTACTCCTCCTAATAGGTACCTAAATAAGCTTTTATATTACAAGAGAAATCATATTTCGTTAGGAACAGTGATATCATGCCATAACTTGTAAATTATCGTTTCACTCGGTTTCATTATTTTCTTTCGATAAAAAAAATATTTGTTCACTAGTTGTTGCCTACGGCTGCCCCCGCGTGGGATTCAATTATATCACGCTCAAAAGTAGCCCATGTTTGACTCGTAATCCTTAACCATATCCATACCAAATTTCATCAATATCGGTCCAGAGGGTTAGCTATAAAAGCGTGACAGACAGATAGACAGACATTCGCATTTATAATATCAAGTACTAGTTTTTGCCCGGGGCTCCCGTAGGAATTCCGGGATAAAATATAGCTATATATATATTGTTCCTGGGTCTAAGCAATCTCCATTCCTTTCAGCCAAATCTGTTCGTCCGTTTTCCTGTGAAAGAGTAACAAACTCCATACAAACTTTCGCGTGTATAATATTAATAGGAAGTAGATGGATATAACCAGAAGTGACATAGCGCACGAAAAACGTGTCACTAGTTTGGCTTGCAAGCCAACGTTTCACACAGAATAAAATGGAAAAAAATTTGATTGCGTTATTTATTGCCACTGTTATTGGTCGATAATATTAGGTGGCTCTGTTGTAAACCACGTAATACATTTCTATTAAGGTGTGGTGTGGTTTATATGGGTTTACATGTATTAATTATTGAAGATAAAAAGATAAAACCGCTGCCACAATGATCCTGAAACTAAACCGGCGTCAAAACATTTTTTATTCAAAAATTTCTCTGTTCTGTGGATATGGCGAAATCTATAGACTGACATGTAACACTAAACTGACCCCAGATGATCAGGAATAGGAACAAATAAGAAAGAGATAGAAGCAAGGAAAATTCTTTAATCTATGATTACCACCATAATATATTATAACCATAGGTACCAGACATTGTTCAATTCGTACATCGCGAACCCAGTTATCACATCGAATGAACGGTTTAGCATCCCATGAATACAGGGATATGATATTGAAGGGGTAGTATTTAAACGGATATTTATTTATTTATTTATTTATTCCATAACAAATACATTGTGTCGGAAACAAGTAATTAACAGTATAATCACAATTAACATAAAATTTTAAACTAAAATAAACAATTCATTACATAGTTTTAAACCCACAAATTATAATAAGAACGTCAAATTTATGTATTTAATTAATCATCATTATGTCAAAACGTCCAAATTAAATTTAAAAGTCATAATTCCAGAACTTCATTTATAATAATCATCAACAGAGTAGAAAGCTTTTTCTAAAAGGTACAACTTTAATTTTTTAAAAATCTTTTACGGAAATCAATAAAAACAAAATTACTGATTGCACAGCAAAATTTGTTTTGCTTCTGTCACCAAGTCTGACACTCGCTCGCTTCGCTCGCTCGCTCACTGTTAAGGTCACTGTATAACCATAACCTAACCTACCTTCTGTCACAAAGTCGTCTTTTGACCGTTAGTTGCTTCTGTCATCAAGTTTTTAATTTAATTAAGAGTAAAATAATTTATTTGATATACAGAAATTGATGGGTGATTATTTATTTGATGTGCAATTAATAATATCCCATATTGAAGGGCTCAGCTCAAAACGGCTCTCGCAAAATGCCCCCTGGTCGTGAAACGTCTCTTTCGCAGTGTGTTTCTTTAGCAAAACGTTTCTTTCGCATAATATCACTTTCGCAAAATAGCTCTTTTGCAAAATGTCTCTTTCGCAGAATTTCTCTTTCGCAAAATGTCGCGCCAGGGACTCAAGAATGAAATTTAGATTTTTAAAGCAAAATCATTATTATAATTAAAGAGTAATTATGATGTCAAAATTTTGGTACTTACATTTTTCATTTTCAACTTAAGTCCCTGGCGCGACATTTTGCGAAAGAGACATTCTGTGAAAGAGACAATCTACAAAAGAGACATTTTGCGAAAGAGACATTTTGCGTCTGAGCCTATTTGAAGATTGGAAGCCATTTTATCGCGTCATCCTTCAGGCGCTCTTCGCAACCCTAATGCATGTTTTTCAGAGATTTTTTTCGCGATTTGGCACGTGTTGTGTTTGTCGCATGTATGTTTTGTAAGTTCTACTAACCGGGTTTTTTAAAATATAAATCTTTCACTATTTAAATGGTTCATTATTCTAGACTAGCTTTCGCCCGCGGCTTCTAATGAATTTCCCACGGGAACAATGCTTTTTCCCGAGATGCAAGGTATCCTTCTCAATACTTCTGTCTATTTGTATGCGAAATTTCAGGAAGATAGGTCAGAAGATAGGGCGTAAAAGCGCAACAAACAAACTCACTTTCACATTTATAATATTAAGTTAGGAAGTTAGGATTAGGGTAGACATAGGATTAACCTTTGTATCTTATGAGACGGGAGCGATTGTGATATTTTTTTTAAGTGTTCGTGTCCCACTGCTGGACAAATTCCTCCCAGTGATATGCTGAACCTAAATTATTGTATTTTCTGTACAAAATTATCCGAAGCACGATATCTCAAATCATTAGTGTAAGATTTGAGTTTTCGCAAATCTTGCGGTTTTCCTTCGAACAAACCCAATAAACGCTTTTATCTTTGTCCCAAAGTAAATAAAGCCTTTCAAATATCTAGATTTCTTTTGAGAGATTCATTGAGGATCTCTTTTGAATTTTGAAACACTTTTAAAGAACTATTTCCAAGTTGAAAGATTGCTTTGCAATGGTTTTTCTTTGCAGCGACGTCTGTGGGTTTAGTAGAGAAATGTTTTTCGAATGTTTTTAGAATAAGAAAAGTGATTTTGATTCTTATTTTATTTCGTGACTGTTTGTATGTAGCTTAGTCATTATTGAGATAAAAGTTAGATGTCTATTATTGCCTAGAAAATGTATTCTTTACTAATCTAGTGTATATTTTCTATGCTACATGTAAACGTACTTAATTCTAAAAAGTTTTGATTAATTTTATTTTTGAATTCAATAATAATATTATTCTTGGCTTTTCTGTATATAATTTTCGTAGTTTATTAATAAGGTAAATAACTTAATATTTTTTTTATTGTTCTTGTCAACAAACACACATTTGTTAGGAAACGTTTTTGCAGACGATATTGGCCACTTTTGTGGTAACTCCTCTTATAATGATGTACATTGGGCTACATAGAAAAGCATACCACCTCACCCTTATATTAACACTTTAGATACTTCTTTTTATGTGGTCCACTGTACAACCGGCCTCAAAATGAATCGTTAGAATCCTCCCCAGGATTCATAATTACAAATGAAATGTAACGATCATGAAGAGATGACGGCCATGTTGCCTTGAAGGATGGAGTAAAGAATATTTAATAGCCCCTTGGAGAGTCTAATGGACGGGGGAGATACCAGAAGGAATATAATGGAACCTTGTTTTGGAGAGCTGACGGCAAAGTGGAATAATCTTTAGACGCTTATAAAACGCGCTCTTTTTTTTAATGATATATATTTTTATACAAGCACGCTGGCAGTCAAGCATATATAAGCTATTTATGCTCATGATACTTTGAGGGTGTCCCAAGCCCACTTTCTGGGCACTGACCAATTCGTGGCCTAAAGTGTTTCGCCACTAAACCCAGTAATTTTATTATTTTATTTCATATGTATGCCTCTACTACTATGCATGCGTTTGTGGATAATGTTTTGTATGGAACTTGTGGATATCAAATTAATAAATAAAGCTTTGCTTTAGTACCAAAACTTAAATTACAAATTAAAATATTTAAACTGACTGCTAAAATATGTTAAGCACACCAGAATTTCTTTCTTAGAATAAAACCGAGAATATAACGTTTAAAGTAGCGTTTTCAATTCTCTACACTTTGCTAAGGGGCAAAGAGATATGTCTTACCAATGATTGTTCTAATGATTCAGACATTTTTCCACAAACATTTTAGCGGAATTTGCTCTTCTGTAATTAAATTTTACATTTTTTATGTTGATTATTAGATTACGTTGATTTTTTTTCTAAATATTTCAAACATTTCCTCTTGATTCATAAAAATATATAGTAACTAGCGGTTCCCCGCGGCTCCGCCCGCGTGGGACTCGGTTATATCGCGCCCAAAAGTAGCCTATGTTTGACCTCAGGTCGTTAACTACATCCCTACCAAATTTCATTACAATCGGTCCAGCAGTTTAGCCGTGAAGAGGTGACAGACAGACAGACAGACAGACTTTCGCATTTATAATATTAGTATGGATTACCATATTTAAGAGATGCTTTAACAATTGCCGTACTTAATTAGCTCATGTTTTGATAACGTGATGTATCAGATGTATTAAGGCAGGCCTCGCTTGATAAAACTACTAATCATATTGCCCCCTAGGTTAAACAAAAAATTTGCGTAGACATCGCGCGATTCGAAATTCTTTTTATTGCCCCTACCTACCACAGGAAAGAAATAAAAGTAAGTACCATAAATAATACACAAAAAAAGAAAAAAATATATACATCGTAATTTGTAACTATAACACAGATAACATTATAGCAGGTACTATTGCACTTTTAGTACTTAGATCAATATTGCTTCTAATAATCTGGCCGTATTTTTTGGTCTGAGCGAAAACTAATCTTAGTATGTCAGAATTTTCAGCATTATCAAGTCATTGATACTAACTTTGTTTTCTTTCTTGTTCTCATTCTTGACAGTTTTCTTCAGTAATCTGTTTAGTCTGTAGTTCATAAATCTACTCTGGGAGCAGTCAATTTGCTGGAACATCTGGGTCCACTATTGTGTCGTTCGAGCACCTTCCTTAGTTGATAAAACACTGAGAGCGTAGAAATAAAGCTTCGTTTTTACCCTTTTTTTATATCGCTCTCTTTAGTCTCAAAAGGCATATTTTCAAAATAGATTGGGCAAATTTTCAAGAAATATATAATATTAATGTTTATGGCGAGTGTTTGGATAGAGACGGCCGGGATAATACTTTATTTTAAAATATTAACCTTTTTCTTCAAGCTTTTGAAACAGTAGCAACCGTAGAAATAGAAACGTCACACAAATGAAGCCGCTTGTAAAATCTTTTAACACTTTAGCGAACACACGCAACTGCTATAGCTAAAAAAAGGCTTCTTCTGTGTTTTTGTGGTGTCCGCGATCGTATGGTTAAATTACTCTATTACTCCAAATAAATGAATTGATTTGTAAAAGCTAACTATAAATTTTGACAGATATGAATCATTTTAATCAAGCTTTATTTCCATCCTCTCAATAGTTTGTGTTTAGCGGACATCTTAAATTGTCGGGGGTCCTTGGCACGCCATCTTAGATAGATAGATCTATACTAATATAATAAAAGGCTTTATTCACCTGTATGGTATCTAGCTCAAGAATAGACAACTCAGTCTCCGTGGATGTTAAAGGACGAGCTTTGGACGATTCGAGGTCTTTGGCAGATTTGTAGGCCATAATTACTGCACTGTTGTCAAACGCGTTTAAGTTAGTATATTATTTCTAATCTCAGGAACGTTGGATAAGCACCAATCCCATTACTGGAATAGCGCAGTTGTGGACAAAGCGACTTTAACTGATGTGCGTAGGGTTAACAGTATCAGTTTATTTCATAATTACAATAAATCAATATTTAAATAATCTTAAAAATAAAATAGTTCCTCAAACGCGCCACATCCAGGCAGTGTGCTTAGAATACTAGCAGCATTTCCCGCTGGTTAACAATTAGAATATTACGTGTTTGAATAAAAGCGTTTCCGGTTTTAGAATACACCACTTATCTTCCCGTTTTCTTTTATATTTTGGGTTCCTTACCTCAAATGGCAAAAACGGGACACTTATAATCACTTTGTTGTGTATCTGGCTGTCTGTCAAACTGTTTTGATAGTTATTAACCTTCCTTAAACATCAGTCTATATGCAGAAAGTATTTTTAAATCAGACCATTTGGTTATATAATAAAGCATTGAATAAGTTAGGAACACGGGAATCTCAATAAGCGTTAATAATGCTATTAATACTTTCATGTTGTAGGTTTCACCAATGGAGACTGGCCACATGAAGTTTATTTGTAAAAAAGTGTTGAAATCAACCTTGAATAAAATTAATAATTTATAAAAAAAACTTCTGCTACCGACAACCCTAGCTGCACATCAGACGTAAATAATTCCTCGGTACTGGCGCTTGCATGTGCTTTGATTAAAACCAAGCTCTGGGGGAAATCACATTCGTTTGTAGATTAGAGCCTTTTAGACCTTTAAAGCTTGTAGTCTTTTCTTCCCTAGGCTTTAGGAGGAAGGAGAATTCTTCGGAAATAACCTGGTAGGTACCTAGACTCATGCATGTGGCCCTATTGCCTAAGAAAAAGCTTTAGTTCCTTTTCTTGCTACTAGTTGGCGCTACAAGAATTGAAAAAAATATTAGATAGTGCGAAAAAAAGAGTGTAAATTATGAAAACGTGATATTTTATAGTATCCCCATCCTACCACAAACTGATAGTGCTTTATGTAATAAGTTATCGGATTTAGAACCACAGTCTCTCAAGTGATCGATAGATGGCGTTAATAGTCTTAGTATGGGGAAGAATAATACACCAAAAATTGGCGTGTTCCTTTGTATGACGGTTGAATATCTTTACTAGTTATTGTCTAATCTGTGACTCGTGTCTATGGAAAATCATCTCTAAAATAAACAATGTACAATGATGACAAATAGACGAAATAGGATTCCCCTGTAAATGACTTTGCTGAAATAATTTGGTACGTAGCAGCTTAATAAGTTCCAGAAATAGAGTAATTTGGAACATACAAGTACCCGTACAGCTGGAGAGGTGAAGTCTCGAGCGTCGAACAGTTACCTCAAGGTAATTTTGCTTTTAAACACCTTGGTTTGTTCGCTTTTGTACCTGAGATTCGTCCCACGTGAAAAACAGAATGAGCTATAAAAAATGTGGTTACTCGCACGGGCTTGAGCGAAACACCTAAATTTTTTACGCATATTTCTGTTATATTTTTCTCTTGTATTTCCTTTACGGTCATAATGTGACCCGTCATATTGTGTGATGTGCCACTTTTTTAACAGGCCATTGATAGTATGTGAAGTACTTGATGTTTAATGTAGAAATAGCATTGTTTTAAGATGTAATAATGTCACGTAGCCTCAGAATATTGGCTAACTAGCAGTCCATCCCGCCTTCGCTCATGGTGCATTCATAGCCTATCATGACTCGTTTAGGGTGAATGTAGCTTTCCAATGGTAAAAGCGTTTTTGAAATTGGCACAGTAGTTCTTGAGTTTATTCATTACTAACATACACAAAAAAATACAAAAATAAAAATCTTTTTATAATATTAGAATAGAGAATAGATAAGCCGGTATAATTTGGACATATTAGTATTTAAACGGTGGAAATCGAAGTTTGGTATTGGTATGACTGGTATGGCTACAGACAGGGCGTCGATTCTGCTAACGGTAAGTCAAAATCGTGTCAAAATAGTGTTTCAATTGTAGTGCTTTTTACACACTATTTACATAAATTATGACAGTATGATGTGATGTGAATGTAGTGTGGGTTGTGGCTATCAGAAGTGATGTAAAAAAAATATACATTTCTTGTAACTAGTGTGTAAAAAAGCAGAACAATTGAAACACTATTTTGACACGATTGTGACTTAACGTTAGCAGAATCGACACCCAGGTTTGTACAGGGCACGAGTATAACCCTAGCCGTGATCAAACATAATGCCCAAACCTATATGTTAGTAAAATTGATGTATTCTGTGCATATGGCGTCATGTTATTGCCTTTATTTTGACAGATTATAAATCACTAGCGACCCGCCCCGGCTTCGCATGGGCATAAAAACCTTCCTCTTGAATCACTCTATCTATTAAAAAAACCGCATCAAAATCCGTTGCGTAGTTTAAAGATTTAAGCATACATAGGGAAATAGAAACGAAAAAGAGACTTTGTTTTATACTATGTAGTGATAGTGATTATCAGGAAGGAATAAGAGATACTAAATAGAACACATCTCCGCCCTCTAATAAGTCTTGGTGCCGCTGGAAGGTGAATTTGCGTTGAATTATAAAGCTTATTAAGCATTGTTCCCCTGCGTGCAGTAACCTGCAATGAAAAGCTCCGAAGCTCGCCAGAACTTGGCAGTTGTATTATTTACTCGCCTGCTGAAGCTTTTGATTAATAAGCTTTGTCTCTGCCCTAGGCAATGACTTAACAGAAAGTTTGGCAATTTAACCATGTAATGCTTTAAGGTAATTTTAGGTGATAGTAAAAAAATCCTGTTTCTTGGTTGGCCGATAAAAAAATCTTTTGGCATTAAGTTCGCCAATTGTTTTATTTACTTGTACAGCGCCAAAATTAATCTAATGATCTCAACACAGAGAAAAGGAATTCTCATATCGCTAGGGCGCTCTAGTAAAAGTTTTTTTCAGTGCCTTCCGGATCTAAACACAAATAAATATATTTAAAAAAAACTAAAAAAAAAACACGCTTTAATGAGCAATCGAACTTAAAAAACGAAAAATAAAAGCGTGTGGGGTGCTTGTGCCATATTTTTCATTTGTCGAGCACCCCACACGCTTTTTGGTTTAATTTATTTTTCGTTTTTTATTTCGATTGCTCATTAAAGCGTGTTTTTTTTTAGGTTTTTTTAAATATATTTATTTTCCACTTTTTAGAGATAAAGTTATCGAGTTATTGTTTAGTCATCGGTTCTTGATAGTTCTACCAAGTTTGAATTAAATCTGACCGTTCAAAGTGGGTCAAAATTAAGTTCAAAGAAGTCGGTTACAAACAAGCAAGCAAACACAGGTGAAGCTAATAAAAGCGTGTTGAAAATATATAATTAAATGAAAAAAAGACTTATCCCGTACAGAAGTGCTCACGAGTGTCATCAATCGCCAAGCAGTTGAAATAACGAATTATTTTTCATAAGCCTCTTTCAAAACACTAATAATACTCTATAATCTGTGAATCATGAAAAACATAACAATTACTCTCTGATCTGTCTCCTGACAAAGTCAGTTCGTAACGCCAATGCCTTGAATGCCGCTAATGCTTTTACCAAAAATTCATTTGCAATGTCATTTTGTAAATCTACACAGTTTTTGTTAACATAATTAGCTATGGATTTTCCGAATGATACAATATCTTCGGGACCTGAAAATGAGGAAATGCATGGGGCCACGTCCAAGCTGTCTTCAAACCCTGAAAGCTCCTCTCACAATATGAATGACTTAAACATGTTTGACTTCAATTCTGCTGATGAAGTCAGGTATTATTTTCTTCTTACTTCTTTGTGCATCAATCCTGATCATCATCATTTCGAGTAGGTGTCACGGTCAATCGACCATGCACACCCTGGTGTCAGAGTTCTTCGGAACCGCCTCTCGGTCTCTGACCTGGTTCCTTTAACGGCTACCAGATCGCAGCCGGGACCAACGGCTTAACGTGCTTTCCGAAGCACGGAATCATCTTTATTATCAGACAATCAGGTAATTCAAGCCTGCGCAATTTCCTAACCAAACTGGAAACAACTAAACAAAGTATGCTTCCCGTGGGAATCGAATCCACGACCCCCAAAGGCAAACGCCTTGACCACTGGACCGAGGAGGCAGATTTATCCCGATGAAAGCTTATTAGTATGTCTTACTGATTTGTTTTTTATATTTTAGACAAGCTGTGAAAGCAGCGCTATCAGGAAAGCCTCAAAACTCAGGCGACGAAGTAAAACCACAAGCGACTAAAGTCGACCGAGACCTCAAAAGTCCAGTTAAAAGTCGACCCAATTCTACTCACAACGACCCAAACATACCTGGACACGTTTTTAAAATAGTTGACGGTAAAGACGAAAGAGCTTTTTCAAGTAAAGTGAGGAAGAAGAGACCTGGCCGCCCGCCTAACGCTGGCCCTTCGAAGAAAATGAAAAGAGCCAGTGTGACCAATTTGTTTATTGGTAAATTAACTAATGTTGTGCAGTTTAAGCATTGCGCGTCGGAAAGCGAGTCGGACGATTATTTTTATTAATGTTTTTGTACGTATTGTTTTTATAATATATTTTATTTTATACACAACTGATTACCTAATTTGTCTTGTAGATTATCGATCGTGCGAGTAGTATTTTATACTACTGCCAATATGAATACCGTAAATTAGGTTTCTAAGGGAATGCAGACACGATGGATAAAAAGAGAAATACTAAAGGTGTTTAATATATTATATTCCCGGTCTGTCAGGGACTGCTTTGAAAAATATACTGCGACCAAATTTCAGATCTCTTGAAAGGGAAATATTAGAAATATCCGAAGTTTATCATTCATTAGCGAGGTTCTTTATTTCACCATGCATTGCCAAGCAAATTTTCGTCATCCTAATACTGTCCAGCTAATAGATCGTTATCGCAGACTTCCAATGGACCAGAAGATTGATAATTTATATCTCGGCTTTGTTAATAAATCCTTTCTGGGGCGATCCGTTTTCAACTCCACCGGCTATCGTTTATGTTCAGGGCGGGGGCATAGACAACATACAGGATAGAAAACATGAATTATCTTAGAAGACATTGACCAGTGTTGTGTGCTATCGTGTGGTGAAGACAGACGATGGAAAAACATGACCTCTTATTTAACACCCATATTCTAGCTCTTCTTCCATGCAGGTCTGGGGGAGAAAGAAAAACATAGAATGTACCAGCTGCTTCTCTTACCGCGCAAGACGTAAAAGTCGTCTGAGGGAATCGCCGAATGGGGAAATCATGACATAGGCGATGCGGCTAGCAACCCATCACTATTGATTTCCTGTTTCAACTACCATTATGCTAAACGTGGCCTAAGGTCTTATGGCTCTAGACTCTGTCTACCCCGTATGGGATAAAGACGTGATTATATGTATGTATGTATGTATGTATTCTAGCTCTTTGCTTCCTCTGAGGTTGACTGTTAGATAATGCAATGAATATTATAAGTACCCGAAATCGGTGAGCGTGTATGACGAGTTGAAAATGGAAATCTCCCCCTCTGCCTACCCCTGCGGGAGACAGGTGTGATGATATGTAAATGTATGTATTAAGTCCGCCTTTTGTACTTTTACATTTGCATGTGTACAATAAAGTTACATAAATAAACAAATACCCGGGGTAGGGGTAGGTATCGATGGGTACCGGCCCAAAACTTCCTTCCAGTGGTAATCTTTGATGGTCTGGCTTTCTGGCTTTTGTTGGAAAATGCCGAGAGAAGGTTTTTTTAAGTGATAGCCTGCGTGACTGCGAGGCTGTTTATGACCCGCCTCTTTGACCCTAATTACCTAGTCAAGTCCAGCGGTTTAGCTATGAAAACGTAACAGACAGACAGATAGACAGACAAACCAACAGACTTTCGTATTTATAATATTTGTCTACTACAGGTAAAATCAGTGATCTATTTCTCAAAGCATCTGTGTCCGGTATCGCATTTCAGCAATCTCTTAGCGGATCGTATCATATCGGAAATTGAATTTCCGATTGGCTCGCGAGCAAACCCTGTGTGTAATGGTTGCTCTGTTTGGATCATAAGCATGATAGATAGCAATACTGGAATCAGGCTTGACCTGGAAACGCGAGATGGTTAACTAAGCCAGCGCTTCCCAAATTGAAGTTGATTTTGGTCTACAAAATTGGTCAAAGGTATATTATATGATAAAGGGCATAAGGTCGTCGCCCCTTTTCTTTCTTAGTGACGAATTCCACTTACAAATAATGTTTAAGGACTATGTCCTTCTCAATACTCCTAAAATTTCAGGAAGATTGGTTCAGTAGATAGGGTGTGCAGAGTAACAAACAAATGTTATTACAAATTTATAATATAAGTTAAGATGCTGTCTGTAGCTAGAAAATCAAAAAGCCTGAAAATGTTTGTTTATTTGAAGGAAAATATTTTGAGAAAATTGTTGAGAAACAGTGATCCAGACTTCGACAGAGAGCTTAGATAAACAGGCTGCTCGTTAGTTATCATTGGAAGTATGATTTTGCTTTTGAATTTAGTTTCAGAAATGTTGTTCTACGAGTAGGTCGGGCTTCTAACGAAATATTATTTTATTTATTTTTGAATTAGTAATATTAGATGTTACAAGAATGTGCAGTTTTAATTACATATTTTACCACAACATAGGAAGTACAGAAGTTTAGCAGTCTTCCGGTTTAAGAGTAGACCACTCCTTTGCCCACGGGTATCGTACGAGGAGAAAAAGGGTTGGTTTTCGAAACCAATCTATAACGTTTGAGCTATACGTGAGATACCAATATACGTGAGATATAAATACGTACAAAGAGATAAATAAATAATTTTAAACAAAAAATTTACACTGATGTTTAAATCTCACTGCAAATCATTTAAGTATTAATTAATTAATTGTAGTTAAAACTTAATTTCGTTAAAGAAAGTAGTACTATACTGTAAAAATTTGCTGGTGCTTATATCCCAACCGGCTAAGGCAAAAACCGATCATGTGCGAGTTGGAATCACCCAGGGTTCCAGTTTGGTTTGTAAAAAATGAATCCCGAAAATTTTATAAATTATTACAGACTAGTGACCCGCCCCGGCTTCGCATGAGCATAAAAACCTTCCTCTTGAATCACTCGTGTCTATTTAAAAAAACCGCATCAAAATCCGTTGCGTAGTTTTAAAGATGCATACAAAGAGACATAGAGACAGAGAAAGCGACTTTGTTTTATTAACCGACTTTTAAAAAAAAGAGGAGGTTCTCAACTCGACGGAACGTTTTATTTTTTTATATACTATGTAGTGATTTCGTTTAAATGTGACGAATCAACATTGGGGCAAATCGAAAACAAGTGAAACGGGTAGGCAATATCGAAAATAGTAATAGGGTACTATTTAACTTCACCGATTAATTAATGAATAAAATAAAATTTACAGATAAAATTGTATTAAAAATTCCGCCCCTTTGCCAAAAATTTTTCAAATCATTTTACTCGCTGAATTTCCTTTTTGGAACCTGATTATATTCCTTTAATCAAATGCCATTAGAAGCGTTCGTAGATATACTTCTGTTGTTTTTGTTCTTGAAAACACAGATGTCGCGACCACACTAAAACCAACTTTGAATCGTGTACTTTACAAACAAGTTGGAATTGCTACGTGCGAGCACCTACTTACAGTGTCAATTTTAAAATGGCTTTGTTAGAATAGAACTGTTTTCTGTTTATTTTTTATGATTGGAGATAATCAAATTATTAATAAAAATAAAACATTTAAAAGTATAAAAAATCCATCGGCAGTGGAGAGAAGACCCAAGCTGCCGGTGGTCAGGGCTCTAGAGTGAGGAATCTCTTTACAATGCATGCCGTATCCAGAAGTACTGCCTTCTATATTTATTTATTACCAGTTTTTGCCCGCGTAAATTTCCCACGGGAATGGTCCTTTTTCCCGGTATGAAGGTACCCTATATCCTTTTCCTGGTTCTAAGCTACCTCCCCACTAATTTTCCAAATCAGTTCAGCCGTTCTTAAATTATAAATAGTGTAACTAACAAGACTTTCTTATATATCTTTTATAGATTTTAAACTTTTTATCTCATCATAGAATGTTATAGGAAAGCATTAGACAACTAAACCTAGTAAAGGCCCATGGTCCAACTAGTTGGACAGAGCAGTTGGACCACATCTCTGCGCAGCACTATTCACTACATAAACAAAAAATTTCTTATTGATAACTCAATCTGTGTGATTTGTCCCTATATATTTATTTTATTTATTTATTGATATCGAAAACTAAAAGGCTTAGATGTTTTTCAAAGTGAAGGAATATATGAAATCATGTAAGTGGAATCACGTGTAATTTTTAAAATAAAGCGTTCGTCTGACTGAGGCGGTTTTTTAATGGTCCAATAATTTAATCTGGGTACTTTCAATTTTTAATAATTATTAAGGAGATTAAAATATTGACAGTAATAAGATTTAAAATTGCATTTTAAAAGTTATTATAGGATAAAACGTTCTATTCAATTTCGGAATATCTGAGTTTCGAAAATTAATTTAATAATGTCATTAATTAAATAATCAATGCATAGATATTTCTAAAATTTTGCATGCTAAATAATTTTGGCTAAATAGGACATAAGCAGTTACCCACAAATATTTTAAGAACATTGTAAACCCTATTTACTGTAAATAAAAGTGATTTGATTTGATCAATGTGTCATTCTGGTATTTATTTGCCCTTCTCATAGGATAAGGTTATCAGTGGTTGACCTGGTTGTGACACGTGCCCAGATGTTCCAAGTTGCTCTGTGTGTAGTTTTAATGTTAGTAATTTAACGTTCGGGTACTTTAGACTTAATTATAGCTGTGCATATCTTTTATTTATTTTTTTAATTAGGAATCCTATAGTATGTGGATCATTATAGCTTGGCCATTGTTTTTGAAATTCTTTTAAAATTTTAAATCCTGTATGTGGAAATTTTGGGTTATCTATTTCTTCCTGGCATATCTATCATCTTTCTTGTCTATCTGACTTTTTTTAATAAATTATTTGATTGACTCGAGAATGGCTGAAATGATAACGATTATTTTCCGGTTATTCTACATTCTCTCCGCGTTTTCAATATCGCTACCGCTTATCCCTCACCACCGTCAATCAAATATCAGCCCTAGGCTTCTGTTTACGTTTTGACGCTAATGCAATATCTACGAATTTTTCGAACGGAACACTCGCTATCGTTTTTGACATGTGCTGGGTAAAACAATATTACGTCAATCAGGCTTAGATTCTGATCTGATTGTGTTGGATTTCCTGATACTATAGAATTATATTACTGTAAAACCCGAATATATTGTTTTGATAAAATAAAAATGATATTACTGTAGAAGAGATGCATATACTGTTTTGATAAAAAATAAAGACTTAGACATTGTTGATCCTGTGCATTTGAAAAATACATTATGCATAGTAAAAACACTGCCTCTGTGGTGAAGCAGTTGTAGAAGTAAGGCGTTTGCCTGAAGATCCAAAGGTCAAGGATTTGGTTCCCTCCGAAATCATACTTTGTTGTATTCAGTTTGGTGAGGGTAGCAATAACTTATTAGGAAGATAGGCTATTTTCCTGTAGGTGTCATAAGAGTGAAATATGGAAATAAAAGAAGATATTGTACCCCTGCGCGATTGGGGGTGGATTCCACCAAGTGATATGAGGTAGAGTCGCAAGCTCTACCGTAGAAGGTCACATTGTGACAAATCGATATTATATACAATAAGTCGTAAAAAAAAAATTCGACGAATTAAGAACATCCTTCTTTTTTTTTAAGTCTTTTAAAAATAACGAATCAACAAGACCTTGGTTTTTAATAAATGATAATTCATCTATTCTAAGATGATCCGAATACACAAATATTCGCGTGTTTCCTCGAGGTCAACAGGTTCAATTCCAAGTGAACGTTCGTTGCAATTCAACACCCACTGCATCAATCAGCTTAGTTTCACCTGAGATTTGTACAGATTATGTATAAGTGTCCTATATTATTTTTAAGTCAGATCTAAGTGTAATAAAGTGTGTGATTTTGAAATATTCTTACCTTTAGGTATGTTATATTATATACTAGCGACCCGCCACGGCTTTGCTCGGCTATAAAAACCTTCCTCTTGAATCAGTCTTTCTATTAAAAAAAACCGCATCAAAATCAGTTGTGTAGTTAAGAAGATCCAAGCATGCATAGGGACAGACAGCGGGAAGTGATTTAGCTTTATACTATGTAAATACTATGTTTGTGTATCGGTTTCCGCGTCTGAAGCCAGGTGTGAAAACAGGTCGGTGAGGTTTTCATTGTTTTTTTGATAATCTCTTTTACCTGATGGTAAGTGGTCACCATAGCTCGTGGACGCCTGCAACACCAGGAGTTGACACCTGATCGTTGCCAACCCGGTATTTTTTTTACGTCCATTTTAAAGGACTATGTAGTAGTCTAAAGAAAACCATGGCAAATTCAACATTTTCAACGAAACTTGCGGGATAATATGCATGTTTATAGGGGATTAGGGTCTTGTTCTTATCAAAGCGCATTTCCGGTTTGGGATGCACCTGGAAATGTGCTTTGATAAGAACAAGACCCTAATCCCCTACATACATGCATATTATCACGTCTGTCTCCCATAGGGATGAAAAGAAAATGAAAATGATTGAAAAATTATTTATTTCTTTCACTACAACGTGGTTTACAGAATATTGTTAGGACTGCCTATCAAGCGAGAATGCATGTGTCAGACAGACCTACTCTTTCATATCAATACATCACAACATTATAGGTAAGACATAAAGTATACATAGATAGGGATAGGCAGAGACTAGAGATTTTCATTGGCTACGTTCTTTACATTCCTTCCTCGCTTCCCCTCTTTTTCCCCTCAGTGATAAATCCCTAAAAATGACAAATCCTCACCGTTACGAGTCTAATGAGGTTTACAAAGTTATATAATCAAAACACGTGATTAAACTGTGTTCATTTGAGGACAGGACAAACGTAATATAACTTCGAGTTTGTGGGTCAGTGGGACCCCATAGCTCATTATTACGGAGTATATCTAGGACTGGCGTTATTTATAAACTTATAACGAAATACGAAATTTTTTTTTCACTCGCACGCAAATCACTAGGATGACTCAAATCAACATACGGATTTTATTCATCAAATACAGCATGTTGTGTTTTTTTCGAAATTTTACTTGTTATTTAGACCAGTTTTATGTAAATCGATTATTTTCCGTCTCATTTGCTCATTAGTAAATCATGAACATAGACTAGCATACTCCTAGACGCGGCAAAGTTTCTCCGGCGAGACCTAAACTTGAGCGATGCATTAATTAATTAATTATTAATAACGCAACGGATGGTACGTAAATATTGAATACAAATTTCTTGGAGCAGACTCATCGATCTTTGGTTATTTACTATCGTTTCGTTTTATTTTATAGATGAACTAGCGACCCACCCTGGCTTCGCATAAAAACCTCCCTCTTGAATCACTATCTATTAAAAAAAACCGCATCAAAATCCGTTGCGTAGTTTTAAAGATTTAAGCATACAAAGGGACATAGGGACAGGGAAAGCGACTTTGTTTTATATTATGTAGTGATTTTCCTTAGCATGATCTAAGTGATTTTCATATTCAAACGGAATTTCCAGACTTACTCAGTGTATTGAACAATTATCCGTAAGACATTTGCTCTCGTCCCATAGTTTGTCGGTTTTCCAAAGTCATTCAAAAACCGGAAATTTACTTAAAGGAAAATATTTAAATATTTGCGATGCCCGAGGCTCCGTGTCATCATCAGGATTTCCAAAATGACCGGTTGTCGCGGCCTGCTTCCAGCGCCTGCCTGCGACCTTCTTCAGGTAATCTGACCATCTGGTCGGTGGGTGTCCGATGTTGCGCTTGCCGGTGCGTGGTCGCCATTGACATCTCTAACTAAACTGCTTACCTGCCAAAGCCGAAGAAGGGTATTACCGGCCGCTAACACACTACTTATAATATATTAGGTCATCTTAGTGCCTCATAGTTTTGAGAAGTTGTTTTTTAAATAATTTTTTTTTGTGGTACACCAAAGAGTTTTTTAATTGTAATTTGTCGTACACTCTGTGCCATATATAGATCTACGAATTTCAATATCGTAGATTATTTTTTAATTTTGGCTAAAATGGTTTCATGACGGAAAAAAATAAAAATAAAGAAGTCTATATTACCTGTTTTGTGCTAAGACTGAAAAAAAAATCTCATCAAGCCCCCTTCCGTAAAACCCGTAATTGTTTACGGTCATCCGTAAACCATTCCATCAAGCTGAATAACACCTTGTCTGTGTCACAGAGGAGAAACATTATAGAGACTTCAACACGTAACACGTCAGAGGCCGAGATTTCGAAAATCTCTTGGCACCTTAGTGTGTTTTGACTTTGTAACCCTCACGATATAAATTATTAAAAATTAACACTTTTATTACCACGATTTAGTCATTACCTTTATTGTAAGATCTCAAATGATCAATTGATTTTATATGAAAGGTGTACTAAAACGTTATCTGGGAATAAATATCTTGATTTTCAAATAAGTCAGCGTAGAAAGGTACTGTGGGGAAATAACTTACTCTGTGTCGATACGGCTTTACGTATGAAAAATTGTTTACAGCAACGACTGAAGGTTCCGTAGTAAAAATCCCTAATTTCCTGCACCCTTTCATTTATTCCCCGGCAATCTGGAGGTCCACAGCTTATTTATAGGGGTCCTTTGATGGGTGCCAGTCAGAATGCGCAATGATAAAGGATGTAAAAAATCATGTAGACGTGCGACGGGAAGGGTCAGATCTACAAGAAATGAAGGAAAATCGTACGTCAAAAATATAAACATAGCATAACCAAATACTGCACCGGATTTTGATATAGGTAATATCAATGGCACCAAGTTGAAAATATGTTCTTACGAACAAAATCCATACTAATATTATAAATGCGAAAGTCTGTCTGTCTGTCACCTCTTCACGGCTAAACTGCTGGACAGATTGTGATGAAATTTGGTAGGGATGTAGTTAACGACCTGAGGTCAAACATAGGCTACTTTTGGGCGCGATATAACCGAGTCCCATGCGGGGCGAAGCCGCGGGAAACAGTTAGTAAGAAATTAATAATCAAAGGAATTATCAAAATCGGTCCAACAAACATAAAAAATAATGAATAATCGAGGACCTCCTTTTTGGAAAACGGTTTAACTACTTTTGAAGAGATTGCATAAGCGATAATGCCGCCTATTATGCTTGTCAAGTAATTTCCTAATTGTATATTTATACTGGTGCAATAAAGAATTTTTGTCTTGTCTTAAAATCTTTATAAAAAGTCGCGCGTCTGTACCCTGTCGATTTAAAGGCTTGTAGAGCAAGTTTACGAGCGTTAGTTCACTGTTAGGCGGCGCGATGACGTCTTATCATATATACGTATTTTTGTGCCCCCGTCTACATAGACGATATCATCCTTTTATCTCACCCATATAACATTTTCATGTTCGGGTCAGCCGTAATTTAAATATTTTAGTAGCTTTGATATGATGTGTTTGTTATTTCTTTTTTAGAGTTGTTGGCATAGAAAGTAGACAACTTTCGTTAACTCTTTAAAGCTTTAGTGACGGAATCCAAAGGTTTAGAGTTAGTAAGTTTACTTTTTGACAGAATTTATGTTGAGTGTTAGTTGACTTTAGTTTGATTTATTTTGGTTGAAAAGTTATTATATAATTAGTATTTCAACCTTAATATATTTGACCGCTTGAACTGAGCATGAAGAAGCAAATAAAATGAATTTATTTCATCTCCATAAAAGAAACAACATTGATATCAACTAAAACAGTTGCACTGCAATCATAAAGAAATGCTACTAGTGGCAACCAATCCCAGTTAGGCCATGCTCGCTGTCTCTTGACGCTCACGATCGTTACGCATGCTCTGCAACGATAACAAAGCCCAAACTATAATATTGCAGTTAATACTCATTCAAACTTACCTGAAGCCTCTATCTGTAATAAAAAATGTAATTTCTATGTAAATTAATAAGTAGTTAAGTAAATAATATCTCCAACGAGACGTTAAAACAATTAAAATTATGTTAATAACGCCATTTCTATTTACCGACTTGCTTTTATTTACAAAGGCCAAATTAAAAGGCCCATACCCCGGGGCCATAAATTATTAAGGCCATTTTTCTCAAATCCTAAGCCCCGTATTTAAATTTTTCCGCGTTCGCGATATAATATACTAAGTGAGACCTTTTTGGTAAATCCGTCTAAATTACTTGCTGACTATATTTGCGGCCGGATTTGTAAGGCTTTTTAATTATATTCACGGTTCGTAAGAAAGGGTTTTTTGGTAATTAGTGGACGTAGGAGTAGAACTTACATGCCAAAATATGTTTTTGAAGTAAAAACTTCTTTTATAGCTGCGTTGACATTGACATTTGCATTTTTGAAGTGGAAAAAAAAACTTAAGAGTATTAAACCAATTGAGACGGTGCGCGCACGTATTTTGCTTGCGGGTAGAGTAAACACGCACAATCTCTCTCTCTCTCTCATCTTAGTGATTTCCCGGTTGCTTCCTCAGCTGATTGCTTCGGAGCCGAATGTCCGGTTTCCTCCTTTTCCCCACCACTTCTCCCAGTCTTTGGCTTCCACAAACCATCTATCTATTTATATTTATTTACTAGCTGTTCCCCGCGGCTTCGCCCCGCGTGGGACTCTGTTATATCGCGCCCAAAAGTAGCCTATGTTTGACCTCAGGTCGTTAACTACATCCCTACCAAATTTCATCACAATCGGTACAGCAGTTTAGCCGTGAAGAGGTGACAGACAGACAGACAGACAGACAGACAGACAGACAGACTTTTGCATTTATAATATTAGTATGGAAGTATGGATTTATAAAAACAATTGCTATTCGTTAGTCTGGCTAAAACTCGAGAATTGCTGGGCTGATTTGGCTAATTTTGGTCTTGAAATATTTATGGCAGTTCAGGGAAAGCTTAACGGAGAGAAAAGTGCGTTCAGGCGGTACAAGGCTCGCCGGGTCAGCTAGTAAGTATATAAACACTAATTTATTCGATCACTTCGCTACGCACACATTTTAAAAAACACAGGTAAATAAAACACACACACAAGTGCAAGTAGTATGACGGCGGTCATATACTTCTGGCAGAGGGGGTCGGCTGTCATTGGCCACTCCAGTTAGTTTAATACTCTTAAGGCTTTTACGCGTAACTAGTATTAAATTGAAATTTAGTACAGCTGCAGATATTTGAGTATTTATAGGCTGTATTGTGAGACGACGAAACTGCCATTTTGGTTATGTGGGAAGTACGCATGTACTTATTACTTCAATGGTAGGAAGTCCCTTGAAGCCTCCCTACACGTGTCCTTTACAATCTGTGACGCGCCTTGTCGTCAGCCTGACGTCAGATAACAGCTGACTGAACACACGGGAATATATTTTGGGTGTCTTATGGTTCAAGCTGTCACTCCTTTTCCACCCACCAGTAGTATTATCTAGCCTATGTTACTAAGAATCAGACTATCATTCGCAAAAATAAAAGAATAATGCTTAAAATAGGTTTAATAGTTCCGAAAATTCTCCGTCATCATCATCATATCGAGTAGGCGTCACGGTCAATCGACCATGCATCATGGTGTCATCAGAACCGCCTCTCGGCCTCTGACGTGGTTCCTTTAACGACTACCAGATGGCAGCCGGGATCAAAGGCTTAACGTGCCTTCCAAAGCACGGAATTCTCCGTCGAAACAAACTTAGAATAAGTAGGCAAAAATAAGAGGAAGAAGACATAGGCAAACAGGCCTAGGGTCTTCATACTCGTTGACGCCTATGACAAACGAAAATGGTGACCCTTATCGGAGGCCAAGACTCACTTTAAATCACTACGCGATCTTAGTAAGTAGTTAGTTATGAGACGCATTCACGCACCAGGATTTTTACGATCAGTCGCTTGCCTGAAATTACTGTACTTCAGGCAAATACAATGGAAATTAATAAGTTGAGACAAATTTACTTATTCCCTTACCTACCTGGGACGAATAAACTTTAAATGTATGGAGTTTTTTAAATGTGACGAAACTAACTAATTTTGGTACAAATTGTCAAAAACCCAAATTACTCACCTTGAGATTTAGAATTGAATGTATCCACGTTCTTGTATAAATATGCATTGCGTTTGTTTAAAAGTTAATGTATATTTTATTTCTTATGATTTATCTGTCAACCGTAATAATAAATAAATAAATTAATATATAGGGACAAATCACACAGATTGAGTTAGCCCCAAAGTAAGTTCGAGACTTGTGTTATGGGATACTAACTCAACGATACTATATTTTATAACAAATACATATATAGATAAACATCCAAGACCCAGAAGAAGTAATGACGGGCACGTACCATTTTTAGATCCGTATGTATTCATTGTAAAGGGCCGTATACACATGACAGCTAAAAGATAAGACACTGACAGACGGGTTGATCGAAGATAGTGCTCGCTTCGTTTTACTCAGAAATTTCGGTTTGTCGTAGTTTTTCTCGGGTTCTATTATTAATATCAGCACAAATTCTTTGAATTCCTATTGAACAAAAATGGTTTTTTTTAACACTATAATATTAGGTTCCTGCACAAGATCCTCAATTTTCTTTATTCTCCATTAACCATCTTCCTTCATGGGCTGGCTGGGCCCAGAATTTTCCGTATAAGATCTGTACAAAAATATGTATTAATAATGGCAACATTTAATACGCCAACAATTAATGGCAACCCTGCCTCCCCTCTCTCTCTTCTCTCACGATTGTAAAACTTGTAATAAGCGTCTCAACAATAAAAATTCATTAAAAATATTTATTTTGTTATTTATTAACAAATTTGGTGCCGAAACTGTGTATTATATATTGCGCAAGTAGTAGTGATGTTATCTCTTAAAAATTGCAAGTTTGGAACATATTTTCAAGAAACGTAAGTTGGCGTCGCTTGCTTGGTGCAGTTCGCCATTTTGATTTTCGCCTCTGAAATTGCATGTTAGCGTGGCCGTGCTCTGCAAGAAAGAGACAGCAATATTTCAGCATTCATCAATTTATTTCTAGCGGTAGTTGATAAGGATCAAAACCTAACTTCAGTACAAAAACTCTTCTATTTGCGAAAGTTTCTTAAAGGTAACGCTTTGTTATTAATTGATAGTTTACCATTAGTTGATAATTCATATGTACAAGCCCTTGAGTTATTAAAAAATAGATTTGATAATAAATGCTTATTGATTACACATCATGTAAATGCAATTTTGGACTGCCAGCCAAGTTTAAAGGGTACTTCCTCTGAATTAAGACAAATTATCTCTATTGTAAAACAGAACTTAGGTGCATTAAAAAGTTTGGGTCAAGAAATACAGCATTGGGATATGATTATCATTCCCATTATATTTCGAAAATTAGATTATTTTTCTTGCAGGACCTATCATAATGAACGCAATCAAAAATGCCTACCTACATTACAAGACTTATTAGAGTTTTTAGAGAGAAGAGCAATGAGTATTGAGGAATCACAAGTATCCGCTGGTAAGTTTACTAAATCATTTACTCAACCTAATTCAAAAGCTACTAGTTTATCTAATGTCTATGACATAAAAACAAAACAATGCATATTTTGTAAGGAACCCAGTCATAAAATATTTGCTTGTAAACAATTTCAAGCACTGGGTACAGATTCGAGAATCGAGTTTGTCGATACAAACAAATTATGTAAGATCTGTCTCAATCAGCATACCAAAAAATTTAACTTTCATTTTAAATGTACCTTTTGCAAAAGTAAAGATCACAATTCATTATTGCATCTTGAAAAATCCGTATGCAATTTCAATAACATTAATAAATGTATGGTATTATTACCTACAGTAAAGGTGCGTTTTCAAAAGTATGATGGTTCTTATGTAACAGCCAGAGGCATAGTCGATTCTGGCAGCCAAGTTTGCCTAATAAAAGAAGGTTTAATAAATAAATTAAAAGTAGATACATTCAATCACAATTTTAACATTACAGTAATTGGTCAAATGCAGAAGTCTGTAACCAAAGCTGTCAATTTATTAATGTACTCTACTCATAATAACTATAGTTGCAATGCAATGTTTTCTGTGGTTGACAATATTACAACATACCTTCCACAGACAAAATTTGATACACATAAATTAATAATACCAAATTCAATTGCATTAGCCGATGATGAATTCAATATCCCTGGTGAAATATCATTTTTATTGTCAGCTGATATATTTTTTAAAATATTGTTGCCAGAAAAAATCACCCTAAATGAGGGAAATTCAGTTTTGCTAGCTACTAAATTTGGTTATGTGGTATCTGGAAATATTTCAAACAATTTAATTCAACAATCATCACAGTGTGTGTTTAATAGTATAGTGCTTCACACTATGAGTGAAAATGATAAAGTTGATTCCATATTGCAAACATTTTGGGAAGATCAATACATCCCTGTTAAAAATAAAAATTATTGCATATCAAAACAAGATGTGTGTGAAATAGAATTCAAAAAAAGTGTCCAATTAGAAAATAATAGATTCCAAATAAGTCTACCTTTAAAAGTTCCCTTAGCGGATATTCACCTTGGTGATTCATTTTCTATAGCTTACAAAAGATTAAATTATTTATGTCAAAGATTTTCAAAAAATCCTGAATTAAAGAAAAAATATTCTGCATTTATAGAAGAATATCTAACTTTAGGCCATGCTAAGCTGATGAACTTACATTCATTGGAAAAACCATTCGAAAAGTGCTATTTTTTACCACATCATCCTGTATTTAAAGACAGCCTAACTACATCCGTTCGCTCGGTATTCGATGGAAGTGCTAAAACTGATTTAAATTTGAGTTTGAATGATATATTACATTCAGGCCCAGTCGTACAAAAGGAATTATTTGACATATTAATTTTATTTCGCACATACAAGTATATTATATTGGCTGATATAAAGCAAATGTATAGGCAAATACTAATAGATCCTAATCAAACTCACTTGCAATTAATATTGTGGAAACAAAATTTAAATGATCCCTTATTATGTCTTCAGCTCACAAGAGTAACTTATGGCATAACTAGTTCCAGTTTTCTTGCCACACGATGTCTTGTGGAACTCGCTCATCGCTACAAAAATGAATTCCCTCAAGCATCTTCAACAATAATTAATAACTGTTACATTGATGATTTTCTATTTGGTGCTAATAATATTGAAGATGCAAAAATTATTTGTAGCGAGTTAATAAAGTTGTTAGCATTGGGAAGTTTTGAATTACATAAGTGGAGTTCTAACAACAATGATATTCTAAGTGAGATTCCAATAAATAAAAAATATTTTCAAAATATTGATTTAAATAATTCTAAGTCCACTATTAAAGCGCTAGGACTTTTATTGGATATTAAATCTGATCAGTTCATAATATCTCAGCCATGTGGTAAATTACCTCAAATTTGGACTAAGCGTACAGTACTCGGCTTTATCGGATCTTTCTTTGACCCCTTAGGCTTGGCTGGACCAATTGTCACGCGTGCCAAGGAATTCCTTCAAAAAGTATGGCAGTCAAATTTAAATTGGGATATTCCCTTGCCAGAACAAATATTGGTTCCATGGAATTCATTTTTTCATGATTTAATGTCTATGAAACCTATATACATTAAGAGGGAGCTAGATCTTAGTGATAATAATTGTATTGAACTAATAGGATACTGTGACGCCTCAAATATTGCATATGGTGCTTGTATTTATGCTAGAGTAATAAAAGATAATAATGTGTCTATTAACTTGTTATGTAGCAAATCCAGAATTGCTCCATTAAGAAATAAACAAACTATCCCTAGATTAGAATTAAATGCTTGTCTTTTACTTGCAAAATTGTATTCAAGAATTCTTGGTATATTAAAAAAATATTCTATTAAAAACAAAATTTTGTTTAGTGATTCTCAGGTTGTTTTATGCTGGTTACAAAACCCTCCTTCTAAGGACATTTATGTTCAAAATAGAGTAAATTTAATTAAAGCACTAACTAAGGATATGATATGGTGTCATGTTAGTGGGTCTTGTAATCCAGCTGATTGCCTATCTCGTGGACTAATGCCATCTGAACTAAATTCATATAAATTGTGGTGGAACGGACCACCAGAGTTACATAATGTCAATTATATTGTAAAGTCATTTTTACCTAGTGGCATCAAAAATAATACTATGTCTACTAACATTAAACAAAATATTAATTGTAATGTAGTCGAAGAAATAATTCCTATTTCTAAATTTTCTTCTTTAATAAGACTGCAAAGGGTTGTATGTTTTGTTTTGAGATTTATTAATAATTGTAAGTTTAAAAAAGAAAAACGTTGTCTTTCACAACAATTAAATGTAATAGAATATAAATATGCTATGGAGAAAATAATAAAACATGTACAAAATTTACATTTTTCAGAAGAAATAGATTGTCTATTAAAGAAAAAAGATATAAAGTCTAACTTGAAAAAAGTGTATCCGTTTATTGACAAACAAGGTCTTTTACGTGTTGGCGGAAGGCTGGAAAATGCCAATATTAATTATTGTCAGAAATATCCTATAATATTACCAAAACACTGTCATTTCACAACTTTGGTTATATGGCAAGAACACTTTGCGTTAATACATTCAGGATTAAAATTGACATTGTCCAGTCTAAGCCTTAAATATTACATAGTAGGAGCGATTACTATTGTCAAGAAAATTATTAATAAATGTTTACCATGTTTTAGATTTCGAGCTAAAAATGCACAACAATTAATGTCATCTTTGCCCAAGGATAGAGTGGTTCAGGATAGGCCATTTAATAAAGTGGGTATTGATTATTGTGGCCCATTTAATATAAAACAATCTACACTGAGACGTTCCGTTGTATCTAAAGGATATGTTTGCATTTTTGTATGTTTTGTGACAAAATGTGTTCATATGGAAGTTGTGTCTGATCTTACTACGGAAGCTTTTTTAGCTTGTTTTAAAAGGTTTCATTCTAGAAGAGGTTTGCCTCACACAATATATTGTGACAATGCATCAACATTCAAAGGTGCAAACAACCAATTAAGAAAATTATATGAATTATGTAATTCACAGGAACATCAGAGTACTGTTATTGATTATTGTAATAAAAATAGTGTTAGCTTCAAATACATTCCAAGCTATTCACCGAACTGGGGCGGACTTTGGGAAATATGTGTAAAAGCCGCTAAATATCATTTTAAAAGAGTAATTGGTAATCTAAATTTAACATATGAACAATTTAATACTATTGTAATACAGGTAGAAGCAATTTTGAATTCAAGACCGATAACTCAATTCACTAGTGATGTATCAGATTTTAGTTTTCTTACACCTGGTCACTTCTTGATAAATCAACCATTAACAGCATTTCCTGAACCTGAAATTTCTGACTGTAATATAAATAGTTTGCGTTTTTGGAAAAAATGTACAAAAGTCAAGCAAGATTTTTGGCGAGCTTGGCATAAAAATTATTTATCACAATTACTTAGTCGACCTAAATGGCACAAAGTTACTCCAAATTTAAAAGAGGGATTATTAGTATTGTTAATAGATTTTAAAACGTCCCCTTTGCAATGGCCTGTTGCTAGAATAAGTAAACTCATAGTTGGTAATGATGGTTTAGTGAGAGCAATAGAAGTTAAAACACCAAATGGGTCAACTCACACTCGAACCATCAATAAGATAGCTGTATTGCCTATTTATGATTGATTTTAATTAATTATAAATGAGTAATACAATCATTAATATTTGCACCTACTTTAGTATTAGACTAATTGTAATTTTTTTTACTAGTTTTGTATACTTACCTACTTTAGTTAAGGGGGAGTTATGTACAAAAATATGTATTAATAATGGCAACATTTAATACGCCAACAATTAATGGCAACCCTGCCTCCCCTCTCTCTCTTCTCTCACGATTGTAAAACTTGTAATAAGCGTCTCAACAATAAAAATTCATTAAAAATATTTATTTTGTTATTTATTAACAAGATCTTCATTTCCGCCACCGGGAGCTTATTTCCATGTACTTATGTACTTCCATGTTAGTCTGGGAAAAAATAAAAACATAGAATAGACCAGCTGCTTCTCTTCCCGCGCAAGCCGTAACAATCGTCTTAGGGAATCGCCGAATGGGGAAATCATTACATAGGCGATGCGGCTAGCAACCCATCACTATTGATTTCCTGTTTCAACTACTATTATGCTAAACGTGGCCTAAGGTCTTATGGCTCCAGGCTCTGTCTACCCCGTATGGGATAAAGACGGGATTATATGTATGTAGGAGCTTATTTCCTTCTTTTGTAGTCAGTGTCCAAGTCTCGAAACCGTACATCCCGATCTTGATGACTGATCCTATGACTGTTTTATATATACGGATCTTTGTATTCCCACTTAAGAAACTAATATTTGTTATTTTCCCCTGAATGTTGGCAAGTGTAATTAAAATCTACTAAGGAGGCGAGTATCTGTTGCACTGTGAATGAACAATTATCTCGATGCTGAACTACATATAACTACGGAAACTCGAACAGAATACCTATATTTTTTATAAATAAAATGTGAAATTTTTCATTCCATAAATTCTGGAATGTCCATTATGTCTTTTCTATGTAATTAATGTTATATTAAAATACGAAAAACAACTTAATAATTACTAATTCGTAGGATATTGCTTTGAATTTAAATAAACACACAAAAATGCTCATTATATTTGATAGCAGATTGACGTATCCCAGTTATTTTGATTTCGAAACCAAACCACTGCCTACTGCACCGATTCTGATAGATTCACTATGGAGATGGTATGTCCTTTCGAAAATAAAAATAGATCCAAAAATGACAAAGATATAAAAGTCGCGTGAAAGTTCATTGCGACACTTTTGTTATATTAAACTTTAAAATTAAATAAGCAGCACCCTTGTACTAATGTTCTATATTCTATGTTTTTGCTTTTGTATATTTTTCTGTGTACTTAATTTGAAAATAAATGAATACTTAAATAAAATTCGAAAATATTGCGAGTTCATAAATTTAATTCTCGTAGTAATGGATCTTGCTTTTCAGAGATAACACACTACTAAAGTCGAGGAGTGTTCATAAGTGAACTCGCTTATTAACAATTGTGTCTCGTGTGTTGTGCTGATAATCTAATTGTGTTACTAAATATACTTGACGTTAAGCAGACAGACAAATGAGCATAGAGTTAATGGTAAAATTGTTACAAAACAGTAAAAATAACTTTTAGTAACATAAAGAAGATCATCAATATAAATAGTATGCGTTGAAAAGATGATGAGCGAGAAAGAGGAGATGAAATAGCAATAAATATTAATAGGAATAACATACATACAGATACTTTCGCATTAAAAATATTAGTTGGGATTTTCAAACACTTGCATGATCTTTGTTGAAGTTAGTGTAATAATACTAATAATCTATGTTCTTTCTCATGATCAAAAGGTAATCAGGCTGTGTCCATAGGCTAATCCACCAGTGGACAGGGTATAATAACAGTGGAACAGTTGTTCAGACTCGCCATAGATAAAACTAGATATAATTTATTTATCTTAAGTAATAAAGTGACGCTAAAAAAAGAAGAAGAAAGCTCAGTCGTAGATGTTGCATCTATATCTATACAAATAAATAAAATTGGAATGTCTATTTGTAATATTAAAATAACCGCTATTCCTAAATGCATATGGATGTATGTATACACGGTAAATATACCAAAATAGCATTTTTTACAATTTTTATCTTTCTGCTTATTTGTTTGTTCCGGCTAATATGGAACGTCTGGACCGATTTTGAAGGGCTTTTCACAGGCAGATAGCTGATGCAATAAGGAGTAACTTAGGCTACAAAATTTTTCGTTAACTCTGCGAGCTGAACAATCATCATCATCATTTTAGCCGCAGGCTGTCCACTGCTGGACATAGTTTTCCCCTTAGGATTTCGGTTGAAACTGAACAAAACTTTATGTTAAATTCCACGCAGATGAAATCCCGGGCATAGCTAAGACCTACTACAATTTTTTATAGACTTTAGCCAATGACACGATAGAAGAAGTTTAATAATCTAGACTTTCTCTGACTCACTGGTAAGTGACACCGCAAGTCTAATAGCACATGGCACGTGCTCTTTAGTTGCAATTGTAGTTTTATTAAAATGGCCTTCTGCAGCAATTCCGAGGTTATTGAAAATATTGGCATACCGTCTGTGACTGCGACTGCCATGTCGTGTTTAGTATTTCTTGTATTATTAAGTTAAATTAATTTAAAATTGTATATATTTTAATCGTCATACATACTTACATCTTTGAAGCGTTTTGTGGTTAAAGGTGCTTAGCGACCGTACATATGTTGGACAATTTGTCTGAAGACATGATTGCTTGTGTGTGTTCTTAAATGTGAGTGTAAAGTGTATTGTACGTAATGTATTAAGTGTAATGTAAGTATGAATATGTTGGAATGTTGCTTTATTTGCAGTTTTATAAATTCTTTAAGAAGGGCTTCAGGTAGATACATTTTTAAAATTATACTATACTCAACCCCCTTTTATTCATAAAATTTGGAAGTCTTTTAAAGTCAATTTTAACTATAATATGTTAAGTTCATTAATCTCTTATCGATATTAGATATGAGACAACAAATTTTAGTCAAAATGAGTTTTTAAGATAGATAAGGATAAAAAATAAAAGAATTACGAAAAACCTGGATAGGTTCTAAGGAAATAGAAAATTCCTGTACCGTTAATTATCCTCCAATTAGTTCCTAATCATCGAGCCCTTTAAAATTGAATACTTTAAAAAATTCAAATATGTATTTCAACAAAAACCGAACTCAAAAAATTTAAACAATCTGATATGACTGTTTCATCTATGTTCTCATTACAAAGAACAGAACATAAACACATCATCTATATATACAAAAAGAAAATAATGCTCGAACAGACAATGGAACATGAAGTTGATAACGGCAGTCATTTGCGGCTATTCTTTCTGTGTGGATAAGAGCCCAGCCCAGGGAACTTGATTTTCTTATGAATGGGCTTAATCAGGACCCAACGGTATCTATTAGTCAATTGTTAAGTTAGATACGGAAAATAATCTTGTAATAAATGAAATATTTAGTGATTTACTAGCTGTTGCTCGCGACTTTGTGCGCGTGGTCTTCGCTCCCGTTAGGTGGTGTATTCGGGATTCGTTCCCGAAATTCCCGAGGGAAATTGGGAAATCACTCATTTTTTAAACAAAGTTTGACAAGACAATAACCAACACAATAAAAAGAATTATCCTATCTGGTGCATTCGTTCGAAATCGCTATAAATTTGTCATGCCTTGAGTTCATTGAAATGACTAACTTCTGTTTTAATGAACCGATTTTCATGAAACAATTGGTGAAAGTTTGAAGTAAAGTGGACTATCTCCCTCTATTCATTTCAGTCAAAAATACTGTACAGATAAAACATTTTTACTGTTTTATTATATGTATAGACTAGCGACCCTCCCCGGCTTTTATGCCCATGCGAAGTCGAAAACCGAAAACCTTCCTCTTGAATCACTGTATCTATTAAAAAAGACCGCTTCAAAATCCGTTGCGTAGTTTTAAAGATTTAAGCATACAAAGGGATATAGGGACAGAGAAAGCGACTTTGTTTTATACTATGTAGTGATATAGATAAACACTAGGATATTAAGGGTCAATCCACTTAAGTTCCCACTATATAAATAATCATGGTAAATGAATCAATAAAAATAACGGACATAACCTCCAAACGCAGCAATAGAAAGAAATATCTTTTAGGAAAAGTTCTTTGTCCTTCGTTTGGAACCATTAAGTTCGGAAAGCTTTATATAATGTAGTACGGAGGCATTAGTGGTCCCAAAAGGCTTTTTAGGACCTTCAGCGTTTAGGCCCTCGGGCTCTTCCGGCCGTCTCAAATTGACTTCGAATGTCTTTGATGAGTGGTCGAGCGATATTTGTGACATTTTAGATCGCTTTTATTTAAGGAGAAAAAGGTATTTTAGAGTTTTGTACATTAAGTGTACAATGGGAGTTCAAGACGACCTTCGTCTGCCCGCTACTCAGGAGGTCTTGGGTTCGATCCCCGGTCAGGATGGGTTTTGGATTTTTATCTGTATATGTGTTTGTATAAAATATAGTATCATTGAGTTTAGTATCCTATTATAACAGGTCTTGAACTTATTTTAGGGCTAACTCAATCTTTGTGATTTTTCCCTGTATAAGTATTTATTTATTTCCTATTTATTATTAAGAGATTAGCGGGTCCGGATCACTCGTGTTCATAACGATCGTGCGTGTCAAGCAACGGCGAGCGTGGCCTGACTTTGGTAGCCAATACTCGCCACTAGTAACATTAAATAATCAAAGGTGACATTGAGCTGTTATGTTATAAGATGTAATCGCTTAAAAATTTCTATGAAAATTTCAAGTCTCTATTACCGTTAATGAGATACATCCCGCTGACAGACAAACGGACGTATGATGACCCCTACCATAGTGACATGCTTGTTAATAATACCAGCAAAGTCTGAGAACTGCTTACAAGGGTCTAAAAGTTGCGGTACCGCAGAATGTTCCATATTTATGAAACATGACACATTCCCCGATTCTCACGCAATTCTAACAGAATGCAATACTATCCTTATATAAAGTTTTTATACTCTGTATCCCTCGCCCAGCGCCCTTACTTTAAAGAAGATTATGACGTAGAGTCCAAGCTTTCTTCGATCGCGTCAGGAAAAGTCGATGAGTCAATAGGACATTTCGAGAATATACAACTGGGTTTATCAGATGATTTATATACATAGAAATAGAATAAGGACATATTTAAAAGTTGAGGTTTTAAAACTGCACAACAAATAATGCTATATCAAAGGTAGTAAGAGACAGTGCTACAGTAGTAAAATAAATAAATATTACATTACATGAAATTTTAGACAAATCTAAAAAGTCAAGGCTCTGTTTGCTTTAAAATTACATTTAATGTAAAATAAGCTATATATTCATTCTAATTCGCGAAATGTGGGAAAACAAGGGTTCTCCCCGACACACAAAAAAAAAAGTATTTATTTGTCGTATCTGTGTGTCTTTCAGTCATATCACGAACGACCCGAATTTGATGTACTTTTTTTTTGTTTAAAAGCTAATTTCGCAAAAAAATTGTTTAACTCTATCTTTATACCTGGATAATTACTCTTTTCTAAAGACCCGCCCCGTGCCTATAACTTGCCATATTATCACTAACATTGACGAAGCTTGGTCTCTCTATCAACTTTTTGTATATCCTCCATACCCAACTTTCCGCTATGATACACTGATATACAATTTAAATTGTGTCCCTGCTCGTAAAGACCGACCCGGACTTACGGTCCTTTTAGTTTTTACAACCCCTTATTGTGGCCTAAACAAGTTCGCCGATTCTAGTTTGATGAACAATTTGCATTATTTTATCGTCCCCATTTTCAGTACCTATTGTTTGTTTTTTTCTCTGTGTGAATAAAAAAAATATTTGATTTGTGTTTGACAGAAAAAAATTCACGTTGTTTAATCACATAATAAATCATTATGTCATAGATTAAAAAAGAAAAACAAAAATTGCCTCACGTCAAAGAGCCTGTGCGCGATTCGAAATTCTTTGCATTATGTAAACAATGTGTATGTGTATACACAATGTTTGTACAAAATAAACCTATAATACTTGTAACAACACGTAATTAACGATGCACCTGAGATTAACATTAGATAATGCACCCCACAATGCATGTCCGAAACTTGATAATTACAAGAGCACAACTTCGGCAATGACAGTCAGGAATAATTAAAATATTGTCGTCGGATATGGGCTACCGGGGCTGTGTTTAGAAATTATGTAATGCAGAAACAGACGTAAGTCATAAGAGGAAGCGAAAAATAATTTTTCAGTTGAAATTTCACGACTTGTTAGTGAAACGTTTTTGTATAAAATTCGCTTTGATTCTATATTTTCTATATAATCAAAGAAAATTCGAAGGCTTTTTATTATATCTACCATCACTTTATTTATTACTAGCTGTTCCCCGAAGCTTCGCCCCGCGTGGGACTCGGTTATATCGCGCCCAGAAGTAGCCTATGTTTGACCTCAGGTCGTTAACCATATCCCTACCAAATTTCATCACAATCGGTCCAGCAGTTTAGCCGTGAAGAGGTGACAGACAGACAGACAAACAGACAGGCAGACAGACAGACAGGCAGATAGACAGACAGACAGACAGACTTTCGCATTTATAATATTAGTATGGATTCGATTTGCTCAAAATATATTTAATTTTTATATTATTTAGCTTTAATACCTACATATATATATATATATATCTACTTATAGTGGAACCCCAAAAAATCTAATTGATCTGATTTTTAAGCTTACTTATTCCACCACTTATATGCGGTCACTCAGGGGTGTACTTTGGAACCTTTATCATTATGAATTGACATTATTTTATTCTGTGCGCCATGCATATTTGATCTAGATTTTGGTTTGGTTCATGACTCACGTTTTTTTACTTTCTAAATAAATAAAATTATGTAATAAAGGAAAATTGCTATCAGTTCACGTCCTAGAGTATGCGCTAGAAACAGTAATACAGGCCCTTCCGTGAAGTTTTTGAACTACAACCCTGGGAGCGATATCTGGAGTTGAAGTAATTTTAACTAATGACACTTCTGAACGCAGGACTAGAACTTCGCCTTTTGAAGGATTCCCGCAGTTAAGATATTACGTTACATTAGTTTGAGAAATGTCTGGTTCACGAGATAAGATTGTTTGTGTGGTCTTGGCTTGTGGAATTTGCTGAAGTGTAGTTTCCAGTTGGTCGGAAAGATTAACACGCAAAGTCGACTAAAAATCGACTCTTTTGGGTGATTCCTAAGAGCCTTTCGAACGCGCGGCTTCAGCGTACAGAACTTCAAATTTAAGAAATCAGGTATTGTGTCTAAAAAAAAAACACTATTAAAATTAACATAAGGTACCTAGCGCAGATTGTATCATTTTATAAAATCTTATAAAACAATGATTTTTGACTTCTTAAATTTGAAGTTCTGAATAATGCGGCGGTTGCGCGGTCGGAACGCTCGACTTGTAGGAATCATGATTTTTCGCGGTCTGTTATGGTGACTGGGGTCGGAAGCATCCTGGGAGGATTGGACTTCTAAAATCCTAACTTTTTCAGATTTTTTAAGTGCCTGAAAATGCCTCGTGTAGAGTTGAAACCCCGTCGTACCGAATGCACCATAACACGTATAACAAGGATTGTGTGCGCACACTTTTGAAACAGAAGAACAAATTATTCTTGACATGCTTTTAAGTATAAAAGAACCCGAAGGTTCAACGTGCTTTTTAAAATTTAGGACTCCAATAGAAGATAAAATAAGATGCTTCCTACGATAATCGAACCCATGACCCCCTGATCTACAGGCAAACGCCTTAACCACTGGACCACGGAGGCATCATATCGTCGAAAGGTCCCATTTCTGGGACATAATAAACTTTACCAATTTACATGCAAATAAATCGCAACAGATTGAAACTGCTTGGCGCCACAAATTGTATTTAATTTGTATACTCTGTGGAAATAGATTAAGTTATTCAACTTGTACATGTTATGGAAAATATAGACCACTTGTAAGATATTGGACGATTTCGTGATAAATTTGCTTATATTAATGCCAATACCAATTTGGTACAACATAATTTCAAATATATAATCCTAAGTAGTTTTACATTTATTGTAAACTCGCTCAGAGAACAAGCAAATATGTATTTTTTTTCTGCTATCCGATTAAGATCGTTAATCGCTCGCGCTCGTTAAGAAAAAAGTGGAAAGTAAATAAAAATGTATTAGCTGAACAAAAAAAATAATAGGGCATAGGTTCAAATCCAATTTTTACGTAACTGTGTAAGTAACTGGAAGCAATTAAAGGTGAATCGCATATTTATGTGGGATTACAGATCAAAATAAACGATCAAGATTAGATCCCAACAAAGAATTTCGAATCGCGCGCGGGCAATTTTTTTTTAATCTATTTATCCCAACCATATATTTTAAAACACCATTCAAAAATAAAATAGTAGATCTTTCGTTACCCGTTCGTCGTTTGTATAGTTCTAAATATCCCCATCGTCTTCCTTTTCGCTCACTCACATACCTCTCTATCATGCATCGGATACGTTCAGTTTCAACAATATTTTAAACTACGTTCATATACTCATATAAAATTCCCGTGTCACAATGTTACTTACCTTATTCCTCCGAAAAGGCTTGACTGATTTTTACCAAATTTTATATGCATATTCAGTATCGGAATTTTTCATACCCCTAAGTGATAAGGGTTGTTCACCCTTAAATTACCTAGAAATAATTTATATGGCAAAACAACGTTTGCGGGCAGCTGGTACTCATAATATTTCTACATTTATTAATTCGAAAAATTTATTTGTTTCAGATTTGTTGGCAGCGATAGGAGCGTAAGTACTACTATATACCTTTACTGAAATTAAATACAGCGCCGACATAGCGACAGTTTACTTTCCCTCCAAAAACTTCTCCGTAAATAAAAATAATTTTATTTCAATAAACAACTAAAGTCTAGAAAACAAGCCGCGCGTCAATATCGTAAGATCTACACGAACACAGCAATTCACAATTACCCCGAAAGTGCCGTGTATGTCCAAAGTTGCGCCCTCTGTCTTTCCATCACGACAACAGTGTAGTTTTAATGTTCCATTAAAATTGTTGCAGTAACCTTGTTGCAATTTCTGTTTGAAGAAACATTAAACATTCGTGTCCATTATTTTGGTTGTTACCAAAGTTTTATGGGAGTTGGGAAGGATAATGATTATCTAAGGCAGGTTATGTAGTTTAGTTTAGATGTGCGTTAAAGACATACTTACTATTTCCATTATCCCGAAAATTTTAAGAATTAACGTAAGAATAATTAAGGGTTCTCTTCCTAATTGGCTCTTTTTCATCTTAGCGTTTTACTGGTTGCAAACTCAGCTGGCTGCTTTACAGATCAAGGTCCGCTCGCTCTATCTTTTCTAACGACGGGATATAAATTGGGCTGGGGCCTTCCCAGAAGATGTGTGGTTAATCATGAAAAAACTTATAATATCTATCATGAGACATCATGTTAAGCTGCTTTGATCTTTTTTTTTGTTACTGTTGAGAGTTTCTCAACAGTAACAGAAAAAAAAGATATTATAAAATTAGTTTACAAATTAACGAAATAATTGACTCATATCCTATCCATATCGAATTAGAATGCGTTTAAAATCCAATTGGTTAAAACACATTTTAAATTGTAAAACCTGGCCTCTTAGTAAACGCATAAAGAACTCCTCCTAATTGTAAGTCGATTCTAAACAAATCAAACCTTATAATCAAAATCGAGACTGTTCCTATAAAAACCCAAACGTAACAACACAACGTTAAGCCAACGTACAAAAATAACTTCCCTTACATTAATTCGGCTCTTCAAAATTTACAACCGTCCTTAGCAATTCGGTTTTATTAAAATACGTCGCTTTATATGGCGCCCGGCGAATTGTCCGAAGTAAAAATTTAATTTGCCGGGATTTTTTTTTACGACTCCCGGTAAAATTTTAGTATTTACATAATTTAAAAAGAAATTGAAGACGACTCGAAGCATTTTATTGCTGTCGTATTTTTAAGTGTTCATCTGATAGTTGAATTTAAATCTAGAGACGTTTGTACGAAGGGACTGGGCGTCGATTCTGCTAACGTTAAGTCAAAATCGTGTCAAAATAGTGTTTTAATGGTAGTGCTTTTTACACACTATTTACAAGAACTATGACAGTATGATGTGATGTGAATATAGTGAGGGATGTGACCATCAGCAGTGATATAAAAAATGTATACATTTCTTGTAAATAGTGTGTAAAAAGCACTTCCATTGAAACACTATTTTGACACGATTGTGACTTAACGTTAGCAGAATCGACGCCCTGATTCCATTAATTGGAAAGAATTTTCTTTTCTCTTTTTACGACATTGAGGATGTACAGTTTTACTCTGTGTGTTATTTCCGAAAAGAAAAGTCTTACAGAGTTACTTTCAGTAGTAAAGGTACAAATTGATTAAAAAAATAAATCATTTATTTCAGCTATAAACCCATATTACGTATTAAAATTGCTAAATTGTCATCATAATAGAAAATTAAACTATAAAATAAAATTATAAACAACAAGTTGTTCTAAACATATAGATAAATTGTGGATTATAATGAATAATTTGTTTGTTAATGGTATATCTATCTATCTATTTATATCACCTGAACAAGACTGTTTTTTCTTGAACTTAACCTTTTTTGAAAGGATAATTTATCTTTTCATTTAAAGAGATAATCGTTTGCTTCTGATATAGCTAGTATCGTCTTCGATTTTCAGAAAGAAAATTATAATATCTTGTGTATTCTTGTTGGTGTAGGACTTTTCTTCGAAAATAAATCATATCTTCCATGCTGGTCTGGGAGAAAAAGAAAAACATAGAATGTACCAGCTGCTTCTCTTCCCGCGCAAGCCGTAAAAGTCGTCTGAGGGAATCGCCGAATGGGGAAATCATGACATAGGCGATGCGGCTAGCAACCCATCACTATTGATTTCCTGTTTCAACTACCATTATGCTAAACGTGGCCTAAGGTCTTATGGCCCTAGGCTCTGTCTACCCCGCATGGGATAAAGACGTGATTATATGTATGTATGTATGTATAAATCATAGTAGACTAGTCCTTTTATTTTGTTGCCTAATTGTGGTTAAGAAATATATCACAAAATATGAATGTAACACAGAACGTACAACTTAAGCAATTAGCCACAATTGTTTGCTTCGCGGGTGCCGCTCTAATGAAAAATGTCTCCAGACTTGGTCTGTTCTTGTTCTTTATGGCACTGTTACAAAGTAAAGATGGTACAGAAATTATGTCCTGTATTCCATCTTAAATTACAAATTAGACCATGAACGTTTAACTGTTTCCATCTCATTTTAGTAAATTTCAGCATTCCGATTTATGACACAATGTAGTTTTTTTATTACTCGAGCGAGGTGTTTGCAACAATGTTAGACATTTTTATAATCCGGTCTCTCCAGAATTATTAACTTATCGCCAGAGCTGTCTACCCCGTATCTATTAGGTATAGATTTGCTTTATTGATCTCCCTTTTCATGTTTTTCACCCAGTTGTCTGCATACACCCTTAGATTTTTCAGGGATGTTGAGGACTTATTTCTTCTTCGGCACCTGATACCATTAAAAGAGTGCCACCTAGCGACACCGGCCACCAAACAATCGCTTAACGTCCCTCCCGTAGCATGAAAGATCTCAAAATGCTACGGTAGTTACGAAACGAATACACATGTTTCACTAGGCCATCGTATTCCCAACTTCATACTAATTCATAGATAAAAAAAATTGCCTGCCTGGCTTCACGCGCGATTTCCTAATTCTTAATGATGTGTAGACTGAAAAGTTATGAAGGCTATTTCTCTGTACCCTCTTTATGTTTAGCCACAGTCCTGCGGTCCACTTATTATTTTAAGTGCCACGATTTCGCGCCGGCTTGCGGTTATCGTCCAACTGAGATTAATGTTTCAGGATCTGGTCTTCGTCGCATTGGGTGATGATTGCTATCAAGTCGTAAAGACTGCCTCCTTGGTCTCGAGGTCTAGGCGTCTCTCTTACGATCCGGTCATGGTTTCGAATTCAGTTGAATGTTTTTTTGAGGGCATTGCAATTTTGGATCATTTTGTCCTGTCTATAAGATAGGTGATCAAGAGAAGGCACAAGCCTTAGAAGTTGAAAAGAAACCACGTCAAAAGCCAAGAGGTTATTCCGAAAAACGCTACTATGACATTTTATAAAATGTTATCGCTACCGACTGCATATTAGGTTTTTATATGATACTAGCGAACCGCCCCGGCTTCGCATGGTCATAAAAACCTTCCTCTTGAATCACTCTATCTATTAAAAAAACCGCATCAAAATCCGTTGCGTAGTTTCAAAGATTTAAGCATACAAAGGGACATAGGGACAGAGAAAGCGACTTTGTTTTGTACTAAGTAGTAGAGGTGAGACATACTAGGTAAAACGCGGACTGAGTCTTGCGAGTACGCGTCCAGAAAAAGACTAGATCCAAAGACTAGGTCCACGAGTATTTACGAGTACGCGACTCAATGGACTCATTGCGTAACCAAATGATTCCCGTAAATGCGCGTCTTGTGTATATGGACATTATGGACTAGTTTTACAAGTATTGAGTCTTCACACTTCGTATTTTTTATCCAAACGGGTATTTAAGTAAAATATATATCAGAAGTTTTCAATCGTTTTATATACATTGATTACTTTCATTTTTTTTTTTTATATACAAAGTGATTCTTAATTTTTTTTATTTATTATTTTGTTTTCTTGTTCTTTTTTTCAGTACGTTTATACATAAGTACTCACTTTCATATTGAACTTTCGGCGAAAGCTAACAACTAACAACTGTTTGTTTTTAAAATTGCAAATTGTAAGTAAACAACAAGTATTACTATCACACCAAAACAAATATGCTACCAAAAGAAAATGATCTTATTGTGTTTGTAATAAAAGTGTTATTTGAATAAACAATAACTCGCCGAAATACATCGCTCGGCGGCTAGGTGCGGCAGCGGGCGAGTCGGGCGATCCCGAAGTTTCACGACGACGTCTTCCGAATATAGTCCAGAACGCCGCTCGCATCCTAGTTTTTGAGGGGATATTATTAATTGCACATCAAATAAATAATCACCCATCAATTTCTGTATATCATTTATATACCTTTTTACATCAAATAAATTATTTTACTTCAAATTAAATAAATGTTTAACAAATCTAGTATTGCAGATAATTCGAAAATATACATCAGCACGGCATCGCTTTTTTTCTCTAATGCGAAACAAATAAATTATTTATTGTACAAAAGTACAACAATTTCATCAAAAATACTAACTGCACAGCAAATCAACCGAAGCGTGCGTTGATAATACTAATTCTCATAGCAAAATAACTATCCGAGCAGCATATATCCTAATATGGACCTCAAAACTTGCATATCATATTTGAATTATTTTTTAAGAATTCATGTTCAGCAAATTTAATAGTTATTATAGCAAAAAAAATCTTTTTTCATAGCATTATATTCAAAGGCAGAACAAATTAAATGAAAATTTGATTCAGCGCGCTTTTCGCGGCGTCGCAGATTGGAGTGAGTATAACACTAGCTGTTCCCCGCGGCTTCGCCCCGCGTGGTACTCGGTTATATCGCGCGCAAAAGTAGCCTATGTTTGACCTTAGATCGTTAACTACATCCCTACCAAATTTCATCACAATCGGTCCAGCATTTTAGCCGTGAAGAGGTGACAGACAGACAGACTTTCGCATTTATAATATTAGTATGGATATGGACTAGAATGCTTACGGAGGACAAAAGCCGTTCCCGAAATAAAACCTAAAGTTTGTAGGTATCTCTTTCTAGTAAGTTGTATAATATTCGAGAGGAAAAGGGTAAATGCACCTGTCCCAACTTTTTTATGAACTATATGTGCAAGCATGTCATCGGGCTTGCGATCCGACTCAAGTATACAACACCACCTGCAGAGGCCAAAAATGTGCCTATTGGGCAAAAAAGGAAGCGTGGGCGCCCTACGAAAGCAAGACCTGCCTTAATAGTGCAATAAAAAGTACTAATTTTGTATCTGATTTTATATTTTATTGCTGATCTCATTATGTTGTACTAAATGAATAAAAAGATGACTTGTCAAATAAAATGCTGTTTCACTTAGTTAAAATGTTGTGCGGCATATAAAAATAGAAGCTCTTTTTTTTTTTAACGACTTACTAGGTATGATGAGCGTTAGTCATTTTTAGCAGTGCATTAATATAAAATATTTACTAAAAGTTAAATAGCGGTACACCACGAATATAAAACGAAGGTCATTAAGTAATATTTTACGTTGAGTATTTTGCTGTGCAATCAGTAATTTTGATATGTATTTAGGTTATTTTTGTAACAAAAATTGTTTTTATTGATTTGCGTTTAAATACTACCCTTTTTTGAGTTGCGCGGACCGGTGAAGTCGCCGTACTCGTAAATACTCGATACGCTAAAAGACTCGCATGCGGGAACGCGTACTTACGCGTCCAAGCCAAAACCTATTCCAAAAACCTGTTCCAGTAAATACGTTTCACCTCTACTAAGTAGTGATTTCTTAGTCATTGTTCGATCTGCAAGGGGCTATACTATTTTTTTAAATACGGATTTGGCATACAAAATTGCTGATTTTTTATTATGTGCATTTTATTTTTTAGTTTAAGTAGTTTATTCTTGTAAATATTTTATTCACTTTAAAAAACCAAGAAATACGTATATTTAACATGGAGAAAAAAAAATTGCTAATTGAAATGTGCAATATTAATTGAAATGTTTTATAGGCACAAGATATTTAATGCAGGGTTAGTTGACCTAACACGGTACGAACCAATAACCAAATGGTCTAGGCACTTATTTTATACTCGTATATCTACTTAACCGAGTGAACGTGCTTACCGTTTTTATTATCGCAACTTACTCGTAATTTACCGAGTGTAGACAATTATTGCTATCCGTTTTTCGGTAAAGATCAAAACTTCCGGAAATTACCGGTGTTTTTCCGATTTATAGCATAGTTTTGGGAACTTCTTGTAGTTAACGCTGAGTGATGATATTTGAGGTCGATAAGTATATTGTATTTAGAAATTGGTAATAAGGTAACCACAAATAACATCAGCTTTTAAAAAATACTAGCGACCCGCCCTGGCTTCGCATGGGCATAAAAACCTTCCTCTTGAATCACTCTATCTAAGTATTGGGGCCCTAGCGCAAGAGATCTTTTCAAAAAGATCTCTCCGCGACTGATCGCCGCCGCTGGTGACAAGAGAGCTGGCTGTTTCTTCGCCCAAAGGATTAGCATAGCTATCCAGAGGGGGAACGCAGCCAGTGTTCTTGCTACCATGCTTCACGGGCAAGAGGACGAAGCATTAGAATTTTAAAATATTTTAGTTTTATTTTTTTTATTTTATTTTTTCGTTTATTCTTTTGTACATAAAATTTGTAAATAGTAGTAAACATAAACTAATTAATATAACAAATAAATACATTTGTAAAAATCTAAGTATTTGAAAAAAATCTTATCACAAATCGTTGCGTAGTTTTAAAGATAAGAAAGAAGAAGCATACAAAGGGATATTAGGACAGAGAAAGTGACTTTGTTTTATACTATAGTGTAGTGATTCTTTTTTTGCTTTACCTTATTAGCATTGGTTTAAGTAAATAACCCCAAAACAACAAAGTTTTCACTATTCGTTAAGGCGCTACGACGCGACGCGTCAAACTTAAATTACAACACTTATGAAATTCGTATTGTGTGTTCGAGTCTGCACACCCTGGTGGCATGGTGGCATAGTTCCTCGAAACCTGTCTCTCTCTGATATGGAAACAGAAATAAATGAATTTGGAATTTCGGATACCTCTTTTTCGTTGGGGGGTAAAAGAGGCTGTTTACTCCGGTGTGCGTTCCTTATTTGTGGCTGCATTTCATTTAGGATGCAGCCTGCAAGTGTTTATCATTCCCGGAGTCTCCGAAACTTTGCCCATACGAGTTGGGAACTTGAGCTTTTTTCCGGCTTAAACTTCGGCCGGCAACTCGGCGGATTGAAAAATATTTTTTTTATTTGTTTATGTTTGCTTGATTTTTAAGCCTTTGTTATGCTAGCGAGAGATTAGATTGAGAAGTAGAGGTCCTTTTCTTAGGAGCTTGACAATGAATCTTATCTTTTTGTAGCAAAATTAATATTTTAGGTACAGTCGGGGCAGGTAAAATTTACTTACTGCCGCACTACAAAAATTCAGCCCATTCGTTCCGTTGGATTCCAAGAGTACCTATTTACTTAGATGACTGGACTTACTATTAACTAGGCACACCCTTATTCACAAATTTTCCTATTTGTAATCTTAACGACTTGTTTTTTAAATTTCTTCTAATACACGATATTCATTTTAAACTAAGCAAATACGAATAAGCAGTACAATATAGATATACTTCATTTTACGCGTTTTTTATTGCTGAAAGCATCACCTGGGGTACGTCGCTTTACGACCAAACTTGTGTATTTAAACGACATTAAAACCGTCGTATTCTTAACCTACACACTCGGACTTAACTGTGGTACTCTTCTTTGATTTTATTGCTTAAAATTTGAGGTGTGTTAAGAATTTATTTTATTTCGGCCAAAATTGCAAAATCTACTAGAAAAAGACTCGTCAAAGTGTACATCTAGAGCATTGTACTTCACGGGTCCGAGACTTGGACTCTGACCAAAACAGAAAAGATAAAAAAAATAAAAGATAAAAGCATTCGAAATGTGATTGGAAAAATTGTGTAGGAGAAAAGAGAAGCATTTTTAAAGTGATTGAGAACAGACGAGAAAACATATTGGGACACTTGATCCGACACGATGATTTGATGAAGAACATCATTGAAGGAAAGATAGAAGGGGTTCATGTAGACCAAGGCATAGTAATATTAAACAGATAAAGGAGAAAACAAACGTGGTGTCGTAACAAGAAATAAAGGAACTTGCAAATGATAGACATAAATGGAAGGAACTCCACCGACAAGAGTCTATCTTTTAAATTTATGGTGATGATTAGAATGTATACTATTCTAGTCTGAATGCTGCTCTTGAATTGGGTCTTCTTCATCCATGCGCCTTCCCTGTTGCATTTTTAGCTGGTTTCTTCGGAGCCCAAATAAGACTTTCCTACTTTATATGCTCCACTTCACTTTTAACTGTCTTCGTGGTCTATTGGTTAAGGCGTTGCCTGTAGACCCGGAAGTCATAAGTTGGATTCCCATTGGAAGCATACTTTATTTACTTGTTACCAGTTTGGTTAGGACATCGCAGGTTTGAATCACCTAATTGTTGAATAATAAAGATGATTAGGCGCTTTAGAAGGCACGTCAGGTCCGGTTGCCATCTGGTAGTCGTTAGAAGAACCACGTCAAAGGCGGTTCCAAAGAACTCTGACATCAGGGTATGCTTGGTCGATTGACACTGAAACCCACCCGACATGATGATGGTAATGATTTTTTTGAGTGAGTTAGTCACAGATTACATAAATCACTCCAAGTCCAAAATCATGTTTCCACTATGAAACACTTTGAATTTGACGCTGCAAAGCGGACTAGCCAGAAACTACTCTAGATTTGTCGTCAGGGATTTGTATAAACCGTGTAACACCTAGATTTCAGACTGGACCTGGATTTATAATGGAAAATAATTTGCTTCTCCGACGCCAAGCAACAGAGGAATTTAATAAAACTGGATTTAAATTTGCGATGGATGATACCGCTGGAAACTTTTATAATATAGTCAGCTTAGTTAAGTTTTTGGCTTTGGGAATAGACAAATTCAAGGTGGAATATCTGGCATTGCATCCGATTCAAGAAGTAGGTACATACATATAATTACGTCAAATGATTTGCCCGCTGGCATTTTACAGTTTACGGGAATATTCCCTATGGAAATTTACGGGAATATTCCCTATGGAAATTTACGGAAATATTTCCAATGTTACCAAGATATTTGGAATCTTTCTCAAAGTTACCGTAGACTTGGCAATTCCCGGAATATTTCCAAAATTCCCGGGAAAGTTTCCAATATTCCCGAAAATGGCACATCTCTAATTACGCCTATCTCCCGCAGTAGTAGGCAGACTAGAGATTTCCATTGGCTACAATCCTTACATACCTCTCTCGCTTCCTCACTCATCACTCTCGTCATACACGCTTAAACCTTTTACTATTGGGTTTGAATATTATTTATATCTACTTTGATGGCTTAGCGACCCAAAGGAATCAGCTCCATTCTTCTCCGCTGTTCCATGCTTTGCGTCATATTTGCCAGACTACTCTTTGGAGTCTTAAGTCCTTCAAAACTTCATCTCTTCGACGAGACCTAAGAAGACCGATGGATGGATATGGCAATACAGTCTTCTTATTGTGGGTTCCTGAGATACACAGCCCTCGAGAAACATACGAACAGATAGATAGCAGAGCAACAGAGACTTAGGAAAAGGATCTAATTTTTATAATCTATTTAGGGAGCCATACCCCTTAAAAAGACCTCCAAAGCGTTATCAACTATAATGTGTTCCTTTTAAAACTACAATTCTCTTTGTTTTTCAAACAGTGTTAATTTAACTTGAAGTTAGTATTTCGTGACAAAGTTCAGTCATTTTAAAACTCGTATTGTGACGAACAGTTAAATTGTTTTAATTTGTTTTTCATCAACTACTTGCCCGTCGCAACACCTAATACAATTAAGCTTGCTTTGTTCTTGCGAGGTATTGTAGCTCCTCTGGTAATCCCGTAGGATAAGACACAAAGGGATTTTTAGCCTTAAATCAGACCAAAAACTAAGAAATGAAGACGCCGCGCCGCAGTGCCGAATCGTATATGACTAACTAGACAAATTGTTTTGATCAATAAGTGGCTAGCGTTGACTCTAACGACATGAATTAATCAGAAGCCATTGCTAGCTACAGTCGTCAAAATTTGCTCTTCAGAATTTTATATGGAAACCTAAGGAACCCTACTGCCCATCAGCTGCGGTAGATTTCTATACAAAGCCCTAAGTCGTAGTTTGAAAGGCCCATGATTGATAAATTGCAGTAGTAACGCTTGTATCTAACTGACTGAAGTTGTATTGAGATCAAGAAGATAAAAGTGGAAATAGCCAAACAAGTACTCTTCCGAGATTCGGCTCGTAAGTGTAACCGAAAGGTTGGTAGAGCCATGGGAGGTGAGGGGTTGACCTGTGTACTGACGGAACTAAGTACAATAACGATGCTCCCAGCCATTTAGCTATATGGCCAAATAACTACATAAAAAATCGATTAATGAGATGATTTCATGATCTGCCCAATTAACTGGGCATATGAAATAATCATCCACATAGCTTGAGCAGATTACGATACGCCCAATCAAATAATTGGAACGCATGAACAAATGCAGTCGAATTGGACGCGCTCAGTCTGAACTTTTCTCCACATTTTTTACTGGCAAGAGTTGGCGAAGTCATTTGCGTTTCAATCTGAAGCGACTCAGTTTTAATTGAATATTTTTGCAAAATTAAAACGAAACTTGCTTAGGATTTCTTTGTAGTGTTTTCAACTGGTCCGCTGCTAAAAAAGGGAAAAACAGTGGAAATTGACGACTTCCTTGTTTAAGTTCTTAACAGAAAATTCTGTTTAAATTTATAAACTTGATGTTTCTTGTTTTGTTTGCCTTTTTGTCTTAAATTTCCATATCTTTATAGAAATGACTATGCTTTACTTCATTTAGAAAATGTGTGTTGGGACACAGTTACGTGTATAACGTGCACCAAGGCATCCGTACTTTAGCTTTGGCACCAATAAAATTTTGTTTTGCAAGATTTATGCCTGAACCAAAACAATTCAAATTAATTTTGATAGGAGACTAACTTCGGAGCCACATTTTGGAGCAATATAACAGTTTTAAATAGGTGCAGAACAAATAGTTCTTAATAAATCTCTTTTCCATAATAAAGTGGCCTTTCCCAGAAGTGATAAACAAAATATTTAAAGAGAAATAACATTTACAAATCCTTACACTTTGTTTGCTAAACTTGAAACCTCGGCTTCGCATCCGCACCTTTATTCCTACTCCCGTGGGAACATTCGAGGAATCTTTCTGCTACATTCTCATGAGTAGATAACTGAATAGAAAGAAACGGATACTGCAGCCAGGGAAGCCGAACAGCCGGGACCAACGTGCTCCGAAGCACGTAGAAGATCAAGATTAGAGATAGGTCAAGAGCAAGGTATACTTTTCTCTAATGCTCACTGTCCGATCGTTACAAAAACTGCCCCTTTAGTCTTGTGTGAACCGTTTTCTCTGTTACATTGTCTTCTCATGTAGCCCCAAGTTTCCGACGCTCTTGCATAAATCAGCAAGTACTAAGGCGGGTGTCGGCAAGTACTCGCGAGTTACTGCGATATCGGGATTGTGGTTTTGCACTTGCAGTGTGGTCAAGGAAGCCTTGTTTGGCTGAACTGAATATTCATGTTAATATTATTTTCTTTTTTATTTCTATTTTAAATTAAAACTTCTAAACGAATAAGCAGCAAGATTGCTAGAAAGATAATAGAAGTAATCGCTATTTTGCTAACCCACTCTCTCTCACTCTCTCGAGTTATGGTAATCATCATTACGTGTAGGTGTCACGGTCAATCGCACAGTTTCGTACACACCCTCATGTCAAAGTTCTTCGAAACCGCCTATCGGCCTTTGACGTGGTTCCTTTAACGACTACCAGTTTGCAGCCGGGACCAACGGCTTAACGTGCCTTCCGAAGCACGGAATCAACTTTACTATCAGACAATCAGTTGATTCAAGCCTGCAATGTCCTAACCAGTATCGAGTTATACACACGACTGCTATAGCATACATACATACATACATATCATCACGCCTGTCTCCCGTAGGGGTAGGCAGAGACTAGAGATTTTCATAGCAGTTATAGTAAAACTTCTTTTGTGTATTTAAAAACGTTCGCGAACGTGTTAAAGCTATTGGAGATGCCGCGCTGAGAAGAAGCGTTAAGATCAGCTATACAAACAATGGAAGCAAAGGCAACTTGAAATATTAAAATATTTTCAATTTATTATTCATCCCGACTATTCCCGACTGATCCCAGCAGGTTAAACAATCGCTATCGAGATTCCGCAGTAATCCCCCGCGGGGTGCGTGACTGTTTCGCCTCAGCATGTCTTGAATTAAATTAAATGTTGTCTATATTTTACTTCCAAACACAACAAAATATGGAGGGTGTAGAAAATTATACTCTTCTGTATCACCGCTAATGATATTCGACTAATATTATAAACGCGAAAGTTTGTAAGGATGTTTGTTACTCTTTCACAGGAAAATGGCTGAACCGATTTGGCTGAAATTTGAAATGGAGATTGCTTACATCCTGGAACAACACATAGAAACATTAACCTCATCTACGCCATGACTTCCACGACTGACCCTGCAAAAATTTGTATAGTGTACCCCAAAAAACATACACTTTCGCGGACAGTAAACGAGGTAACAATAACAGTCAATTTGTTATCTACGTCGAGAGGCGTTACTGCCAGCGAAAGTGAGAAACATGATTTTAGGCAGTATGGCATTCAATCTGCCAATTGGGCCATTAGGGTATGGTATATAATAAATCTGGTAAGATTTTTTTTATAGCCCTCCCTTGTTCCCTATCTTGACCTTTATTGAATGGCAGGACTATCTTTGGTAAGCGAATAACCTTCATCAAGAAGTAGGGCATAGAGTATAAACCGCACACAACGGGTACAATGGTGACACGGGTGAAACCGCGATGTGTTGCTATCACTATCACTTCACTATCACTACATAGTGTTAAACAAAGTCGCTTTCTCTGTCCCTATATCCCTATGTATGCTTAAATCTTTAAAACTACGCTACGGTTATGTTTGATGCGTTTTTTTAATAGATAGAATTATTCAAGAGGAAGGTTTTTATGCCCATGCGAAGCCGGGGTGGGTCGCTAGTTAATCTGTAAGGCGTGATTTCTGTACAATTTTTATTTTGTGCCGCCGCGAAATACTCATTGTGATAAGCAAAATTGTAACTTTTAAGGACATTTTACAATTTTCTTCTTACTACTCTTAACTTTGTAGCTCCAAAAGTCAACTACTTTGTATGGATGTTTTATTTTTTATAAAACACTACTTTTAACTTAAATCTGATGGGCCAGTTTAGCCACCTTTTACCAAAAACGACTTATTAAACTAAGTTATGAAATAATGCTAATATCCTACGGCCTACTATGAGTTTCCCTTACGATAAGGAGATCGTGTGTCCGAATCGAGAATCACACAGGATCTTACTTGAAGCCTCATTACCCTTGCCCAAAACGTTACGCGGTCACCGGTGACCGCGTAACGTTTTGGGCTCTATTGTTCCTTTTGGCAGCCGTGGGCTTAAAACTGTAAGTAACACAACGGATATGAAAACCCAGCTGTACATCTGAAGGTTACAGGCGAGTCTAGGGAAATCTGTCTCTTTTTTTTTTAATTCACCGCTCGTGTTCCCGCCATTGTACACGATTCCCATTCCGCTTCGTTTTTCACGCTGTTTTTCATGTTTTTATGTCCATGCTTTATTATTTCGTCTGTTTCGTGATTTTGCTAGATTCTGACATTTTCATGTAGTTAAAGACAAACCTGGCGGTATTTCTAATACCTAGAAACCGGCCAAGGGCGAGTCGGACTTGGGTAGTGAGGGTTTCGTACCATCACACAATAGTAAAGGACTTTACCAGGTTATTTTAAGATTCAGAATTTATAATGGCTTTCGTTTGATTTGATTGTAAAATATAATTTACCCCAATAATCTAAAAAGCTAAAAATCCGCTGGGCTATTTCAGCAACCTTTGTTCTCCTATAGATCTCCTCATTTCTGATTCTGTTTCGTAGGATCACACTGAGCATAGCGCTCTTTATGGCTTTCTTAAGTGGCCCATAGTATGGAACTGAACTTATACGCAAAAATGAAATAACTAAGTATATATACCTAACACCAGTATGGCTATGCACGACTTTTTCCTATATATGCTATTTCTAACTGGCTATTCATATTAGCACCGTTCTATTCCATTTTCAAAAAACGACGAAACTAAAACCGCGCCTATTCCCGCCGCCCGCCATTCCGTGACGAGCTACCGTTAACACTAAAACAATTATAATAATTTGTGTTTTATCTAACGGTTATCGGTTATTTGTGACTGCGGTAGTGCTCGAAGGAATAATTAAATAACTTTTATACGCCCGCGTGTAATCGGTCGTTTATTGGCGACTGTTTTTGACCGAATTCCCGAAATTTTACATTTTAATTAAGTTGTAGGTGTCATTTGTTTACCGATTTGGCATTTCTATCTCTGAGGCGGTTTAGAAACCAGGGTGTACGGGGTTTATTTACCATTTACACTAAATAAGAAGTAGGACCCTCACAACACCGAAACGAAACGTCTGATTTTTTTATCTATTTAATAGACCATCGTTACGACCGGCCTGATGGAAAACGGTCACCAATATAAATTATATTTTATTTTGTTTTTATATTAAATCACTAGCTGTTCCTCGCGGTTACACCCGCCCTTGGTGGGTATGAACTATAACATTCTCCATTATGCAGAAGGAATTATTGAAATCCGACCAGTATTTCTAAAGTGATAAGCGATCAAACAAATATAGTCTGAAGACTTTACTATATTAGTTTAAAAAATAATTAATAACCTTTAAATAACAAAGAAAAGGAAGTTTCTAACACAAACCGATTTTTCATAACATAAGTAGCAATGACTGATGGAGTTTTTGCCTGACCAAAAAACAATGTATTACGTGTACTTGAACCGTAATCTGATAATAATACACATAGCGCTATGCTTGTCGAAATGATGATATAATTAGGGCTCGTTTTAACCAAGTTGAAACAGTAGAATTATGATGTCACTCCAGTAAACAGCGTCATGGAAGATAGTCTCCTGAAAAAAGCACATTTGCTTTTTTTTGTAAAAGGTATCCCACCAAAAACATAAATGTAAAAAACGAGAGCCAAGTTCAATACAAAAATTATGCTTGGCGGTGAGCTTCGCCGCAAAAAGAATGGCACACTAAACAAACGCGGCAGCGTGTCAAGCCAAGTTCAAGCAAAGGAACTGGCTAGCCAGCGCCGAGTGTAATATTACACGAACCACTTGGTGCCACTTTTGACCCTTCTATAACTCGAAACCTCTTTAATGTAAACACATAAAACTACGTGTGTTTAATAAGATCCATCAGGACATGTAGAAGCCCAAATTTCATGAAGCTAGCTCAAACGGTTATAAAGATATGAAGGTCAAAAAGTTGTAAATTTTAGCACTGACTGACTGACTTATAGTACCTAAACCTAACCTACTTCCAGATGACCTAGAAGGATGAAATTTGGAATCCAGCTCGGAAATTGTGTGTAAGCGTAGGAAAAAATCAAAAAATAAAAAAAAGTCAAAAAATAAGTGGTGCCCCCATACAAAAAACTTGTAATACCTACGCGCTAAACAACCGGCCAACAACGGTGTGTCGTCAGCGGCGCGCGGCAGCACACCAGCCAATCAGCGTCACGCTCTGACTTATGGTACAAAATTATAAGCGGTAGCGATTTACTTAAAATTTAGCGGGTCGGTTGGTTTATACCTGCATAGTAGTTATCTTATAGTCCACGGCTCACTAAATTAACAAAGATCAGTGCCCAAGGTTCGTTTCTCTGATTTCTTTTGAAAATAAGAAATAATATCAAAATTTTCTTTCCGGAATATCGATCCCCGTCTTCGAGCGTCCCATAGTTTGAAATTAAACATTCCTACACACTCCTCCCAGTGTTACGCCAGATCATTTGCAGTACTCGCTGCAACTTTATGGAACAAACTCCCATTGGAGGTCAAGACGTCGTCCTCACTACATTCCTTCAAATTTAGGGTTAGGGAATACTTCGAGCGTTCGGACTTGAGTTGATTTATAGTATAGGTTAAGTAACTTTTATGTTTTAATTAGTTTGTAATTTCATGTGTATCTTTGCGATGTACCCTCTTTAATGCCCGTGTACTCTTTTTCCTTTATTATACAGGTTGACTGGAAGAGATCCCTGTTAGGGATAAGTCCGCCTTTTGTTGTGTTCTATGTTGTATCATCAATGTTCTTTCTGTACAATAAAGTTTTTACATACATACATACATACAATATTTTAAGGTATAAATTTGTTAGTTCGAACTCTTTGTAACCTAAAAGAAACTCCAATGTGTATGTATACCAAGGTCAAGGCAATAGCGAAGTCTTATTGGTACCGATATATGTATGTATTGACTAGTCTAAGAATGCTGCTTGAACTCGCTCGCGCCTTGCACTTGTGCGCGGCTCACAGCGCTATACGACTTAAAATGCGAACGAACCAAAGTATGCTCTTAGCGGCGCTCATTCGCGCCAGCGTCCTCGTTATGCCCGGTTGTTAAGCGGAAACCCACCTATTAGATTGCGTTTAATGCTGCGTCGTTCGACTAAATTTATTTGAGTTATAGCTGGAATAGTCCAGATATAAATTATTCCTTTTTAGTATTGTACTTTAACGGCATTTGTGAGTTATTTAATATTACGTAAATCGTTTCTTTCAAAACCTCATTTGTTTGTAGCTCTTTTAGGTTAATTTGTCACGCAAAAAATAACATTAAATAGGAATACTTGCTTAGTTTTCTTTAAAAAAAGTAATGATATCCCACCAAAAACATAAATGTAAAAAACGAGAGCCAAGTTCAATACAAAAATTATGCTTGGCGGTGAGCTTCGCCGCAAAAAGAATGGCGATCTAAATGAGTGCCAAGTTCTATGCAAAATCGAAATATTTATAGGAACAAAATAACATTATGAACAAGTATTAAACTCTATTTCTTTGCTTTATTAGATACCTATAACAATTGCTGTTATTTAAAAATGTGAGATCTTGAAGTAGGTCAGATTTGACTTGGCCAGTTTTTAACACAATTAAAATGTTGAATAACTTTATAAAATGACTTATGTAATACGTAACGTTTTGGGCTCTATTGTTCCTTTTGGCAGCCGTGGGCTTAAAACTGTAAGTAACACAACGGATATGAAAACCCAGCTGTACATCTGAAGGTTACAGGCGAGTCTAGGGAAATCTGTCTCTTTTTTTTTAATTCACCGCTCGTGTTCCCGCCATTGTACACGATTCCCATTCCGCTTCGTTTTTCACGCTGTTTTTCATGTTTTTATGTCCATGCTTTATTATTTCGTCTGTTTCGTGATTTTGCTAGATTCTGACATTTTCATGTAGTTAAAGACAAACCTGGCGGTATTTCTAATACCTAGAAACCGGCCAAGGGCGAGTCGGACTTGGGTAGTGAGGGTTTCGTACCATCACACAATACTAAAGGACTTTACCAGGTTATTTTAAGATTCAGAATTTATAATGGCTTTCGTTTGATTTGTTTATAAAATATAATTTACCCTAATAATCTAAAAAGCTAAAAATCCGCTGGGCTATTTCAGCAACCTTTGTTCTCCTATAGATCTCCTCATTTCTGATTCTGTTTCGTAGGATCACACTGAGCATAGCGCTCTTTATGGCTTTCTTTAGTGGCCCATAGTAAGGGACTGAACTTATACGCAAAAATAAAATCTATAAGTATGTATACCTAACACTAATCCGCCATTTTAATTTTCAGTAGGGCTATGTTTTTTTCGTATGTATGCCATTTCTAACTGGCTGGGTTGTTTGTTACGTATTCCTATGACGTCTCATCCTACTCAATTTATTTTCTTTGCTCATGCTATTTAAACTTCTTACTCATGCTGCATCAAAAATATCATTTTACATTCTTTATTCATCCTAAATTATTAGTTCATCCTATAGTCAAACTACCTAAAAAAAATACTGGCTATTCATAGTCATAGATTAGCACCGTTCTATTCCATTTTCAAAAAACGACGAAACTAAAACCGCGCCTATTCCCGCCGCCCGCCATTCCGTGACGAGCTACCGTTAACACTAAAACAATTATAATAATTTGTGTTTTATCTAACGGTTATCGGTTATTTGTGACTGCGGTAGTGCTCGAAGGAATAATTAAATAACTTTTATACGCCCGCGTGTAATCGGTCGTTTATTGGCGACTGTTTTTGACCGAATTCCCGAAATTTTACATTTTAATTAAGTTGTAGGTGTCATTTGTTTACCGATTTGGCATTTCTATCTCTGAGGCGGTTTAGAAACCAGGGTGTACGGGGTTTATTTACCATTTATACTAAATAAGAAGTAGGACACTCACCACATCGAAACGAAGCTTCTGATTTTTTTAACTATTTAATAGGCCATCGTTACGGCCGGCCTGATGGAAAACGGTCACCAATATAAATTATATTTTATATTATTTTTTTATTTTGTTTTTATATTAAATCACTAGCTGTTCCTCGCGGTTGCACCCGCCCTTGGTGGGTATGAACTATAACATTCTCCATTATGCAGAAGGAATTATTGAAATCCGACCAGTATTTCTAAAGTGATAAGCGATCAAACAAATATAGTCTGAAGACTTTACTATATTAGTTTAAAAAATAATTAATAACCTTTAAATAACAAAGAAAAGGAAGTTTCTAACACAAACCGATTTTTCATAACATAAGTAGCAATGACTGATGGAGTTTTTGCCTGACCAAAAAACAATGTATTACGTGTACTTGAACCGTAATCTGATAATAATACACATAGCGCTATGCTTGTCGAAATGATGATATAATTAGGGCTCGTTTTAACCAAGTTGAAACAGTAGAATTATGATGTCACTTCAGTAAACAGCGTCATGGAAGATAGTCTCCTGAAAAAAGCACATTTGCTTTTTTTTGTAAAAGGTATCCCACCAAAAACATAAATGTAAAAAACGAGAGCCAAGTTCAATACAAAAATTATGCTTGGCGGTGAGCTTCGCCGCAAAAAGAATGGCGATCTAAATGAGTGCCAAGTTCTATGCAAAATCGAAATATATTTTTATAGGAACAAAATAACATTATGAACAAGTTATAAACTCTATTTCTTTGCTTTATTAGATACCTATAACAATTGCTGTTATTTAAAAATGTGAGATCTTCAAGTAGGTCAGATTTGACTTGGCCAGTTTTCATTACATAAGTCATTTTATAAAGTTATTCAACATTTTAATTGTGTTAAAAACTGGCCAAGTCAAATCTGACCTACTTCAAGATCTCACATTTTTAAATAACAGCAATTGTTATAGGTATCTAATAAAGCAAAGAAATAGAGTTTAATACTTGTTCATAATGTTATTTTGTTCCTATAAATATTTCGATTTTGCATAGAACTTGGCACTCATTTAGATCGCCATTCTTTTTGCGGCGAAGCTCACCGCCAAGCATAATTTTTGTATTGAACTTGGCTCTCGTTTTTTACATTTATGTTTTTGGTGGGATATCATTACTTTTTTTAAAGAAAACTAAGCAAGTATTCCTATTTAATGTTATTTTTTGCGTGACAAATTAACCTAAAAGAGCTACAAACAAATGAGGTTTTGAAAGAAACGATTTACGTAATATTAAATAACTCACAAATGCCGTTAAAGTACAATACTAAAAAGGAATAATTTATATCTGGACTATTCCAGCTATAACTCAAATAAATTTAGTCGAACGACGCAGCATTAAACGCAATCTAATAGGTGGGTTTCCGCTTAACAACCGGGCATAACGAGGACGCTGGCGCGAATGAGCGCCGCTAAGAGCATACTTTGGTTCGTTCGCATTTTAAGTCGTATAGCGCTGTGAGCCGCGCACAAGTGCAAGGCGCGAGCGAGTTCAAGCAGCATTCTTAGACTAGTCAATACATACATATATCGGTACCAATAAGACTTCGCTATTGCCTTGACCTTGGTATACATACACATTGGAGTTTCTTTTAGGTTACAAAGAGTTCGAACTAACAAATTTATACCTTAAAATATTGTATGTATGTATGTATGTAAAAACTTTATTGTACAGAAAGAACATTGATGATACAACATAGAACACAACAAAAGGCGGACTTATCCCTAACAGGGATCTCTTCCAGTCAACCTGTATAATAAAGGAAAAAGAGTACACGGGCATTAAAGAGGGTACATCGCAAAGATACACATGAAATTACAAACTAATTAAAACATAAAAGTTACTTAACCTATACTATAAATCAACTCAAGTCCGAACGCTCGAAGTATTCCCTAACCCTAAATTTGAAGGAATGTAGTGAGGACGACGTCTTGACCTCCAATGGGAGTTTGTTCCATAAAGTTGCAGCGAGTACTGCAAATGATCTGGCGTAACACTGGGAGGAGTGTGTAGGAATGTTTAATTTCAAACTATGGGACGCTCGAAGACGGGGATCGATATTCCGGAAAGAAAATTTTGATATTATTTCTTATTTTCAAAAGAAATCAGAGAAACGAACCTTGGGCACTGATCTTTGTTAATTTAGTGAGCCGTGGACTATAAGATAACTACTATGCAGGTATAAACCAACCGACCCGCTAAATTTTAAGTAAATCGCTACCGCTTATAATTTTGTACCATAAGTCAGAGCGTGACGCTGATTGGCTGGTGTGCTGCCGCGCGCCGCTGACGACACACCGTTGTTGGCCGGTTGTTTAGCGCGTAGGTATTACAAGTTTTTTGTATGGGGGCACCACTTATTTTTTGACTTTTTTTTATTTTTTGATTTTTTCCTACGCTTACACACAATTTCCGAGCTGGATTCCAAATTTCATCCTTCTAGGTCATCTGGAAGTAGGTTAGGTTTAGGTACTATAAGTCAGTCAGTCAGTGCTAAAATTTACAACTTTTTGACCTTCATATCTTTATAACCGTTTGAGCTAGCTTCATGAAATTTGGGCTTCTACATGTCCTGATGGATCTTATTAAACACACGTAGTTTTATGTGTTTACATTAAAGAGGTTTCGAGTTATAGAAGGGTCAAAAGTGGCACCAAGTGGTTCGTGTAATATTACACTCGGCGCTGGCTAGCCAGTTCCTTTGCTTGAACTTGGCTTGACACGCTGCCGCGTGTCTAGATATATCAATAATCAGTGATAAATTGAAACAAAATAATAAGAAAACCTAGAGTTTAAAGAATAACCTAAAAACTATCTACAGTTTAAGGCAACGTGCCCAAAATGCTGGCAGCATTCCTTCGCTGGATCGCAATACTAATTTTTTGTCCAAGATATAAGCCAGCAATCTGGTCACGAGTTGCCTCTTTAACCTTCCTCTTTTGTAAAACGTATTTTTTACCCAATAAATATTTTTATTATTTTTTTATTATTGTATAAACATACTTTTGGATGAGAATCAATGATTAGAAAAAGGAGTACATGGAGATTGGCAATAGGAATTTAGTATAATAATATACTACTACTGTACGTAAAGTACGTCTCGCTGTTCATAGGGCAGTGTTAATGCCGACCCTTATGTATGGTAGTGAAAGTTGGGTATGGCAAAAAAATAATGAAAGTAGAGTGAATGCGGTTGATATGAGAGCTTTAAGGAGTATGTGTGGTTTATGCTTGAGCGATAAAATAAGAAATAGTGAGATTAGAAAAAGATGCGGTGTAAATGAGGATGTAGTGACAAAGATAGAAAAAGGGATGTTGAGATGGTTTGGACATGTAGAGAGGATGGATGAAAGGAGAATGACGAAAAGTATATACAAAGCAGAGTTGGCTGGGAGCGGCGGTCAGGGTCGGCCTCGTAAAACATACTGCGACCAAATCGCAGGTCTTTTGAAAAAGGGAGACATTAGGAGTACCCGAAATCGGCGAGTGTGTATGAAGAGAGTGATGAGTGTGGAGGAGGCGAGAGAGGTATGTAAGGATCGTAGCGGGAGACAGGCGTGATGATATGTATGTATATACTACTACTACTTAAAAAACCATTTTAAACCGAAGTTGAAAAAATTTTGTTTGCAATAACTTTATTGTACTAAAACAAAACAAAATACAAAAGCATAGAATTAAAACAAAAAGTACAATGGCGGACTTGTCCCAGAAAGGATTTCTTACATTACAGTCCACCAGCGAGAGAGAGAGAGAGAGAGGCTGCTTATAATTTTCGTATACGTAGTTTTCTATCCCAATATATATGACGTAAATACTATCAAAACATTTTCATATAAAATATTGCCGAGAATTTGCATCAAAAGGTTATAAGATGTAGAGCCAAGCTTTACTCTACACGACAAAACAATACCTTAGTAAAAAAATATGGCTTTGCAATTTCTCTACATTCACAATGGAACGGAACGGAAGGTAAAAAAATATTTACTGTTTACTTTTCTGTTATTAGTTCGAAATAGTCCTTGTAGTAACGAAACGGCTTAGAGAGATATTATAGAGAATTCGCAAATCTATAGTTGACATCCCGAGAACAATATCATTTTGGCTTAATTTCTGAACCTAATATATGGAAACATCAGTTCCAAAATCAAATTTGAATGCAGATTAAAATATAAAATAAATAGTTATGTTTTAAAATTCATTATTTATAAATTAAAAACATTATATTATTAAACATGAAAACAGAACGATGCTATTCAAAATCGCGGAATGTATTGTGTATTCGGATTTTCGGATATTTCGAATATTACCATCCACCTCGTACAGGCATCTCTTGAGGTTTCTTGATGTGCCCTTTTGTTCTGTTCTTAGAGAGAGCTTTATAGAGCGTTCGCGAATCTGACCAAAAGCACGGAATCGCCCTTTTTATTTTTTTATTTTAATTTTGTTGTACAAAATACAGTTGCAAAGCACAATAGGCGAACTTTATTCTAAGAGCATTATTTAACAGTCAACCATTGGATCAAGCAGAGATCGTACCAGGCCAAAAACACTGATGATGTCTTTACCAAATTAGAAACAACAAAAAAATATCTACTTCCCGTGGGAATGGAACCCACGACCTTCGGGTCTTTCAGTCAACCGCCACAGAAGTAACGCTGATTTTTATGTGTTTTCCACGATGACGACACTGAGTATAACAAAATTTAGTTTAGTATTTTGTTATGCCATTATTTAAAAAAAATGTTTTTATGAATTAATTACACATTTGTTTAGTGCAATAAAGAGTATTTCTATTCCATTCTTTACGTTTGTTGATGAAAAATTATTAAGTGGCGCTCGCTCCACGTTAGACAAAGAAAGCTATCCTAACTCTTTTTCCTTCCCTGCAACTATAAAGTTGACTGGATGCGGCGAATAATATTTTATTGGTCATTTTATTCGAATTTTTATGGCTGATTGGGTTGTCGATGCCACTTCTTTGTCGTAAAAATGAAAGGAAACACTTTGTATACTATCAAAAGCAATGTCAGCGGTTTGTCGTTGGTTCAAGTGCTTATTGTATTCTTACTTTGTTATGTTTAATTGAAAAAATATATAGTTAGTCATTTCAATTGTATTTAAATATTCTTTTTAACATAAAAATTGTCTCTTTCTGTTATCGTCCCTGTTTTTCTACCCTCTGCCTTAAAATAATAATAAATGGATACATAATGATATGACACATACATAGCCCAAGTCATTATTATTTTTTTATATTTTTACAATTGACAATTTAAATCAAATTGTGTTTAACGATATTTCACGTTATTAATTATTTGAAAAAAAAAATGCTCTACACAATGATTTAAACAAGTAAATAAATTTTTTCCTTGTCAGGCATTACAAGGGAAGTCTGGATAAAAGTACCCACCCACCATTATAAAATAATTGAAAGTATGGATGCCACATCACATCACATGGCCCTTTTCTTACATTAACGTCGATTCAATTATCGAGAGTATCTACTGTGCAGATGATAAGAAAAGCGCGGGCCTAATGAATCACCGATGTTTTGTTAAAACGCGACCCATTCATTCAAAGGCCCAAATCCAATCTAAGGCCGAATCCGGAATTAGATGGCACCGCAAACGACAGATTAAATTGTTTACGGGTTTAAGTTTAACCACTTGGTTGGCGTTTTAGTGGTTGTGAACGTTTTAAAATCATTGTAAGGTTTTTGACAAGGTTTAAAAATTATAAAAATAACTAGCTTTTGCTCACGGCTTCGCCCGCGTGTATTTCTGAACAGTGCTTTTTCCCGGGATGAAAGGTACCCTATGTTTTTCTCAATATTCCTAGTTATGTGTATGCAAAATTTCAGGAATATTGGTTAAGTTGATAGGGCTTGAAGAGATAACAAACAAACAAACTCACTTTCGCATTTATAATATTGGATTAGGATGTAAATCTTGTCATGATAACATAAAAAATGCCAATCCAGCCTCAGTCAGTCTGGGTATCGGGTGTTTATCTAAATATTTATTTATTATAAAATATAGTATCGATGAGTTAGTATCCCTAAATACAAGTTTCGAACTTGTGTGATTTTGTCCCTATATATTTATTTATTATTTATTTTAGACTTCTTCGTATTAGCAATAAATCCGAGTCGTCTCGGCCATTATTTGTGACTTCGCCATATCCGGACTACCTTGGAATTACCCGGATTACGCTAGTACCGGCTTGTACCGGGTTGCAATTGCCTGCGATGCACTTCCAGCTGCGTCCCCAGCCTCTCAGCTAATGTTGTAAATGCATCTAGTTTGTTTTGGATATAAAATTTTATATTTCAGTCGTGGGCATGTAAAAGAAGTGACGTCGTAAAATCATTTTTATAAAAAAAATACTCAATAACCTATTATTGTCTTTTTTTTCATGTTTATAGATGACCCGGCGAACTTAGTACCGCCTTTCTTAATATTTTTTTCAGTAAGAACCCTGTACAGAGTATTAGAAAACTAAAAAAAAAACAGTCAAATCTCCGTTTTCATGCTATGTCGTGACAACGGAAAACGGGTTTCATTTTTATATATATAGATATAGATATATAAGTTAAATTTATTTACTTCCAGTCAAAATGTACAATTTGCAAATAAAACAATTTAAATATTAATAAACCAAAGTTGGTAAGTAGTGTTTTGTAAACTTTTTTTTTGTTTAATATTTTCTTAATACATCTGTATAGAAAGTAGTTAAGTTTGTATAATTATAATTAATTTTTATAGATTACATCTAACTTGGTAATATGAATAATCCTATCCCATACTAATAAACGAGCAATAAATTTATTTGTACTCGCGTTTTCGAAAACGTCTCTATCGATTTGTTTGAAGTTTTAAACGTAAGTTCTTTCATAGTCAAAAAGATAATCTAGCTAGGTCTAGCAGCAGCATGTCTGGGAAAATTTATTTTCACGCAAAAATATTTTCCGCATAAAACGAGCGAAGCTCGGTCGCCCAGGTACTACTATATAATTAACCAAACATTATTTATATTTGGAAAATTTTCTGTTCAATTTTCGTATCCAAAATCGGTTTTTTAGTTGAGTTAACATTGCGTTATTAAAATGGTAAAATGAAAATGGTAAAGTGTATGGGACACTCAACGCTTAATTTGATAGAATTGATCGTATGAGGTTTGGCCATGAAAAATATTCATATTTTATTAACTTTAAACATTTTATATGTTACGGAAATTCTTTCATAAATTTATTTTTGTCTTATGTTTGTATTTTGGGTATTTAATTTTTTATCTCATAAGTTGTCTTTTTTGTTTAAACCCGCTTTCTACCCGTCTGTCCGTCCGTCTGTCTACCAAATGACTGCATCTCACGAACTTGAAATAATTTTTTACCGAATATTTACATTTTATTGCACATGAAATACAGACCTTAACAAACAAACGAACTGATAGATTCTATTGACTTCTTCTTTAAGAAAAAAGAATAAATAGATTATACTGAGTACTTCATTGAGAAAAGACAGTAAAACTAGATTCTTATGCTACATAGCTTAAGATGCACACGGAAAAACGTTAGAATGAGTGAGGGGTGGGTTAACAAACATACATTCATCTCGCACATGCTCATTTGCACAGGTCTGACCGACGGCGTTCATCATAGGGTGAAAACATAGTATACTAATGATATGTAGAGTCGGCATTAATAAGTTTAGTCAGATACCTGAACTGACACCAATGATGGTCACAGTATATGCAAAGAATAAATTGTTTTAGTACGAATTACAGTTTGAGATAGCCTGCAAAGTAATGATATATAGGGTCGGCATATTATAAACTACCACTTACCAGCCACCTTCAGGCAGAAAAATCTGAGCTGTGTTGGTCCCTAACAATGTAAAATATATTTTTTTTTTTTCAGTACGATTTACAGACTGATATTCATATTCGTTTCCTATTTTAGTCCTGCTAAAGGTGATTTTTTTTTAAAAAGGTGGAACCCTTATGAAGCTGTTCTGTTTTCTATGTTTTAGTTTTTTTTATAATAATACATTACTCTGTAGTTTGCTTACTCTATGCTAAGTCATAATAGGCACAGCGCAAAATATGAGTGGTAGCAGCTTCATAGTATTTTTTTTTCTGCGTATTTTCACACAACAATTTGCCACAAAAATCCTCAATTTTTCTAACATTTGAATTTATTATTTCTTAAGTATGTTTTTTTACAAATTGCGCCAAATTATATAGAGTTAAAAAAAAAATACAAAATGGAAAGGTTTTTAAAAGAATTCTTCAAAAATCTTTCCCCGCGGCTCCGCCCCGCGTGGGACTCGGTTATATCGCGCCCAATAGTAGCCTATGTTTGACCTCAGGTCGTTAACTACATCCCACCAAATTTCATCACAATCGGTCCAGCAGTTTAGCCGTGAAGAGCTGACAGACAGACTTTCGCATTTATAATATTAGTATGGAAGTATGGATATGGAAGTGTGGATATCAAGTTACTTTTTGTCTTTCTGATGAGCCCATGTAGGAATAAAAAAAATTCATTAGTTAAAAGAGGCTTTTTCTTCAAACCTAATTAAAATTCTCCTTTTACCCCTTAAGGGGTGAAAGGGAACTATTCTGAAGCCGCCGTATTTTCACTGATAGTATCTGGACATGATTATTTATGCCAACATTAGGGGAAGTAACCCTATCGATATGGCTCTTTATATGCGCCCTGAGTACTGTCGAGTGGAAAACTTAGTTTTACTGATTTTTTTTTTAACAAATTCAGATATATGGGCCGCATCATAAAAAATGGTACCCACCGCCGCACGCAAAATTTTTTTGGTGAATTCCCATTTCGAATTCCAGTAGTTAAGGCGTTTATTTGAAGACCCGGGGGTCGTGGGTTCGATTCCCACGGGATACATACTTTGTTTAGTTGTTTCCAGTTTGGTTAGGACACTGCAGGCTTGAATCACCTGATTGTCTGATAATAAAAAGATGATTTTGTGCTTCGGTAGGCACGTTAAGCCGTTGGTCCCATCTAGGTAGTCGTTAAAGGAGCCACGTCAGAGGCCGAGAAGTGGTTCCGAAGAACTCTTACACCAGGGTGTGCATGGTCGATTGACCGTGACGCCTACTCGAAATGATGACTCTTTTTTCAGTTATTCACATAGAGTTTAATACAGACATAGGAACCTTAAAATTAGGAAATTTAGTGCAAGGGTGCTACATATTACTACAGATTTTTTTTATTTGTTTTCCATTCTAATTGTGCACGTGACTGTACGTAACCCTAAGAGTTAGATAAGTTTTTCAGTTCATTCGTTAAGTGGGCCGTGAAACAGCGATTTATGGCGTCTTAACGGCCTGCCTGATAGTTGCACGCATTCTAACGGGACCTTCATGTTTACGAAGTAGACATAGAAGTTTAAAAACAAATACATATATATATCACAATGCCAGCTGTCTACGGTATGCCTTGGCCGACATGGAAATGCCTAATCACTACATAGTATAAAACATAGTCGCTTTTTCTGTCCATATACATAGGGAATGTATGCTTACATTTTTTAAAGCAAGGGTTTTTGATGCGGTATTTTTTAATATTAGAGCGATTCTGTTTTCATGCCCATGCGAAGCTAGGGCGGGTCGCCAGTAAATAATAATACATGTTTTCGCAACATGAATTTCTTAATTCTAAATAGGCTTAGAACCCATGTTTGCTATATTAAGGATTACCTGGCCAGGTGGTCCTTTATAAGTGATGAAGATACCATCTGCGAGTGTGGTGCATCCCCCCAGACGATGGAACACCTTTTGACGTGCCCGGCGTGCCCCGATACCTGCACGCTGGAGGATTTATACAAGGCTACAGAGAACGCTGTAAGGGTGGCCTAGTTTTGGGCATCCAAGGGTATTTAAGGTGAACGTAGACAAGCTAAGAAGAGGAATAACTATAAAGCTGTTAGCTGTGGTTTTGGCTTAAGAATAGACCACTCCGTAAAAGACGATTACAATGACTAACAGTCTAAAATATTAATAATAGTAGCCGTTGCTGCCGTTTGGTAGTCGTTAAAAGAACCACGCCAGAGGCTGAGAGACGGTTCCGAACTGACACCAGGGTGTGCATGGTCAATTGGCCGTGACACCTACACGAAATGATGATGAGAAGGGTAAAATATTAAGAATATAAATAGAAACGTTGCGTCAAGTAACCATATTATTTATGCAAATAATAAATTGAATTGAAAATTGTAGTGATGACTGATGAATATTTAATATACCATAGCTCATCAAAAGAATATATAATTTCCATTCACTTCAGCTATCCGAGTTTTATTATATTATATTCCACGTAAATAATCTATGATGCTTTTAGAGAAATATTGTAACATTTCATAATTTGTTATGAATTATTCATAAGCCAAGTACAGTTTCTGCGAATCTCATTTTAGGAAAATGTTTCTATGTTTAATTAGTTAATTACATGAAACATAGTCGTAGTATATTTGTACTTGTGTGTGTATCCTACCAATTTTCTAAACGCGAAAGTTTGTAAGAATGTATGGATGTTTGTTACTAAAACGGCTGAACCGATTTGGCTGAAATTTGGAATAGAGATTGCTTAGACCCTTGAACAAGGCATAGGCTATATTTCATCCCAGAATCCACGGGAGCGGAGACTCGGACAATAGCTAGTCAATAATAAAAACAAGAAAGTAACAAGTTTATTTGTTAACTTACTGAAAAATGCCATTGCAGAGAATCTGGGGCATAAGACGATTGAGTCCAAGATAAATAAACAGGAGAAATCAGGATGTTAAATGTATAGGGAAATAGTTGCAAGGAACCCGTAGCGGGGCGCATCGGGACCCGAATGGGGCGAAAAGAGAGCTCGGAACTAGCGAATGTACTCGTGCACCTTTGACGTGACAATTTAATTTTAAGCTAAATGGAATCTGTGCTGGCAAATTGTTTTATTCTGTGTTCGTTTTGTTTTTTGTTTTATGATTTTTTTAGACTTAACATTTTATTTATTGTAACGACCGTTAATTTACTGGCAATATTATTGGTCATAATAAGTGGAGGTAGTAAAAAAATCTATAAAGCATACCTGTTAGTAAAAGTCGACCAGTCTTTATTTGTTAGACGAGGCGATAGCATAGTTCTTAGTACAGTGGGCTGCAGATAAATCTGACCCCCTTTTAATAGCGATACTTGTGGCATGGGGGTCAGATTTCTCTGCAGGCCACTGTACTAGTTTTACGGCAGACATGGCGATGGCTCTTAGTGCAAGTCGTCATTATACTAACGTATTATGATCGGTTGTCGTTGAGCCAGCAGCGTAGTAATAAAATTTCTTAGTGGTTAGTTACCACGGTGGATATCCCTAAAGCTTGGCGGAGATGACAGATGTGAGCGGAGGTATGGAGCGCTATCCTAGCCTTGATTTAAATAATGCCTAGGCCTAGAAATGCTGAAGATGATTTGAAGCATAATGGAATTGTAAACAGGGAAACTCACTTAACATATTTCTGATGAGATTCTTATGCCAAGACTATAACTTCTGCTCGTGACATCAGACTTTTACCTTATAATCGTTTGAAATTAGACGACGCTAATTATTTGGATAGAGTTATGCGCAATATCGCCATGCCTTAAAAACGGTAACAAGTTATTTAATTTCCTAGTAATTACGAGGCTTTAGGGAAGATCATAAAAGGATTGGTAATCCAGCAGGACATGGCCTTAACTTTGATTGGTTATAGTTATGTTTATATTTAGGTTATAGGTATGAGCTTCTCCGTTATTTGGAAGGCACGCAAAGCCGTTGGATTTATTGAATTTTATATGAAGATAAAGAAATGGCTACTTTTGGTTTTTGTGACGAAGTACCACACGGGAAACATAGTAATATTTTTAGAGAAGACTGCAACAGATATAGACGTTGCTGTAAAATAACAACGATCAAATGACTTATAACAAAACGGGCATCGCTTGACCCAGTTTTCGACAACTTTCGTGTCAATTTCTGACAATTGATGAGTGCGGAAATTGGCGGTGTTGAGAATTAATGAAAATGTCAAACTTAAGTCCGTTGTGAACATTACACTCTACTGCGTATTGGGATTGGGTGATGATTAGCACATACTGTTTTGTCATATTTTCAAGTTTAGAGGCAGCTACCGCTAAAAACTTCGATCATCACGGCCTCGGTACCGGAAAGTTGTGGTGCTAGAAGGATAAAAACCAATGGCAGTGACCAATGAAACCGTATTATCTATGGTTATTATAACACACTGATACCGTGATACCTGTTGGAATAAATGTAACATTTCCTTATATAAGACGAACTTTTATAATTTTTTTTTGGCAAACTGGTATCCAGTCTTCATTGTATATAATCATTATTCCGTTTTTATAATTCATAATTCATTTATTTTAGCCCAAGCCGTATTGCCCTTTAGTTTAAAAACTCGCTGTATAAATACACCTGTTTCATTGTAGTTATTTTATTGTATTCATAATTTTTAATATCACTACATAGTATAAAACAAAGTCGCTTTCTCTGTCCCTATGTCCCTTTTGTATGCTTAAATCTTTAACTATGCAACGGATTTTGATGCGGTTTTTTTAATAGATAGTGATTCAAGAGGAAGGTTTTTATGCCCATACGAAGCCGGGGCGGGTCGCTAGTCCTATTATAAGTGTATAAAATGGTGACGTTTTGTTTAACATCGCCACGCAATATCGTCTAGTTCTTAACGAGGACCCCAGATAAATTAAATGGTTCAGACTTAAATAGAGATGCTAATTTTCGTGCTTCATTATACCCCCATTCTCTGTTGGCCCCGGTCGGCCATGATTTGTGGGGCATAATGGTGTCTGATGTCCATTTTTTTATTGTTCCCTTTGAATTTAAATGTAGGGCATTTTCATAAATATTAATTACTTAGAAGAGACACCACTAGGACGATGTAAAAAAGAACCAGATTTTTTTTTAAGGTTAGGTTAGGGCCGAGCAATGTATAATTGAATATGGGTCGCGTAAGATGAGTTCCTATTGACACTTTTCAATTTTGACTCGTCGAATCCATACTTCCATACTTCCATACTAATATTATAAATGCGAAAGTCTGTCTGTCTGTCTGTCTATCTGTCTGTCTGTCTGTCTGTCACCTCTTCACGGCTAAACTGCTGGACCGATTGTGATTAAATTTGGTAGGAATGTAGTTAACGACCTGAGGTCAAACATAGGCTACTTTTGGGCGCGATATAACCGAGTCCCACGCGGGCGAAGCCGCGGGGAACAGCTAGTTCCTTATAATAGAATGATTGAATACGGAACTAGTTTTTTTTCCTATTGACACTTAGTAGGCAAATAAATATTATTATTATTAAAAAAAAACTATCGTGTTTGTAATTATGACATTCAACGTGTTAAAGGTCTGGCGAAAAAGCTATCTTCTATCAAATCCTGTTTAGATTTTTTTGCCACAGTCCCAGGCTACAATACGAGTATCTAGTGGTGGTTTTTATAAAAATACAATCAGGCCGTATTTGCTTAAAAAACTGCGTGCACAAATTAATTAATTAAAAATAAATATATAATTAAAAGATAAAAGAATTAAAATTTACATTTTTAAGTTTAGTTTTTATTTTAGTTTTAATTTTAGATTTAAATACTAATATTATTCAGTTAAGTTTGTCTGTTGGAAAATAAATGTTAATAAATTAGACATAATTTACTCAAATGAGTGAAGGTGATCTGCGAAAAATATTGGAAAGAAGTAGCACAGGCAGGGACGCGTGGAAGAAAAAAGAGGAGGCTTTTCCCAGCAGTGGGACAGCTAGGAAAAAAATGAATTTGGTTATGGAAGCTTTGGAGAACTCAGCTAAACACTAGTTAGCGAGAACAGCTGATTAGGTATAGTGATAATCCCAACTTGCGATAGTTGTTTGTTACTTCTTCACGATCTATCTTCTGAACCAATCTTCCTGAAATTTCTTAAACACATAGATCATAGAAGTATTGAAAAGGGACCTTTCATCCCGGGAAAAACCACTGGTCACGAGGGAAATGCATGCGGGCGAAGCCGCGAGCATAAGCTAGTTCATTATATGTAAGAATTGGACATTGATTATTCTTCACCCTAGTTCTTTCCCGATAGCATGCTCACAGATTTATTTCGACTTTGCCTTTAATGAATTTTAAACGGTAATTATATAAAATACTCGAGCATACGGACGGTTTGCAAAACAACAACTCGTAGACTCATCGCAGACAGCACTCAGACCGGATTAGCGATGAGATCGGCAATATTGTTTAAAACGAGCTTCTTTTGTTGTTCGTAGTTTATTTAGACGATGTGTTGGACGCTTCTTGCTTACTAAATATTTTCTTAGTGAAACTGCAGAATAAAGAATATTACGAGTATATCAAAAACATTTTCATGTAAATTATTTTCAAGAAGATACCATGTTACGCGCTCTGTTAAATTTCAAACAACAACTCACTTCTCACGTCGCTTTCACTCACACTTCGCATAAGGTTCAAAATGACAAGTGAGAAGCTTCGAAGTGACGGGGAAATTACCTTACAGAATGCCACATCTTACGTCATCTCATACAAAATCTCACGACCAATCTAGTTCATCTCGCTGACACGCTCGCAAGGATAGCGCTAGTATAGATTCGAATTTTCAACCAAGTTTTTAGAATGCCAATCAAGAAACTCACAGCGGATTCAGATTCAAAGTTTAAAATGAAAGCTTACAGAAACAAGGCCCAGTCTCATGAACAGCGTAGATCCAAGCTTCTACACGTCATAATTTGACCTTGTAGGTCTAACTTCACCTACTGTACGCCTTACTCAAAGATGTGTGAAATCGGTTGAAAATAAAATTTATCATTCAAAAATAAGTTTTTTTTTTCAAATTTTTGCTCATAATATAGTCTTTAGTTTTAAACACACTACTTATTTAAGTAAACATGCAACTTTTGACTGAATATTTGCAATCGCAAGTGCAGTGTTTGCCCAACACCGGCGCGACGCGGCGGAGCGAGAAATCTGCTTCAAATTCGCCAGACTGTGATGTAGCTTTCATTTATTTATATTACAAAAACTGTAGTCAAAATTGAAATGTACCGTAAACAAACTCATAAATCTTGCAAAAAGAGAAACATTACAAAATATAGGTTTAGACTAAATTTTTATTTCTGCTAAATAATTTGTGCTCGATTTTCCGCCATACGTTGAAGATACCCATTTTGCTAACTAACCTACATGGCTAGTTATCACTACTCTAGCAAAAGAAAAAATTGTACCTGACATATGGGTGGCTTCCATCCTCAGATCACATTGATGTGATCTGAGCTTCCATCTCTTAAAACCTCAGATCACATCAAACTTAAAACCATGCAAGATCCAGTGAGTAAGGGAGATGTCGCCTTACATCATGTATTGCGCTGTCCCGCTTACTCACTGGACCTTCCATGGTTTTAAGAGACGGTAGTCCCCCTGTTCACTAAAAGCTATCGCTATCGCTACACCCAAAGTAAGGCTGTCTCCACTGTACTAAGGGGAAGCTTTTTTTTTCTACTTCTACACGCGAATTCAATCCGCGTGGATGTAGGTTTTTGCGACCAAAAGTAACCTATGCCCATTCTCATGGTACAAGGTATCCCCATACCGAATTCGAATACTCTCCTACCTAGAGTCGGTTAAAATCATTTCAGTTTTCATTATCATAAAATAAGCTATTCCATATTGCTTTAATCGTAAAGAAACTTTAAAACGGCCCATAAATAATAGAGTTTTATATCTTAACTGAAAGTGCATCTCCAGGGTGCCGTAAGATATAGAATAACGCCATCTAGCGTCTGTTGTTATGAATCAACAAAAACGTTAGTGTGCTCACGGGAATTATTAATTTTTGATGCTTTTGTAGCCTCAAGATAATTTAATGATTTATAACAATATCTTTTACGACAAAAGTAAAGGTGCTACGGTAACTACTTATCATCAGGTGGGCCGTAAGCCTATTTGCCTTCTCAATAGTACCTTTTTGGGGGGGCGCTATGGCAAATTAACTAGCAGATTCAAATTCAAATTGTTTATTTTCAATATAGAACATTCTTATCACTTATTGACGTCAAAACATTTTGTTTGATGTTCCCTTTAAAAAAATTATATATTACTTACTGCGATGGCTCAGCAACTCAAAGAGAATCTAGGCCGTAGGTAGTGTAGTAAATAATTAGCTACAGCCATAATTTTATAAACTCAATATAAAAAAAAAACGCTTGCAATATAACGCTTGTAACGTTTGATAACCAATGTATATTATTGAGCTATGCAGATCTCAGGTTGTAGGTTGTGGAAGACTGGTTACTTGGTTTGGCGAGAACTAAAACTGCACGACTGAAATTAACTGCACTTTATTGGACTGGGTTGTTATGCTATATACACTGAACTTAGAACTAATATTTGGACTTTGACCTTTACATATTGGACTATTTACATATAGGCCTACTTGCACTCGAACTGATGATCTAAAAATCCCATCTCAAACTCGAACTAGTAACATTGTTGACCTCTTTACATATTTGAACTTGAACTCCTATCTAATACTCGAACTAGAATGATTATTTACATATTTACAAGAATATAACATAAAACATATGTACTAATCAAAAGGATCTCATGACAAGAATAAAACAAAAGACAATCTTCATAACAGAAGGCGGCAAAACATTACTTTTTTATTGTGCTTACAAATTATTGTAAGTCATTGTCTTCTTATTTTAATAATGTTCCTTTTACTTTGTATTTTAAAGCAATAAAGATATTACAAACAAACAATTATTTCTTTCCAGCCAGTATTGCAAATTAATGTGATTGGGTTGGTAACACTACTATTTTGAACAAACAACACTAATTCATCGACTTTACGCAAAGTACAAGGAGAAGTTTTATGACCAAACAAATAGAATTGCTAAGTGACCAATGACAGTTGTGTTCCTTTGTCTAGGAGGCTGCGTATATTTTTACCAGCGACCTAAATAAAGGCGGATTCAATTAAAGCGAATTTTGCGTCGGATCGCCCGCCAGACGTCAAACGTACTTACATCATAAACTTTTACGCGGGTATTTTATCGTCGATTTCGTGGGGCCACTAAAATGCAGTTTGAATGTTTATCGACTCTCGGCTCGATATCGGCTTTGATTCTAGGTATATCAAGCACGAGTTTTTCAGATTTCCTTATTTTTTTATATGAAAGTCTTGGTAATGTTTGTTGGACGTAGTACAATCGGCTGCAGAGAAATCTGACCCCCATGCCACAAATATCACTATTGTAAGGGGGTCATATTTCTCTGCAGCCGACTGTACAATCACACATCAAACTAAGAGGCTATTTTATAAATAACAATTGAAAAGTTACCGTCATTTTGTTACATCATCAAAATACATTATATCCGAGACTATCGTCAAAGTTGCGATGTGCTCTTTTTTTCTCAGACAAATGTTCTTACTCTGGCAAATTATATTTGTAATGACTAAACCTCCGTCACTGACAAGGCATTATAAGGTGGCTTCGTAGGCCCCTGAGGGTGTAGGTCGCTAGGCGTGCAACATGCAGGACAAAAAAGGTCGATATCAAGAAATAACAAAAGTATTTTATTTTCCTTAAAGAAAAAATACGTTGAATAAATTAAGCTAAGTGTCACATGGGGGCTTAGCCAAAGTCACAATTTCAAAACGTTAACGTATATCGACAAGAACAAAATGTATGGGATTGACATAAGATCGCCATGTGATTTAGCGCAGCATATGTCAATCCCATACATTTTGTTCTTGTCGAGATTCGTTAACGTTTTGAAAAGGTGACGTTGACTTAGCCCCTTTTAGTCTCATTACATCACTCATAGGTGACTCCTTTACCTATAACAACCCGCTCATTTCGTGGCCCAACATGCGTACGCACCCTCATCAATCATTGGCGTCGGCGCGGACAGTGTAAACGCCGCTTAATTTTAGATCTGCCAAATTAACTTTTACATTGAGTCTAACGATGTTATTGACGTATTTTGACTTTATTATTTACTAGCGACCCGCCCCGGCTTCGCATAGGCATAAAAACCTTTCTCTTGAATCACTCTATCTATTAAAAAAACCGCATCAATATCCGTTCCGTAGTTTAGAAGATTTAAGCATACAAAGGGACATTGGGACAGAGAAAGCGACTTTGTTTTATACTAAGTAGTGATAGTGAAGTTAGAGTTAGAGACAGCTAGGAATTTTACATTTTTCAAACATAAAAGTAAACAAAAATGGCTACCGCACGTTTAAAATAACATTCATTAAAAGTTAAAGTAACGTTATTCAAGTTACAAAAGCGATAAATTGGTATTTCAAGTGTTTCGCGTTTCCGAGAACGGTATCGCATAACAAACAAACTTCAGCGGTTTCATCCGGTGTAACTACAGACTTATAAAAACACCAGACGTAGTCTCACATACATCGTGAAGCCTGCTGACTATGGTCATTTCGTTTGTGTGATGACTTTCACTCACACAAATAAACCAACTGGTGACGCTAGCGCCAATTCTAGTGTATCAATGCAAAACAAGTCCTACCTCAATTGACATCATGGTGCCAATCCTTTGTGGGGTCAGAACAAGAAAATCCCATCGCCATTACGTGTAACCTTGATACACAACCATAGGCCTCCTTAGTTGTCTGTAAGCCCGGGGGTCGTGGGTTCGATTCCTTTAGGAAGCCTACTTTGTTTAGTTACTTCCAGTTTGGTAAGGACATAATGGACTTTAGCTGACTTTCTGATTCTGCCGTTGGTTCCGGCTGTCATCTAGTCTATAAAAGAACCACGTCATACGCTGAATGGCGGTTCCAATTAACATTGACACCAGGATGTGCATAGTCGATTGACCGTGTCACCTACACGAAATGAATGAATGAAAAACAGGCGGCTATTTTCTGGCTTCACTGTTGTTTCAAAGACGATCCGTCTGTAGCTGTTTTAGGTCTGTGTGTTTTACCTGATATTTTACTGTGGCTTTGTTTATTTTTTCAGGGAGATTTTTAATCATTCCCGCTGTGGATACGAGCTGTTTCAGGCTATTGTGTTTCAGTCTGTTTATTTTTTTTCGGCCCAATTGATCGTTAGTTCAACGTGGAATGTCAATTTTAACGATTTGTTGCCTAAACTTGACGTCATTATTACATTCATTCATTCATTTCGTATAGGTGTCATGGTCAATCGATCATGGTGTCAGAGTTCTTCGGAACCGCCTCTCGGCCTCTGACGTGGTTCCTTTTTAACGACTACCAGATGGCAGCCGGGACCAACGGCTTAACGTGCCTTCCGAAGCACGGAATCATCTTTTTTGTCAGACAATCAGGTGATTCAAGCCTGCAATGTCCTAACCAAACTGGAAACAACTAAACAAAGTATGCTTCCCGTGGGAATCGAATCCTCGACCCCCGGTTCTACAGGCAAACGCCTTAACCACTGGACCACGGAGGCAGTTACATTATTACATTGTTACTATTATATCCACAGAACAGAGAAATATTTCTAAATTCTGTGATTGTATCTGAAACCGTATTGATTTAGCCCTGGTTCCGCTTGTTCATTCATGTCATGTGGATCATAAGGATAATAGATCCTGTACACCCTAGTGTCACAGTTTATCAAAACTACCTCTCGGCTATCAACTAGAATATAATCATCTTTGCTATCGAACAATCAGTCGAATTTAACCTAATCTCGTTTAATTATTAAAATTTGCATATTATAAAACACTAGCGTCCCGCCCCGGCTTCGCATGGGCTTACGAACCATCCTCTTGAATCACTCTATCTATTAAAAAAACCGCATCAAAATTCGTTGCGTAATGTTAAAGATTTAAGCATACAAAGGGACATAGGGACAGAGAAAGCGACTTTGTTTTATACTATGTAGTTATAGTGATGCTTATTATTATAAAAATGTTACTTTTTATAATGACGAATCCCAACTAAATGCGGCCGTCATTTAGCATTGTAAGGGGAGTTTTTGTGAGTTTTTGTCGACTAACACCGCTCATTAGCTGTTACGTCGTTTCGCCTTTATTCTCGTAATGGAGCACCGTTTTTGTGCCCAAATGGCTGATGTATTGTTCAGGTGGAAATGTCTGAGTCAAGAACTATTTTACCCACTGTCGAGATATGAGGGGTGCGTTATTGTTAGAGTACGACTATGTATCAGGAAATAGGAACAGTCTCAATTGGTTTAAACGATGTTTTGACTGCATTTTTTACAAAATAAATTCTCAATTTACTCGACTGCTCGAAAAGAAAGTTATGATGATATTTAGGCATAGTCAACTCTTTATCGTCTCTCTGTAGCCTAAACGGCTGGATAAATTGAAACATGAGGTTGAGGTACTACCTTTTCCCCAGGCTCCGCTCCCGTGGGAATTCCTATGTGTTGTTCCAGGGTCTAAGCAATCTCCGTTCCAAATTTCAGCCAAATCGGTTAAGCCGTTTTCCTGTGAAAGGGCGTGCTTCTGCCACCAGTACATACAAAGTACTGCCGGCCGGCATCCACCCACTTATTAGTCCCAGCATGCCCGCATTTATTAGTTTGCACACACATTCCTTGCGATACGTGCTTCACCACTACTTGAGGCATCCACAGGCACCAAGGCACTAAGTTCAAATTATACTAACAAGTTTAAACCACAGGGGTTTAGGAACTACAGAACCACTGCACACAATTGTCACACAATGGCGTTAAAATTGCAGGAAATGATTTCCAAATCAAAGCTTTTGTCCGACATTGCCAGTGGTGTGATTTGGGGAAGCTGTCCTTTTAGGAAGATGAGATTAACTTGCAGAGTCCAAGCTGTTTACGGTTTAGTCGCAAAATGTTAATATCGCTAGAATGCAACCGAGCAAACGCTAGGATAAGAGTGTCTCAGTGATTTCCCGACTGCGTCGGCTTTGGAATCAATGCACTGTTTTACTTCTTAACTCTCCGGTGACCGACAAACAATTGAAAAATGTGACTGCGATTGCGGCGTTAAAAGTGTTAATTTATGATTCTGATTAAATAAATTATTAATAATTTGTTTAACAAACTGCTCACTTAATCTGCCACCAGTAGGGATTAGAAATATATATTTTTATTTTTTATTTGGAAAACATACAGTCTTTAGTATCAACCTAATCACTAATTAATCCGACATCTATCATCATATTTTAGGTAATCGTTACTCTCTTAGTATTTTTTACGATATCCATACAAAGAGAGGTCTATGGTTAAGCCTGAAACTTTCGAGCAACACGGCCTCCGTAGCCGTAGCAGAAATTAAATTTGGAATGTCATATCTCTAAAAGTCTAAAACTAGCTTGGTCTCTGTATGTCTCTGAGCTGTTAGTGTACAGTACGTTTGGTTTGGAGCTGTCAGCTCACTCGTTTGACCACAAAGCGAAATTCAATTTAGTGATGGATGGGCGTTATTTCATCAGAATTTCAAAATCTATCTCGTGTGGCTTTTATACAGTCTAGCTGCTGATCACAAAGGGTTAATACATATTTACATATAGCTTAGTTGTACTAGTGTTTTTACAAAGATAAAATATGTAAGGTAACCTTCCGATTTGCCTCCATCAGGTCCACTGAACATAATGTGGCAGATGCAAAGCACGACATCAAGAGCGCCATTGTTTGGTCGAGTACTTCCTCAGCGCCTCGTATAGCCATCAGAAAATCCCTACTTCTTCAGCAACTCCTGACATTTGATGACCCATACCCAAAGTTAATAGAGGCCATTGGGCCTAAAATCGCCACTTTGAGCAATTCATCGAATCGATTCATATTACGAATTCCTTAGCAATTCTGTAACAATTCCTCTGTTTTTTGTAAAATAGCCAACTAAACTTTGCAATTCCTCTTCAAAAAAATTGAAAGAAATAGGAATTGCTTAAGAATTGCTAAGGAATTAGTAATATGAATTCGATTCGATGAATTGCTAAAGTGGCGTTTTTAGACCTCTATTAACTTTGGGTTAGATTGTATCCTTTAATAATAATAAAACGAGACACATACAGATAAGAATATCTACGGTAAACCTTAAACTTACAAAGATATTACAACCGGGAATATGCTAACAGGAGTAAGGAGATAGCTATTGAAGTGTCGTCACTAAAAGGCTCAACTTTAATCCCAAAACGGCGGACTCAAAATCAAATTACCCAAAACCACGTTAAGAGTCGTAACGCTGATTCCCGCGTCACCTACAATAGGACAAAGCCATCCTCCATTAATGTAACAAACAATAATTATGTTGTTTACCCCACATCCTCAAACGGCCCGAGGACTAGTTTTGTTCCCGTTGGCTCTGTGCGTTGAGTTCCTCTATCCAATATTTTATTAAAATCTGTTGCTATTACATGAAGTTTCGAAAGGACCAAAGAAATGTGAAAATGTAGGAGTTGTAGTTTAATTTAGTGCAATAAAGGTTATAGGATTGTATTGCATTGTCGTGTGAAATAATGAATGATGAGTGATGAAAAGTGATATCTTGGATTGACATATAGGGTACTTTTTATCCCGATAAATACGTGATTCCCGTAGGTATAGTCAAAAAGGCTGAAAGACAATGGCGCTTTATAGGTAGATGGCGCTGCTATGTATGATAAACTGCGGGTAAACACCAAAGTGAGCAGGAAGTGTGAAGCTACGCAAAATGTCACTCACAATGGTAATTTTCAAAAATTCTTCAGCAGTAGTTAAATTTAAATAAGTAGGTTTTTTGAAACCCCAGCGGCCTGTGATTTTATTAAGAACTAATCTTAAGGCACAAAGAAGAACCCACTTCGGACCAGGCGTACAATACCGACGAACACAAAAGACAGTTATGTAAGTCCCCCAGGCAGTTCTCGTAATTAAAATCTGTCTTTTAGTGTATATGCCTTTGACTTGACTTCGCCATGTTTCAGTAGTGTAGAATTAAGGTCTAGCTTTTTGTTTGTTATATTTTATTTCGTGTCATTTCTTCTCTTAATATGATAAAACGTTTTTTTTCTGAGCAATATTTCAGTCCATCTTTTCGAAAATTATCTGGTTTATCGCGTATTCATTTATTAGGAAACCAACAGCTCCTTTATTATTGGTCGTTTGTGTTTGGTCATCATCTTTTCTAAGTGACACGATCAATCGACCATTCACACCCAGGTGTCAGTTCTTCGAAACCGCCTCTCAGTCAGTCAAACGAATTAATGTGCCTTGCGAAGCACGGAATCATCTTTATCATCAGACAATCAGGTGATTCAAGTCTGCAATTTCCTTACTGGAAAAAACAATACAAATAAATGGTACCTACTTTTGTTTTTTTTTTTGCATGATTTTGTATTTACTTTTAACAAACTTACACTTTACTACATTAACAAACAAACATACGAAGTGTGCTTCTCGTGGGAATCGAACCTACATCCTCCGACTCTTCAAAAAGCAATAACCAGGTAGTAGCTCCTAAAATTTAATAGTAATTTGTGTCAAAGTTCACATCGGGTCAGATTAGGTTAGTATCTAGGTTAGCTCTAAGATGGCTTCTTGGCTAGATGCCATATCGATTGCTTATAGTAGCTACCTCTATTCCTTGAACATTCAATTTCGTTAATTAGTTCTTACACACCGAAATTAGTTCTTACACACCGACAATTATCATCATCATCATTTTGTGTAGGTGACACAGTCAATCGACTATGCACACCCGGGTGTCAGAGTTCTTCGTACCCGCCTCTCGGCCTCTGTTTTGTTTCCTTTGTTCCGTGGTAGCTAGGACCAATGCTTAACGTGCCTTCCGAAGCACGGAATCATCTTTATTGTCAGACAATCAGGAGATTCACGCCTGCAACGTCCTAACCAAACTGGAAACTACTAAACAGAGCATGTTTCCCGTGGGAATCGAACCTACGACCCCAGGTTCTACGTCGGGGGCAGTGTTAGCCTCTAAATCACCCGGAACATGTTCCTATTAGTCCGGTTTCCCTGTAAAAAGGGTTACGGAGGTCAGACGGCAGTCGCTCTATTGTAACAACCAGTACTGACAAATCAGAACCACGATTAAAAGCGTAAGCTGCAGATTCAACTAGGAAAAACGCTCTGACGAAGAAGTAGAATTAGTAAAGTACAATAATAAACACTTGAAAACGATCCTAACAATACAATACAACCACACTCTTGCTTAGGCTTAGGGGGTGCTATTTCTAAAATGATTAAACAAAACTGGTGAGTCAAATGGTTATCGTTCGTTCTCGAATGATGTTCATGCGACATAACCGGTGACTCGAACGATAATCATTCGATTCACCGGTTTTGGGTGTGTCATACATCTCGAAAATAGCACTCCTCTCACCTGCACCTATGTTTAATTCATCCGACATCGTGACCCTTTGAAATATTTAATTAAGGACAGAAAGATTCTTGGTCGGGCTCATCTGACCACTTTCCCGAATTCCGGGATTTGTTAAATTTCTGGTTTAAGTAGGAATTTAATTTATCCCGTTGTGTGTAATTTCGGGATAAATTTGTAATTTAATTCGTGTAAGTATAAAAAGCCAGGAATTGTATTTACCTTTAGCCTAAAACTCACCATTTACCATTTTATGTAGACACGGTCCATCGACCATGTACACCCTGGTTTCAAAATTCTTACGCCTCTGATGCAGTACCTTCAACGATTACCATATGACAACCGGGACCAAAGGCATTACGTGCCTTCCGAAGCACGGAATCATTTTTGACAGACAATCAGGTGATTCAAGCCTGCTATATCCTAACCTATCTGGAAACAACCAAAGTATGTTTCCCGTTGGAAAAGAACCCACAACCCTCGGACTATTACTAATTCTGTGCCTCGGATCTATAGGCAAATGCCTAACCCTTGCACCACGAAGGTAGTTATGATAAAGCTGAAGGGCGCTGCCTACTCATGGATTCAAAAAGTCTTACGCCCGAATATTCAAACGCTACTCAATTTTGAGAGCTGCTCAAGTATCATGCTGTTGCGCTGAACGTCAACGATATGAAAGTGACAGCATGATATTTGAGGGGACTAAAAACCTAAAAACGCCACTTTGAGCAATTCATCGAATCGATTCATATTACGAATTCCTTAGCAATTCTGTAGCAATTCCTCTATTTTTTTTTCAATGGCCAACTAAACTGCAATTCCTCTTCAAAAAAATTGAAAGAAATAGGAATTGCTAAGGAATTCGTAATATGAATTCGATTCGTTGAATTGCTCAAAGTGGCGTTTTTAGACCCACAGCTCTCAAAATTGAGTACCGTTTGAGTATTCGGGCATTAGTAACCCCTGAATCTGGTAAAAACACCTTGACCCGCTGAGTCAAGCAGGGTGGAGCCCTGATCAAGATTGACGAGTCTAGCCGCTGACGTTGGCAATTCGCAATCTCCTGAGATTGCGATTATCGCTCGTGCAAGGAAAAAAGTTTATAGGAAATTCGTAAATTTGCTGGGTTTGTTTTGTTTTAACTTGGTTGGCTGTGGTTCTGCTTATTTGGGACTTTGATCTTTCTTTATTTCTGATTAATTGTTAATGATGATTTTTTGATTTTGATTTATTCATACTTAACTCAGTACTATTATATTATTCTGTGCTTCTATGCTAATATTATAGAGGTGAATGTGAATGTGTGTCAGTTGGTTTGTCTTTATTTCACGACAAACGGATTGTCGTGATTTTTATGTATGGATGGGACTTGGTTAATCTGTGCTTGGGGATCGGAAATAGACGAACTTACTTATGAAAAGACTTCCTACACGAGCAAAACCGAGGGCAAGAGCTTTATTAGATGTTTTTCGTTTTAATAGGTGTAGTAATCGAGTGTGGAACCTCAGACAGAAACACGCTTGTACTGAAACCCCTATTCGTAGACAGCACGTTTTGCCTTAATCTCTGTTGATAGAAAACACTGTAGGTAGATATCTCGGTTCCTAGGAAACGTTAAGGATAGAACTCACTGTTGGTAGATATCTCGATTCCTCGTAAGCACTAAGGATAGAAATCAGTGTTGGTAGATATCTCGTCGTCATCATCATTTCAGCCGCAGGCTGTCCTCTGCTGGGCATAGGCCTCCCCCAAGGAGTTCTATAATGACCGATATCAAGCGGCCTGCATTCAGCGCCTGCCTGTGACCTTCCTCAGTTCCATTTCGTGTTACCTACCTTATTATATATATAGGTAGGTAACACGAACTGAACTGGAACTGAGGATCGGGGTTTCAGCATATTTTATGACTTGGTTGACAGTGGAAGAATTAAAAGAAAATAAATAGATATGAACTGAAAAAGGTCGCAGGCAGGCGCTGGATGCAGACCGTTTCCAACCGGAAGTTCTGGAAATCCTAGGCAGAGATGATGATGATGAAATAGATATGCGGACATCATACAGATTGAACTAGCCCCAAAGTAAAGTTCGAGAATAACTTTCAGGTAAATTTTGCAAGTATATCGATTGGTAAGATGGTAGATTCTTACTCAAAAATATATCAGACCTTCGAGCAAAGTTGAAAAATCTTGTTTACCAACGTTGAGGGCCCAAAATCCAGATCAGCCATTATTTATAAGGTCAATCACGTTATCGCCGGAACGCAGAAAGGTGAGCGCGCCATTTAGTGCCATAGCACAAGGGGACTAAGGACCAGAAGGTTATTTATATCGAAATCCATATTTTCATCCTTATATTATAAATGCGAAAGTCTGTATGTTGCGCTTTCATGGCTAAACCGCTGGACCGAATTTGATAAAATGTTGTATGGATATGGGTAAGAACCAGGGATCAAACATAGGCTACTTTTGGACGTGATATAATTGAGTTCCAACGCGGATAAAGCTGCCAGCAACAATTAATCGGAAATAAGTACACATGTTTTGAGAGTGCTTTATTTATTAAGTTATCAGAGTTAGAATATCAGTTTCCCAAGTGATTGATAGATGGCGTTAGTAAGTCTCAGTATGGGGAGACTACATTGGTACACTAAAAATAGGCGCGCTTCTTTCTAGATTACAATACTTTATAGTACTTACCGATAGATATCGCATATCCTTATGCTAAAAGTGAAAAATTGTATCTCAAAAATGTGGAACTTGATTTAATTAAACAGCAAAAATATAATAAAAATAATCATTACCAATTTCCGTTTCTCTTTTTGACATTAAACATATTTGGAGATTACATTCTGTAAGTAAGTATTTTTTACTATATGTATACGGAACCATATCCGCAAGTATTTACGCAACTCTAAAATTAAGGTAATCGATCCTCGGTTGGAAAGTAGGTAAATGAGGGCGATTCCGAGGGACTCTGATAGCTTTATCGGGCTTTTTAAGCTCAATGAAATGATATCTTCGTGTGATGCTTTTTTAATAATGGCTTTTATCGTTCACGAGGCTTTGTCATTAACTTGCGGAGAAAAAGAGGGGTGTTATAATTTTTACCCAATTTGTCTGTTATTTATAAACGAATAGATGGTTGAGCGGAACATGGCCTTTAAAGCAACCTGCTGAGAATGCAACTGGAATAGCGCTAGGATGAGGAAGAATAAGAGGTGTATTCAGGGATTCGATACCTGGTAATATCAAACCAACAAATTTTTTGACCATACATTTTTATATAATTATTCGGCCCATTGTGGCTTTTATCTCGTAAATAATTCTCCTTTGTTATTGTTAATTCTGTTATATAGGTAAGAAAATTATTTATGTAGTAAATGTAAGTTTGATTATATACACATTATACATACGGGGTGGACCGAGCCTTTGGTTATAAGACCTTAGACCACGTTTAGCATGATGCTAGTTGAAACAGGAAATCAAGAGTAATGGCACAGGTAATGGGTTTCTAGCCGCATCGCCTATGTCATAGCCCCATTCGCCGCTATATATTATTACTATTTAATATATAATGCCATAAAATTTGGAAATCGCGCGCGGTTACAGGCATTTTTTTTTTAATATATGGATAATACTGTTCTATTGTGCTACACAGCGATCGTCAAAGAATCTATTCTGTCGCTGCACAAACGATCGCAGCTCCATTGCTTCGCACTTTAATTGATCGCACAAGCAATCTGTCGATCAACAACTTATCGTAACAACAATTCCTCGCATGTTTGTAGATCGCAGCTGAGTTACGCACTCTTATTTTGTACAATTTCTACGTGCAGAGGGTTCCGCACATTTCTTTCTAAGTGTCTCTTTGTCCTTTTGACTACCTACTGCTATCGCTATTTAGACGGTTTTGTACGGAACCCTAAAAACAAATTAAGTACATAGAATATCCGGTTCTGCAGTATTAATAAGTTTAAAAAGCAAAGTAATTAAAATTATATTTTTATTATCTTTTCCTGAAATCAAAGGTTGCTTTGTGAAACATTTTGAACAACGCAAACAGTAATAACTTTAAAGATAAAAATATCCGCGTAGAAAAAGGGTTTGGCTCCATTTTAAGGGCCCGTGTAACTACAAAATAATGATGTCACAGAAGGGACATACCATAAATTATTACTAAACAAACGTGTCTTCTTGGTAAAACAAACACGTCTTTTTGGTAAATGCCTTTTCAATATGTGCAACTGGATTTCCTCTGTAGTCTATTCGTTTACCTTGATCCGGAGGCCGTGGTTTTGAATCCCACGGGAAATATATTGTAAAAGTAGTTTTCTAACTGGCAATCATGTTTTAATAGGACAATCAGGTGATTCGAGCCTTTACCTGCTTGTCTTGCTCTTTAATCTCTTTTGCCCCGATTAGATAGTAATCTGGTATTATATTAAATGTTTTATATCCGTAGTTTCTGTTTTGTTTTCATGGCACCACCCTGGTTTATTTTCTGCTTGATGGTAGTAAATGCCTTTAGGCAAAATCCCTTTAAAGTGCAATAAAATAAGATGTGTTAAATTATTTTCTAAATAAATTTAACTTCTTTCATATTTAATAGATTCAGGTGTTACTTTGCGGAAGTCAAAGTTACAAGTACTTAGCAAATTAATTTGTATGCTTCCGCCACCAGTTAGTTCATGCAAACTACTGCCGGCCGGCGCCCACCCACTGCTGTTAGTCCCAGCATTCCCGCGGCAAAGTAATTTTGTAAGTGCTTGTAATTTCTTTCACTTTTAAATATAATAAAATTTTATTTCGTTTGATGAAATAATACGAAATATCAATCAACAATAGTAAATACATGAAGTTTCAATTCTATGCTCTCATTATTTTGTGCCAGGGTCCAGATACCGTGGCTGATAACATTAATCAAGCATATAACTCGGGGATGGGGTCACTCGCCAATTTTCTGGGCGAGGCCTTTTAATTTCGGGGTAGAGCAATTTTTCACTTCGATTGATACTATGATAAACATTGAGGGGAATTTTAGTTATGGTAATTTTCTATAACCTCTATCATTTTATACTGTACAAGAAAAATTGCTTCATAATATACAAACATCATCACTACATAATATAAAACAAAGCCGCTTTCTCTGTCCCTATATTCCTATGTATGCTTAAATCTTTGAAACTAGGCTACAGATTTTGATGCGGTTTTTGTAATAGATAGAGTGATTCAAGAGGAAGGTTTTTATGCCCATGCGAAGCCGGGGCGGGTCGCTAGTAAACATAATAATCAAAATATAATAAACGTGCTTCGGAAGACACGTTAAGCCGTTGTTAGTCCCGGCTGTTATTTAGTAGTTTGTTAAAAGAACTACGTCAGGGACCGAGAGGCGGTTTCGAAGAACTGACAATAGGCCTTGTAATCCACTCGTAATGAAGATAATCAAAACGGCATTCGAGCCAAGGTACCTTCTATAATCTTCGTCCATAAAATTTTAATCCTTGTCTTGGCAAGCGCAGTATACAGACAATGGGAACATATGGTGTGGCTTCTGGAAGCAAGATTATATGGGATTCAGGACACACAGTGGCGTGCATATCATAAAGACGTTTAGACGTTGCCTACCCTGTACTTTTGTAATAAATAATAAAAAAAATATTTAATCAATACATATAAATAATAAATATTTTTTCACACAAGATATCGAATTATCTTAACAACGCCATCTATGAATGCGCGCGAACACGCGGCGCGCCGCCGCCGCGCCGCCCCATACACGCTGCTAGCTAGCTAGGCCAGGCCAGCTTTTTAGTAAATCGTCTGAAGTTTACTACTCTCACTAAGAAATCACTATGTATAGATGTGCTTTTGCTCGTGTAGTAGTGCAAGTAAAAAACTTACATGAACAGACACATATGCGCTAAATCACGCCTGTGTGAGTGAATTTCAGACCTCCACTATAGATGAAACAAAATGCTATGAGATGACATTTCATCTCGCTCTCACTTTTGTTACGGCCAATTAGAATTACGCGTTACACATACTTAAATCTGATTAGTGATTACGAATATTACGATCGATTGCAGCAACATGATAACTGTGTCTATTGGATATTAAACGAGTAATGCTGCAAATTTAAAAACGCATAGACTTGAAGACTTTATATAAACAAGATGACATTCCCAATTCCGTAGGGTTATATTTTTATTTCCGTATGTATCGAAATCAAATCAACAATGTTTGCTTTGCTTGCATGCATTTGTTTGTTTTGAATGTTTAATTAATTGATAATTGCAATGTGCATTGTTTACAAAGAAGTGAAAAAATAGCACTTTTATTTTTAACAAATTTACACAGTTGTAGTTTAAAATTGTAAAATTTTCATGTGATTGTTGTAAACCGAGTGTTTATTTACAAAAACTATAAAATGACGCGCTAAGTAATCTTTCATTTGACGAAAAAATGGCAATAATAATAAATGGACGTTATCAACCGGGATTGATCGGATTTAGTTGAAGTGAAGGGTAAGCTAACAACAACATTATTTTCAAATTAATATGTTTGCTATGCATTTCCAAAACTCCCACGGGACCGTAGGATAAGGCGGTCATCTTTTAAAAAATTTTAGAGCCTAAGTAGGTACATGATTCATATATTTTAATTTTATTATCTTCTTGCTCGTTACATTTTTAGTTGTAACTCAAATACCTATACCTAAATGATAAGAAAATAGAAATAGTTCTGGTCTAGGTAGGTTTTTGCCTACCCTAAGGAAAATGTCTGTGCACGTCACTGAGGACACATGAGTGGATATGCGATACAGAGCAGAAACTCCTTTAGTAGTTTAGCGGAAAGCATACTTTTTACAGTTTTTACAAGTCGTTGATTCCTTTAGATAAAACCACGATTATTTTTTATCAAAGTCATCCAAAGCGACTAAATCGGTTAATCCGAACTCAGTGCAGTTGAATCAAGTTTTTTCCTCTGTTTCGTATTTACTCACGTGTTCAGGCTCCAGTTGTGGTTTGGTTAGATAGCTGGCACTGTAGGATAGACTATAAAACATGTATAATAATATTTCACGAACATGAATATGGGAACGCTTCTTAAGTCAATAATTATTATTATAAAAAAAATTAAAAAAATTTATTATTTTTTATTTATTTATTTATTTTTTTATTATTATTTATTTTAATTTTAATGTTTTGCTGCTAAAAGCAATTTTGCAATTTATAACTATAGGGAACTATAATTTATTAATTGAACATGTTTAAAATTAACTTCAGATCCAGAACCTTAATTACATAACACGGATTTTTGATAATTTATGTTTTATGTGAATAATGATTTTTAAATGATGGCATGTTTCCAAGTTGCTTAATTAATAATTGAAAAAGAATGGAGTAATTTTCTAGATAATCAACCCCGCGGTCATTATGTTATGAGATTTTTGTGCTAAACCAAATAACTTAGATCTTCGAGCTATTCAGTCGTCCATGCTATTCAGCCATAGATTTTAAAAAAATTAGAGCCGCGCGTAATTCCTAGTTCTATGTATTCAGCGTTCTTTGTTTGGCAGCTCATTGAAATAAGCTGTTACTGCTAAATGTACCGGTAATGTTTCGGCACACCTGTGGTTGTTAAACTTTTTTCTTCACCGATTAAAGTGGCTAATTATTTCTACCCAAGTTTTATCATTCCTTTTTTTAAATATACTTTTTTGCACCTATACACCTCAGTATCGGAGGTTGGGTTGGGGCTGAGGTCTTTGAGTCTAGTAATCTAGTAATGTATAATGTTATATATATAAAAGAAAGTAGTGTTAGTTACACTATTTATAACTCAAGAACGACTGAACTGATTTGGCTGAAAATTGGTAGGGAGGTAGCTTAGAACCAGGAGAAGGACATAGAGTACCTTTCATCCCGGAAAAAAGAACACTGTTCCCAAAGGAAATTCATGCGGGCGAAGCCGTGGGCGAAAGCTAGTTGTAAATAAATAAAAGTGAGGAGTGAGCTGTAGGCGAAAAGTTAAATAAATATAATACAACGACTTTATTGCACCGCAAAACAATAAAATTAATATACCTATATTTCTATTTTATAAATAGTTATAATACGAGGACATACTAACAAGGACTATTATATTTGTATAGTTTGTTGTGTATAACGCTTTCACGCCTTATCTCCTGCACGAATCTTCCTGAAATTTCGCATACACGAGATGTATTGAGACATAGAATATCTATGACCCGGAAAAAAGCACTGTTCCCGAGGGAAACGCAAGCGGGCACGGCCGTGGGCGAAAGCTAGTTATAATTTAAAATACACAAGAACAGTGGATAGAATATTAAACGATCACTGAATTAATGATATAACGACCTAATTAGTGCCACAGACGCAGGTGTAACTTACATAATTGGTATCATAAATATCATCTCAACTCATAACACTTTGAGAACCACACGCATTGGAGGTGTGACGAACGAATTTTGAATATCAAAGAGTTCGCTCCTGTATTTTGTTTTGTCTGAACTGTGCCGTGTATAGTCTGTAGTGTGAGTGAACCTCATTGGTTGATTCGTGTTCGAAAATTAAACTAATAAATTTCGTATCAATTTGTGGGTGCCGTGTCTAATAAAGTTGGAGTATCTATGGTCGGAAGGTACGAATATTAGTGTTGTTTTTAATTTTCGTGAACAAATTAATTTGATGTATTCGGTGTATGATTTGTGGATTTTATTTTAAACTTTCTTTCATGTTGTTGGCAAGTGATATGTTTTTGACAAAGAATTTCGTATCGCGCGCGGTCTCTCTACCGAGGCAATTTTTTTTAATAATCTATGGTTTTTGAAGATATAAGCACGTCAGTTGCAACGTAGTCACTACATAGTAAAAAACAAAGTAGATTTCTCTTTCCTTTCCTAGATGTTTCTTTGTATGCTTAAATCTTTAAAACGTTATTGCTTTTTTTTTAAATAGATAGAGTGATTCAAGAGGAATTTTTTTATGCCAATGCTGTTAGCGCCCGGTAACATCACGTGACAGATATCTCCCCACTACAGGTAAACCCCTCTTGGCAGTAGTAGTGTCGGGGTGAGTATGAGTGTAACGCTCTCTTCTCCTTGGGTTTGCCGAGCGGTGCAGACGTGTATTGTGCTCTAGTGATTTAACATGGCCTTTATTAGTATTTGATATGATATTGCTGTTGATAATTTTAATATGTGTTCAAATGTAACTGTAGATTAACATAGGTAGGCACGGACGAGGGATTGGTATGCTTCAGGCTGGAACCCAGTGATAGGAGCGGGGGTTGGTGCTCCTATCTTTACCGTGATTAGTGCCAAAGCTTAAACACGAATGGGTAATTCGGCCTAAGCTAATAATGCGAAGCTGGGGCGGGTCGTTGGTATATAATAAATCGTATATTTTCAAAATTTATGTGAAACATTTCTTAAGTTTATTGTTGCTCTATTTTTACATAAACGTTATTACGCTGGCAACACTAGGTCTAAAGATAATTTTATCGAATTTTGGGCAAAAAAAAAATCATACAACATTACCTAATTTCATTACGTGTTTCCGCGGCTTCACCCGCGTAAACTTCGGGAACAGTGCTTTTTCCCGGGTTGAAAAATACCCTATATCCTTCTCAGTACTCCTAACTATGTGTATGCGAAGTTTCAAGCAGATTGGTTTAGTGGATAAAGCGTGAAGAGGTAACAAACAAACAAATATACAAACTCACTTTCGCATTTATAATATTAGTTTGGATTAAATTATTCATTTCATATTTCTATGCTACTTCGTCTACTTCCTTATTTAATCAACAAATAAGAGTACGGCTGAGTAGTCTAGTCCATAACAATAATTACCGGAGCTAATAAAACAGATTTCACAAACGAACCAAGCATCCGGTGGAATATGAGGACAAATCTCAATATATCACGCGGAGTAGTTAACTAGAAATAGTTTTATGTTTATCGCTTGGTAAGACGATATTAAAAGTGTTGATTTGTTACTTTGTCTTTTGTTTTTTTTTCTATTTTTGAAGGTTTAACTTGGATTTGTTGAAAATATAGGTTTTTCTGTTACCACAACAAGTTGGTAGTTGTGGTTGATAGATCCCTTAAAAATATTTACTATCTTTGTCGACGTCTGTTTTATTAGAAAAACTAATTAACTATAAAGTCCATAAGTTCTTTATTTCTTACTTTGATTTATGGCTTCCACCAAACTTTTGGTGATTCAGCCACACTCATTTTGTAATTTGTTCACGGTTATTTATGTTTGCGAATTTTCAACTCTATCCTTATCGAAACTATGAAATAAAGTCCCTTATCCACCGTTCAAACATAACGATTTTTTATCAGTAAATAATATACTTACTTTAAAAAAGCCGCCAAGACATCGATCATTGGATTCAAAAGGATTCCCAGAGATCTTTTCTTATACCAACACGGGCGCTGACAATATATTTTGACACGAGTCCAAAACGTCTCCGAACCCGCCTAATTACCTCACCTTATCTAATCTTTCACTAGCCACGGCTTCGACGTGTCAACTAATCCCTCTTTATTTCTTTTTCAGTTCTAAATACGGAGCGAAGGCGCGTTAAACTGTAAAAACAAGAAGCAACATGGCGTCGCCGTTTTCGCGCCAAATCCAACGTCACGCTGGCGGGCGCCATCTGCCGTCGCCGGAAAACTTCCGCAGTTTGAATCATTCGAATTCGGAACGTTCGAAATAGTCATTTGTGATTGGACTGGGACGGGGCAGCGTCGTGATGTGATTTTTTTCCTTTTTTATTATTGTGCAGTGTTGTGTTTGTGTTAAGTGTTTAGTGTTAGTGACAAGTGACGATGTCGGAGGAGCGTTCGCGACGTTTGTCGCAGATTTTCGATCCTCTCTCGAGGTTTACGGATCACGCTGGTGCTGGACATTCGGCCAGCACTCCGAATAGTCCTCGGTTGTTGCCGAGGTGGTCGAGGGAGCCGCCGCCGCCTCCCCCAAGGTAAGAGCCATCAATTATCATTTCTGCCTTTGATGGATTGTGTGTTTAGCATATATATCTCCACCATTTTGTTCTATCCTTTAATATCTCAACTTAGTAAACCACTATTAGTAATTAGTAGGCACGCTAAGCCGTGGGTTCCGGCTGCCACCTGGTAGCCGTTAAAGGAACCACGTCAGAGGCAGAGAGGTGGTTCCGAAGAATCTGACACCAGGGTGTGCATGGTCGATTGACCATGACACCTACACAATATGAATGAATGAGTAATCCTTAACTCCGTAAAGACTAGATTCTACTTCCTCTTTTGTTTCGATGGCTCATGGCTAGAATCTACTTCAAGGGGTTTGTCAGACGCCATATATATAAGTCATTCAGGTTGCAGTCAAGCGTTCGTTGAGACCAAATTAGGGGGCGACCGGTAATCCCTAAGATGAGAGCGGGATAAGGTACGAATAGGAACAGCATAGTAAGGACTAGTCGGACTTGGTAAATTATCTTGCACTGGAGACGGACTGGTCGAACTTAAAAAATTTCTCACAGTGACCTATAAAACAAAGTCGAAAATAATACAGTTGACGGCGCTACTCGGATAAATTCATATGCATGTGGCTTAGATCAATTGACCCTACACAATCTTGTGTCAAAGTTTTCCACACTGCCTGTCACACTGACGTGGTTTCTAAATCCGCACAAGCACTGCTATTGGTGGCAGAAATTGATGAGAATAAGGCTCCCAAGCAGAAGACCTTTGTAAAATGGTCTTTGGCAAGTAACCTGCAAAAGATAGGAAGACATGCGTCACTTTTGCCAATGACTAATAGGAAGTTCAAGAATAGTTTTGTTTTGGCTCTTATCTCCATGACGATAAAAAGAAAAAAAATATGAGTGCTGACTTGGTTTGTCATCATTAGTGGCAACTATTATATATTGTGTTAGTGGCATTTCTATCTTGAGTTTCTCTGTGTTATATCTCCGTGGCTCCTCCGTACACCAGGAGTCTCGTTAATCTATTGGTCCCAGAATATCCGTCTGCTCCTATTTCTGAATTGTAGGTCAGATGCCGTAAAAGCAGCATTAAAAAAAAACTCAAATCCGTGCTATATAAGGTGAATTTAAATAAACCGCAAATATTTTAAGGGCAGATTCAGACGGGTCTTTCGTTAAAAAGATTATGTAAATACAGTGCAGAAGCCTACGCAAAATCAAATCCTCCAGTAATGTATCCTATACTATTAAACAAGCAATATCCATATCCATACTAATATTATAAATGCGAAAGTCTGTCTGTCTGTCTGTCTGTTACCTCTTCACGGCTAAACTGCTGGACCGATTGTGATGAAATTTGGTAGGGATGCAGTTAACTACCTGAGGTCAAACATAGGCTACTTTTGGGCGCGATATAACCGAGTCCCACGCGGGGCGAAGCCGCGGGGAACAGCTAGTTTGTATATATATAAATTTATTTGTACTCGTATTCCTCCATGCTGGTCTGGGAGAAAAATAAAAACATAGAATGTACCAGCTGCTTCTCTTCCCGCGCAAACCGTAAAAGTCGTCTGAGGGAATCGCCGAATGGGGAAATCATGTCATAGGCGATGCGGCTAGCAACCCATCACTATTGATTTCCTGTATCAACTACCATTATGCTAAGCGTGGCCTAAAGTCTTATGGCCCTAGGCTCTGTCTACCCCGCATGGGATAAAGACGTGATTATATGTATTTGTACTCGTGTTTTCGAAAACGGTTTTTACAGTTTTAAAAATAATTCAAATACTATAATTTTTAATATGAGTCTAAATCGGCCCCACGCAAAGAGTATTGGATCGTTTCGCCCTGTGGTTCGAATCGACCCATTCCACCTTTCGCACCGCTCCAACAACTGCGGTGCGAAAGTACCCATTCAAAAACGGCTCTTGGGCGTTTCGCACCGCGGTTCGAATCGCTTGTGGTGCGAAACGACGAAAGACCCATTCAGACCACTAAACTGAATAACTTTCCCAAATAAACTTATGTCGAAAAGCGAAAAAATTTTTTACTTACTAATTGAGAATCAGCTGATCTAGTTTAGTGAAAAATAAAATTTTGTATTTAGATATAAGTTTATTTGGAAAAGTTGTTCAATATAGTGGTCTGTATCTGCCCTTAAAATATTTGCAGTTGATTTGTGTCCACCTTATATACGTACTACTATACAACAAAAAATAGAAACATGTACAAGGGGATGTAAGCTCATCTAGAGAGAAAAAAATCTTCGCAAGAACTTTTACAAGTTTGGCTCATACATATATATATATATATATATATATATATATATATTATATTTGGCCAAATTTTCTTGTAGTACTTACAGCTCTAACATAACCGATTTAGAGGAATTATGTTTTCATCCACCATTAATACACGCAAAATGTTCAAAATGAGCCAACAACTGAGTCGCAGGTCATCAAATAACTCAAAAATGCATTATTCCGCTCAAATATTTATGTAAACTGTAAATATTTAACCTGTTCATTAATTTAAATGTGCAATATTTCCTACAATCCCGGATTTACGTGTCCCGTGGTGAACCAATCCGGATTAAAGTGCAAATGAGGCATATTATCAATTTGCTAGTGAATCCATGGTATTTGATGTTATAGGATGTGACTCGGTCAAAGTGGACGATAGACCAAAACGAGATAACTATAGAGGCAGGCTTCATCCTTTTCATGGCATAAGATACGACATGATATCCCTACATAATATAAAACAAAGTCGCTTTCTCTGTCCCTATGTCTCTTTGTATGCTTAAATCTTTAAAACTACGCAACGATTTTGATGCGGTTTTTGATTCAACTGTAAGGTTTTTTATACCCATGCGAAGCTGAGGCGGGTCGCTAATGATTTAATACATCGGATACTATAAGATGTGATAGGAAAGGATTGAATAGGATAAGCTATACGCGCTACTATAGGAATGTGATTTGTGACCCAATAGATTACAATTACGACTATACATAAATTGTTTCTAGAATATCAACAATCCCTATCCCTACTAATATTATAATAGCGAAAGTGAGTTTGTATATTTGTTTGTTTGTTACCTCTTCACGCTTTAACTACTGAACCAATCTGCTTAAAACTTCGCATACACATAGGAGTACTGAGAAGGGCATAGGGTACCTTTCATCCCGGGAAAAACCACTATTCCCTGGCGAAAGCTAGTAATACATACTAACACATTTCCATTTGATCCTTAGGCCTATCGCCCACTCTTCGCGAGTGGACCCTCTGGAGTATGAGTTGGCGGTGGCAGAGGTGGGATCCGTGAACTGGCAGGAGAGATGCCTGGAGTTGCAGCTAGAACTACATCGGAGTAGGCATCAGGCGACCAGGGTGCGAGACATGCTACGAGATAAGGTAAGAGCATAATACATGGCAGAATAAAATAAGAAGATCGCAAGTGCAGCGTCGGACACCACCGACCAGATGGTCGGATGACCTGAGGAAGGTCGCAGGCAGGCGCTGGATGCAGGCCGCTTCTAACTGGTCATTTTCGAAATCCTTGGGGGAGGCCTATGTCCAGCAGTGGACAGTCTGCGGCTGATATTATGATGATGATGATAAGAACATGAAGACTTGATTGCAAATTTATTTAAAGGACAAAATGAATTCTAAGAGAATACTCTAATGTGCGATATCCGCTTGGTCGACAAACTGAATTCAATACAAGCGAATGAACTTTTCCTTTACCTTATCTCACTTTCTTATGCAGAGTAAGGTAAAGAAAAAGAAGGAAAAACAAATCAATATAAATGATCTAAGATATATACAAACCACACAGTGAGTGACACATTGACTTAGTCCCAAAGTAAGTTCGAGACTTGTGTTACGGGATACTAACTCAACGATGCTATACAAGAATAAAAAGATATTCTTGGACTGCTTCGTGCTTCGGAAGGCACGTTAAGCTCTGTTATCGCTAGGTAGCAGTGTTAGGCTGTGTCAGATCAGATATCTTTAGGCAGCCTGAAAAAACTGACAGCGTTGAATTATGATTGTGTCTGGGTTTCTTTTGAAAATAGTTGGGCAGTGGCAGTATTGTAATAACTATCTTGTACCATCAAATCTGGGGACCGTGATAAATAGCGTACCCTGTAACCTGGGCTCTTTGGCGTAAGGTAAAATGCGAGTAGGAAAAACTCTTGGATGAGATGCCTTGAGGTAACCTGATAAATGCTGATAGTTTTTCAGATTCAGATTCATTTTGGCTACTAATAAACAAATCATGCCCCTATTAAACAGGTTTCCCTCTAAAAAGGGTTACAGAAGTCAAACGGCAGTTGCTCCATTGCAATAATCAGTGTTGAATAGATGCGAACATAGAAATCTCGGCGCAGTCGGATAATAATTAAACATAAAATACAATTTTTATTGCAGCCTCCGTATGTAAGTACAGTACGCCTCAGAAAAAAGGATGATATTCTAAAGTATTTTTTTCTAAGTGACCCAATGTACAAAGATGAAATCACTACATAGTATAAAACAAAGTCGCTTTTACTGTCCCTATGTATGCTTTAATCTTTGAAACTACGCAACGGATTTTGATGCGGTTTTTTTTAATAGATAGAGTAATTCAAGAGGAAGGTTTTTATGCCCATGCAAAGCCGGGCGGGTTGTAGTAAAAATATAAAAGAGACATAACATGCGTCATGGCTTCATGGTAGACAAAAGAAATAATAACTTCCGTCATTTTGTCGCAAACAGCGTATCCCTAGGTGACCTTAAAAACGAGGTCACAAAGGCAGACCTAGTTTCAAAAAGGGTATATTGTCATCATTTTTAGGTTCTGTACGGTACATCCACAGAACAGAGAAATTATCCGAATAGAAATGTTTTAACGCGGATTTAGTTCCAAGATCAGCTTGGCAGCGTATTCTCTCTTAGCTTTAATTGATACATGTAAACCACACGACACCTTATTAGAAATGTATTACGTAGTTTACATCAAAGCCATCTATTATTATCGACCAATAACAGTGACAATAAATTACGCAATCAAATTCCCCGCCCATTTTTTCTGTGTGAAACGTTGGCTTGCAAGCCAAACTAGTGACACGTTTTTCGTGCGCTATGCACGCTATGTCTAGTTAATATTTCTAAATTCTGTGGGTATAACTTATTGAAAAAATATCGAAAAATAATAAGAGCGTATGGTATGGTTAATAAAATAAATATGCTCATTTTTCTTTTCATACATACATTTTTACAGTAACGATTATGTTCCCTGTGGTCCAATGGTTAAGGCGTTTGCCTGTAAACCTGGGAGTCGCGGTTCGATTCCCACGGAAAGCATACTTTGTTTAGTTGTTTCCAGTTTGGTTATGGCATTGCAGGCTTGAATCACCAGATTTTTCTGAAAGGCTTTGAAAACTCTTATGCCTTAGAATGTAAACTTTAGTCGTACACTATCTTCAAGAAATTTTCAATCAACTTCAAAAAAGGAGGTTCTCAATTCGGCAGTTTTTTTTTATTTATTAGTTTTTTAAGCCCTCTCACGACTCCTATAATGGTTCATATTTGATGTTCGATTTCCCTTGTAATTAGTTCATATCGTGTTAGTTGCAATGCAGTGTGCATGGTCACCTAGGTGTCTAAGTTTTTCGAGTCTGACGTCTGCCACTGCTTAAGTTTTTGATTTTTCTTTTTTGGACAAAAGATACTATTAAACGAGCAATATTCGTATATATATAAATTTATTTGTACTCGCGTTTTTGAAAACGGATCTAACGATTTAGAAAAAATTAAAACTTACATAGTCAAGAAGATAATCTAGCTGGGTTCCATGTCTGAGAAAATTCATTTTACCCGTATTTTCACGCAAAAAGATTTTCTGCATAAAACGAGCGAAGCTCGGTAGCCCAGGTACTAAACATGTTTGATTAAGGGCTCAGTGTAAACAGTTACTATTGTTTAATCTGTGACAATGTATCTGGTTTGATACGTGTAGACTTAATAATGAGGTATTGTAGTACCATCGCTACCGATGTATCGATACATCACTATTAATCAGACTGTGGTAATCCTGATTTGTCACTTTGTCAGTATCGATTACGTGCATATTGTCTTTGCTGATGTAAATTTTGATCATGTCATGATAATGAACATGGACAGGGAGTTACAGATAGGCTCTTTCGTCTTCATCATCATTTTAGCTAGAAGACGTCCACTGCTGGACATTGGCCTTCCTCATATTCCAATCTTTTTTTTTTAAAGCGTTAGTATCTAGTGTCTTCCTGCGACCTTCATAAGGTCTTCGGACCATGTGGTAGGTGGATGTCTAGTCTAGTCTAGATTTCCTAGGCAGATAGGTTCTTGTTTGTAGACTTTCTTTGTTTCTTGCATATAAACTTTCCGACGAATTTGAGAACCTCCTTCTTTTTTTTGAAGTCGGTTAAAGTTAAGGAATTGTGTATACATCCATATGCATTAAGTAAAAAGCGGTTATTTTAATATTACAAACAGATCTATACTCCAATAGGTTACTTGACTCATATCAATAAACAAATAAGACAAGTAAGACAGTAAAGTAATTTACTGTCTTACTTGTCTTATTTGATTTACTGTCTGAAACACAGGATATTTTTTTTATCCTAGCTCAAACACCCTTATTTTTATTGACATTTATATAATAGCTCTTTTGTGAAAACTTTTTTGTTTATGTAATTTGAATAAAGATTTATTTATTTATTTATTATTTATCAATTTTGATGCAACAAATGTTCATTTCTTACAGTATTTGACCCACGAAACCGAAATATATCGATTTCCGCAATGATGGGATTCTAAAAGAGAACTTTTGAAATAAAATTTTGCTGCCTTAGAGGGCTCGGAAAAATATGGAAAAAAATGGTTTCAATCTAAACAAATAGAGAATAATTATTTTAAACAAAACAAAATACAAGTCAACCTATTTTATTTATTGGTTTAGAAAATTTAGCGGTATTAGTTCCACAAAAATAACTAGTATCATTAATTCATTTATTCATAGCAACAATAACATATAAATATCAATTATGCGGTGACATAGCTAACATAGCTATGCTACTATAACTATAGCAATCGGTTACCGCCTTCGAGAGTCACCCGTCGAGCCTCGTCAGCTGTTCTTTATAGCCTGCTAGTCCAGGGGCTAGTCTTATTGTTGTTGAAAATTTTGTCTTGTCGTTATAGGATTAATATCGAAAAATAATTTAGAAAGATTTGCTGAAAAAAACTGGTTTGAAATTGCATATTATGAAGAATATTTGCATATTATTATTCATCTGGCCATGACTTATAAAACTGGATGGTCTGGCATTCTTTCCAGACGACCCGTAGGTCGACCGCCAATCTCGATTATCTCCTCTCGTAATGGCTACTATTTATAGTAATCCGCCTAACACACAAAAAGCTTTTAAATTTTTTTTTTTCATTGTAGAATGCGTTGTCACTAACAAAAAAAAAAAATTTTTAATTGTGTTGGGCAGAGCGAAATTTGGCTCAGCTTATGATAAGGAGGTAATTTGATTTTAAAATATAAAATTTACCAATTCTTAAATAGGTTAAAATTAACAAAGAATCATACGTCTTAAGCATGTTATCTGGCTTTCGATGCAACCGTATTAACTCTTAGACCATGATGAGAAAACCTTTCGAAAGTGACTTCAGTCTCCTGGCCTATAGGATTTAATTTCGCACGACATTATTCACTGTTCCTGCAAGTTTTTGTGTGTCGTTGCCGAACATCAGGCAATTCGGGCATTTGCAGAAAAGAGTTCGTGATAGATGTCTGATCCATTTTTCATTACTTTTGCGAGATTCTCACAAACTGATCTTTGAATGCGCGCGCGTCTTGTGGAGATTTTGTATTGGTCGAATGATTTTTGGTTGTTTTTTAGTAAAGTTTGGAGGTCAAATGATCAAGCTTTTAAACCTTTAAGGTTGATTTTTGATAATCAATAATGTTTAAGACGATAACACTAGCGCCACCATCAGTTAAAATCATAATTCACTGAAAACACCACCCACTTGTTAGCCCCACTACTGTTAGAATGCCCGCCACCATTAGTTTGCACACACATTCCTTGCGACACTTGTTTTACCTCTACAAGTTGGTTGGCGCCAGCCGGCAGTACTTTGCATGAGCTAAGTGGTGGCGGAAGCACGCAACGTAATTTGTAGACTTTTCCAAAGTAACACCTAAATCCATACTTCCATATCCATACTTCCATACTAGTCCATACTTCCATACTTCCATACTAATATTATAAATGCGAAAGTCTGTCTGTCTGTCTGTCTGTCTGTCTGTCTGTCTGTCTGTCTGTCACCTCTTCACGGCTAAACTGCTGGACCGATTGTGATGAAATTTGGTAGGGATGTAGTTAACGACCTGAGGTCAAACATAGGCTACTTTTGGACGCGATATAACCGAGTCCCACGCGGGCGGAGCCGCGGGCAACAGCTAGTCTATTAAATAAAGCAGTTGAAGTCGCTTCTTTCTAGGTTGAGAAGAATTGATAAGTACCATCGACTCGAGAGAAGAAGAATCATCCATACTGTGCAATGACTATTCTTAAAGGCTTGCCAAGTAGCCTTTAAGGTACGGAATTCAATTCTAGCTTTCCTAAGTGTTCACCCTTTGGGCAAGAATTCTAATACTTCAAAATATCCTCATTTTTGCGTCTTATCGCTACGACTTCCAGTTGACAGCTTTTTATAGTATACTTTATAGGTATAGAAGCATATATGATTAGATACGCCCCGTTGGCTCAACATTAATGGAGGGGGTAGGGGGAGGTAAATGGCTTTGGGTTTTGCTGCTTGTGACAGAACTTTGAGTAGTTTCAGCTTATTTGCAATGGGGCAAATATTCTACTGCAAAATTTCAATTGCATTTTATATTATGATATTATGTGTACTTTTAAAAAGTAGTTAGTCATGATGTACCCCCTTTTTAGAGAGACAGACGGTCACTTGAGGGTTTGCACTTAAGGGTGTGTTTGTACTCAAGTACACACACTTGAGTTTTTACAGATTAATAAAAACTAGCACAAATAGAGCTTTAACTTAAAACACTCCTCTTTTTGGTGTTATTGTTTTTTTTTTAAATACTCGACATGTTTTATGTTGTAACTATTTTAAAAAGCGATTTTGTTAGTTAGATTTCAATCTGTAATTGTACAATATGAATTACAAAACGAATTTAATTTAATGTATAGAAACTAAGGCAACACAAGAAACCGGCTCAAAAATAAACAATGGATTTTTCTTTTGCTTAGAAAACCCATAAATTTTTGTTTTGACATTCAGAAAATAGTATCCAATTTACTATAGGATTATTTACTGCCTCATTGGCTATTCCTCCCAAACTAGAAATAAGTCAAATGTATGACGATAGCAATCTGTATTGAGGGTCATCTTAGAATGTGGAGGCTGCAAGAATTCGGCAGGACTGATTTACGTATGGTCTGCCGTGATGTATAGCTCTATAGAGATTAGTGTAGATAGGTTAGGAACAGAGTCTTCAAGCAATTAAATGAGTATAAAAATAATGGCACAAGCTTGCAAGCAATTGGTGCATGAAATACGTGACAAAAATTAAATTTCTGTACAGATAACCGTTAAAGTTTATTAATTTATTTAAATTACTTACTACTCATCACATAGTTACTTTTTCCATTCTTGTATCAAATAGCAGGAATAAATTAATCAGTACATATTAAAAAATCATAATATGTACAACCTAAAAAAAAAAAAAATACTACATAAATTTAACAAAAAGAGCTATTTTCTAGTTTCCTCGAAGAAAACCATTACGGAAGCATCATCAGGTATGACTTGTCAGAACTAAATCCACGTGTTAAAAATTCAATTTTGGTAGTGTTAACCGCTAAGGCCGAGAGGCGGTTCTGAAGAAGTCTGACACCGTGTACGCATGGTCGATTGACTGTGTCACCTGCACGAAATGATGATGAGCACTTTATCGATAACTCTGTTTTTGCTTGCTCTGTGCACCCATGCATCAGTGAGGTGCGATTTGTAAAAGCAACAGCGCTGAACCGTATAAAGGAGTGCATTGGGAATACGTAATTTGTATATTTACTTTGTATATTGAATTGTGGAAACTGGCGCCTTTTAAGGGTTCTATAGCATTGGCTTTTTTCGCACCAGCGTTCGTCGAAGATCAATTCTGTCGCTGCACAAACTGTCGCAATTCCATTGTTTCGCACTTTCGATGATCGCACAAGCAATCTGTCGACCAACAACTTATCGTAACTGCGATATGTCGAACAAGCATTCTTCGCACGTTTATAGATCGCAGTTCAGTCACGCACTCCAAAGATGGTTTTGTTGAAGTAGTGATTATTTACGAATTGATTATTGAAATATATTCTGTCGGAATTATTTTAGTCGAATGTATTATATCGGTTTACTGCTAGACAAAGTTCCTTACATTAAGTCCACCTTTTGTATATTGTAGTCGATACATAAAGTAGGCCGTATGCCTGTTTGCCTACTAATTGGTATATAAAAAAAATTACTATACTATTCTATTCTGCGGCGATACTAAATTGTATTTTTCGCATCATCATCATCATTTCGTGTAGGTGATACAATCGACCATGCACACCCTGGTGTCAGAGTTCTTCTGAACTTTCCTCTTGGCATCTGACGATTACCAGATGGCAACCAAGACCAACGGCTAAACGTGCTTTTCGAAGTACGGAAACATGTTCATTATCAGATAATCAGACAATTTTTAATTTAAATAAAAGAACACGTTTTGTCGAAGCAATGAGTATCGAACAATTTTATATCGAAACTGCCCGCTCTTTTTTTAATTTACTGCCCTTTCCTCCATAGCATGTACACTTCAAGCTAAAGTATGCACCAGGAAGACACATCGCCTGTTCTCACGACGCGGATTTCTCTAAAACAATGTTTTAAGTTTCGCAGGAGCAGTTTTAAGTTATAACGTGGACTTGCAGTGCTGTGACTAAGTGCAGTCCCGAGTTTTATGCATTTTTGTGCAGTTTTTACAGCGGCCACCTATAATTTTGTGACGAGGAATAATAGTCGACGGCTAAGCTTTTAGTTGTTGAAATATTTTCTAGGTGTTGTACTAAGTTTATTTATTTATATTTCAATATTAAAATATCATTACATTTAGTACCGATGCAACAGAGTAAGCATAAAGATTAAATGTATGACATCTTAGAGCAATATCTCAAAGCAACATCTGCGAATTTCAAGTGTTTTTTTTTCATTTTTTTAATAAAATCACATTCATAAGAGTATTTGACCTGCATTTGCACCTGAAGAAGGTCGCGGGCAAATGCTGAATGCAGGCCGCTTCTAACCACTCATAATGAAAATCCTTGAGGGTTATTCCTCAGGTCATCTGACCATCTGGTCGGTAGGCGTCCGATGCTGCGCTTGCCGGTGCGTGGTCGCCATTCGAGAACCTCTTTGCCCCATCGGTCCTTCGAGCTATGTGCCCCGCTCACTGCCACTTTAAAGAGCTAATCCGCTGGGCCATGTCAGCAATCTTTCTCCTATGGATCTCCTCATTTCTGGTTCCATAGCTAAAATGCTTTTATTTTCCCTTCAAATTGTCTAAAACCTATAAACATTTTTCACAGCAGCAATATTACGAGTCGGCACGCTACACTATTCCATTAGCAATATCTTCATATTGCTGATACGACTGGGCGGTTGGAAATAGTCACTGTAATGGTTGGAAGTGGAACACCAGTTACTCGTATACTGTTCAGTTATCTCAATGGAATCGAATGATAATATCTTTGAAGTTATTGAATTCAAATGAGAATCTTCCTATATTATTTTTCGTTTAGATTGAAGATAAGATGTTTCTTAGTTGCTTGAAAAAGGTAGTATTACATTTCGGTTGTGTGATTTTTATGTTAAGGAGAGAATATTTATTTACTTCTGGATCTTTATTGTACCACAAGTAACAAAATAATTTAACAATTGGCGGACTTAATGTTACAAGCATTCTCTACCAGTCACAATTGATTGATTAATTAGAGATTGCCAAAGAAAGTTGAAGTGAAGCAGGCGATCCGTCATGAAAATAATGCCGTAAGTGTGAATATTTTTTAATGAAAGGGAAAAAATAAAAACTTGATTTCTTTTTCTAGTAAGGGCCATGATTAAAGATTACGTTAGGCAGAGCATACGGTTAAGAAAGCGAAAGCTGAGAGTACAACCAGGAAACACGCTCGAATGAAGATAATGGAATAGACATTTATAATAATGAACCAATTAAGAAAACTATCCTTCGCGCAGAATAGAAAACTGTGGCGCTCTCTCGTTTCGTAGGCCAAGATCCACTTCGGGTCGCTGACCAGGCGGAGTAAGTAATTTAGACATAAAATTAAATCTACTTATAAATCATCATAATATTTATGCGAATACAAACACTAAAATAAACAATATTTCAACCTATTCTCTATATGTAAAAAAAAGCAAGAATATTTTTTTTTTCTGTCCAAAATCCGGCAATAAGCAAATGTCGTGTGTACTGATTACACTAATTCGTGCCTAAGTGGCATTTCTGTAATTAATACAACCGGACAAGTCGACCGTTACTTTTTATGAGTACTGATAAGATTATCATGCCTTTGTAATTTATTATAACTGGGGTTAAGATTGAGTTAAGTTATTTTTGTTTTTTTTTTATCATAAAAACCAACATACACATACTCACACTTAAGTTAACAAAATCATCATCATTTCGTGTAGGTGACACGGTCAATTGACCATGCACACTCTGGTGTTAGAGTTCTTCGGAACCGCCTCTCGGCCTTTGACGTGTGCAGCCGGGACCAACGGCTTCCGTGCCTTCCGAATAGAAGCACGGAATCATTTTTATTTTCAGGATGTCAGATTCAAGCCTGCAATGTCCTAACCAATCTGGAAACAGTTAAATAAAGTATGCTTCCCATGGCAGTCCACGACCCCGGGGTCTAAGGGCAAACACCTTAACTACTTGATCACGGATGGTTCGTTTGGTCGATTTTTTTTTTGGTTTTACTGAAACCGGCAAGTTACATTGGGAACAAGTGTCTAGCATGCTGCCTCTGGGGCAAGTCTAAAAAAAACTGGTTCGATGTCGCAATAAACGATATGCTTTCTAATGGTCTCACAAATAAGGATGCCGAAGACCGGGCGAATTTGAGGAGAAAAAGCAGGAAAGCGGACCCTGGGCTCCACAGCAGTCAGCTGAGAAAACTTCCGGAAAGCTAAAATGAGATAGACGGAAAGGAAAGGGAGACTGAAAGGAAAGGGGCATTATTAACCCCCATTTTTCCCTATTTCGGAGTTGATAACATTTAGCTTCGTGACCCCATAACAGTGGCCATTAATAATTTCTATGAGCCATTGGTATTTAGCACCCATTAGGCCTGTTATGTCCATATTAACCTTGAATTCAGGTGCTTGATTAGCCAGTTTAGATTCAGATCTTCAACTAACAACTTAATTCAGACAAAAATAATTGTGGCGCTATCCAATAGTACCTGTTTTTGGTCTATCTCTATTTTTCCTACTTTTCACAATTGGGGTTCCATTATTTAAGAGGTATGACCAGCGGTCTTATGCCTTTGGCAGAGGGGGAATAGAATAGAATAGAAAAACTCTTTATTGCACCAAACAAATGTATACATAATTTTGTTAAAAACTAGGTAAGGTACAAAGGCGGACTTATCGCTAATGCAATCTCTTCCAGTCAACCTTAGGGTGGATGGAAAACAAAACCAAGACAAATCAAAAGGCGAAGGCGCAGTATATATACGTAAATAAATATACACACACAAAGATATAAATATAAAATAATATAATATAACCTACACATACTAAATAAAAATAAATAAAAACAAATAAAAGAAACATAAATACATACATAAAATATATATATATATATATATATATATATTTATATATATATATATATATACATATATATATATATATATATATATAAATATATATAATACATATAAATAAGAGCATACTTAAATATCTCAATAAATAACTGAGTAGATACAAAGCAAATTAGGACAAGGCAAAAAGGTAATGGGATTTGACGAGATTTTTGAACCCGGTCAGAGTCTGAGCTGTCAGAGGCCACTCTGGTTTGATTTGATTCTCCAAGTTCTCCATGTATGCCGAATTGGTATATTTAATCAAAAAAGATTTTCGCTCATTCATCAACATTTAAGTACAAACGTTTGTTATAGATATCTGCTTCGAATGTGATTATTTGAAACAATAAATTACATCATGTTTTCTATTTTCGACCACAACATAATAATTATCATAAGCGAGGAAACAATTAGCAGATAATATATTCCGAAGTATAAACTAAAGTTTAAATTAAATTTAAGGCGTCGCGTCGGGCCTTTATCAATGAACTATCAGGCTACAAATGAGGAGCCTCCGAGCTATCGGAAAAGCATTAGCCGGCGGTAATTAAGAGAGCATGCGTATACCGCCACAGAGTATAAATTTGCATGCCCTGCGGTCAGCCACTCGGCACCTTTATGTGGCCCAAGTGAAAAGCTAAAGCGGTTATTCAATCATTGTGTTGGTTACAAAGTCAATCATTGAGAATCAGTTATTCGAAACCGGTTTTTGGCCCGCGAAAGCTAGGTGCGTGGTTACTGTATCCATTATCATCATTTCGTGTGGGTGACACGGTGAAATCAATCGTGCACAACCTGGTGTCAGAGTTCTTAGGAATCGTCTTTGGCCTCTGACGTGACGTGACGTGGACTGTAGCCCTTTTACTTTGTAGATACCTTAAAGGTGTTACTAGCGGAGCACTGCGGATAAGTTAAGCAACTAGCTGAAGGTGTAACTGGGAAAACGCTAAGACTAGAGAACGGACAGACGAGAAAATAATTGTCAGATTTTAAAATGTTTCACAGAAATGGAAAAAGATCTTGGAATTTTCAACACGAACTGCGGTTTCAATCATGTATTTAGTATATAAGCATTACATTTCACACATGACCAGAAATAAAAAAGGGCAGCTATAAATAATCATTTATTTTTTACTTCATCATTACCATTACATAGTATAAAACAAAGTTGCTTTCCGCTGTCTGTCCCTATGTATGCTAGAATGATTCAAGAGGAAGGTTTTTATAGCTCACGAAGCCGGAGCGGGTCGCTAGTTTCAATGATAGAATAGTTTAGGTAGAAAAAAGATAGCAAAATTGTGCATAAATTAATTACCACTCTATTCAATTATGCAAACGCATGAGCTTAAAAACACTAGTGTAGCATCGCAGCCAATGTGCAAATTTGCATAACCTGCGGTCAGCACACACTGCCCCTAAAAGTGGTCCAAATTATAAGAAATAGACCAGAATAAGCGTAAATACGAGTAGTATGGCTGCCTGTATTACCACAGCGTATAAATTTTCATGCCTAAGGTCGGCACACTCTGCACCATTTGGTCCAAGTCATAAGCCGATGGTTATTTTAATTTAAAACGCTAAGCTCATAATATTTTTATTATATGTTGAAGATGGGTCGCATTAGGAACTTTCATAGGATGTGTTGATAGTATTTAAGTAAGGATTCCTGATTATTTCAATAACTTCGCTGTAAAACATAAAATTGTGCTAATAAATAGTCTAAATCAGAGATGGAATGCCAAGGCGTATTATCGTTGCTCGACTTTTTGTAATAGCCATCTATTAAAATGTCCCACTGCTGGGCAAAGGCCTCTCCTTCTTTTTCCACTCATCCGTATCCATGGCAAATTTGGTGAATGTCGAAGTCAAATATAATATAGCCATTATGACTCGAGAAAAAGTTTATAACTACAAAGAGAAAATGTATGATTTTATTAAAAAACATAAAATAACAACATAGTCACTGGGATTCAGAAAATTAGAGAGGTTATAGTCCCAATCGCTCTCGCTTGTGAATTAAACCCTCGAGCAAACTATTTGTTCCCGACACCGCACCCTAGATATTTTATACTAATCGCGTGCGAAGGTATCTGCCGGTAGTTATAGTAGCAGATAGCTCGCATTTTTTTAAAACTATTCCGCCGATCAAGTTTGCGGCGAGGATTTTGTTATACAAGAATATAAGATAAGAAAGTGCGGACAGAAGTACAAAAAATTACTGAGTTCAATGTTTTTTTTTTCATCTTAAAAATTCTCGCCGCGTCCAAAGAAGATTTTACTTCAATATTCAGGGAATTTAGCTGGAGCCAAGTTCAAAATAATTAATAGCTATCGTGGTGCAACTTAAACGGTTACAGGTTTCAATTCATTTAGTTAAAATAATAGTAATTAAATATATATAATTACTAGCGACCCGCCCCGGCTTCGCATGGGCATCATAAAAACCTTACTCTTGAATCACTCTATCTAATAAAAAAAAACCGCACCAAAATCCGTTGCGTACTTTTAAAGATTTAAGCATATATAGAAATATAGGGACAGAGAGCGACTTTGTTTTATACTTTTAGGTTAGGTTACGCGGTTTAGGCGTGAAAGCGTAAGAGACAGACTTTCGCATTAATAATATTAATATGGATATAAACTTTCGTATACTTATGTACATTGTTTTACATAAAAATTGTATCGATAACTCGAATAATTTCTACAAAATATGTAACGCGAAAACAGTATACAACAATATAAAATTCAAATACAAAGTGACAGATATAAATTAGCTCGCGACCGCTCCAGACATCGGCGTATCGTATCTTCGAATTCGCGATATAAAAGCGATACGCCACTTCGATTCCAGAATATCCCGGATATTATATGGGAAATGTATCGGCTTTTATGACAGTCGCGAGTTGAGTAGCTTCCCGATTCGTTTACGGGATAGGTTGTTTTAGTTTCTTTACTTTGTTGAACTTATAACTGAGGCTGAGGCTCATTCATTTCGTGTTGGCGTCACGGTCAATCGACCATGCACACCCTAGTGTTAAAGTTCTACGGGACCGCTTTTCAGCCTCTGACGTAGTTTCAGAGACTGAACCTGAAACATAGATACCGTTAATATCTATCCTATCCTACTAATATTAAAGTAATCGCGAAAGTTTGTATGGAACAGGAAAACGGTTGAACCGATTTGGCTGAAATTTGGAATGGATATTGCTTAGACCCTGGAACAACAGATAGGCTATATTTTATCCCGGAATCCCCACGGGAGCAAAGCCCCAGGCAACAGCTGGTACTTCTATACTAATATAAGAAAGCTGAAATTCGTTTTGTACTCTTTATCACTAGTATAAAACAAAGTCGCTTTCTCTGTCCCTATATCCCTATACTACGCAACGGATTTTGATGCGGTTTTTTTTAAATAGATAGAGTGATTCAAGAAGAAGGTTTTTATGCCCACGCGAAGCCGGGGCGGGTCGCTAGTGTACTATAAAATCGTTCGTCTGGAAGTAATTAAGACTTTTCCATTTTCATTTTGTTTGTGACAAACGATTTTTTTAATTAAATCTGATTTTTTCTTAAAAGCTACCCGAATGAATGGTTCTATAAAAAGTGATTGTTTGTTTTGTGGCCTCTCTCTCCTAAAGACTGAATGACAATAGGTTCTTTGAAATGACCTCGTTGATAATATGGGGGGGCTTGGCCATTCTGAACATTGCCCGAATCTTTTGTCCAAAGCTCTTTTATTTTTAGCTAAAAACTTTCCTTAAAATAGGCTGTTGTTCAAAGTATACACTTGTTATAATTTTATCTATAAATAAATATACAGGGACAAATCACAAACATTGAGCTAGCCCCAAAGTAAGTTCGAGACTTGTGGTATGGGATACTAACTCAACGATACTATATTTTTTATAACAAATACACGTAGATAAACATTCAAGACCTAGGCCAATTGGGAAAAAAAAAATATCATCTTAACCTGACCGGGGATCGAACCCGGGACCTCCCGAGTAGCAGCGGTCTAGCATGCTACGAAGGTCGTCAATATCGTCTATATATATCTATTTATTTATTTAAAACTTTATCGTTCAAATTAAAATAAATTGTACAAAAACAACAAGTGTGCCATATCGCATTCTCTACCAGTCAGCCGTTGGACCAAACAAATAATCACTACATAGTATAAAACAAAGTCGCTTTCTCTGTCCCTATGTCCCTTTGTATGCTTAAATCTTTAAAACTATGCAACGGATTTTGATGCGGTTTTTTTAATAGATAGTGAGATTCAAGAGGAAGGTTTTTATGCACACGCGAAGCCGGGGCGGGTCGCTAGTATATACATAAATGATGAAACATGGATCAAATGTGTGATGTGTGTATAATATAGACCAATATGATTCGGTAAATCTGGATAAAACTATGACATCGTAAAATTGCCCTCCTGCAACATATTCATATCCCGCATGTATAAAATTTGTATTTTTTTTTTAATCATACACCTCCATTATAATTCCAAACCATTATAAACAAAACGAAATTGGTCTGCAAATCAACTGTTTCAACGCCATTTCAAATTTCAGTTTCCAAAAATGGTAACCGAGTTATCAACTTCGGAAACCCGTTATTTGCCCCATTGGCACCCGGGAAAGGTGAAATTAAAAAAGTATAAAATGAGGTATCCCTCCATCAAACATAAGCCAGACGGTTCTTTGATTGAATTAACGTAACTTTGTCCTAAGAATTTATCGGCGTAGGATTTCGATGAAAAAAATTTAGGGTATTTTTACATTTAGAGCGAATTGCAGCCACATCGGCAATTTTTCGAAATTAATACAAGGCTTGTTTTAACGTAACGATTCTTTTGTTTGCAAGTTACAAATCAAATCTCTTTATTTGCATGAATGTATGTACAAAATGATGGTGTAACAATATGAATGTGCGAATATATTTTACCTTAGTAAGGCGTGCAAATCTATCATGTCTATAAAGACTCAATAATAATAACAATTTTCTATTAATAAAGTTTTTTAGTAGGGTAAAATTAACGTTACCCGAGTTAACGATACCTAAAACGTAACGTAACCCAACGGTAACGTTAAGAGAAGCTGTCTCTACTCTATCCGGCAAAATACCGGTTCGGCATTTTTGTTAACTTTTCTGGCTGGATTATGTCACATGGTTGGTTCAAATGTAATTAACTACGGTTCAAAACGGAGTGATATAATGGGGAATTTGAAGTGGGTTTAAAAAAGGTACGGCGTCGTAAGCCCTGATTAGAAAATATCACTTATCCATATGCACCGGATGGAAAACGGATACGCAGTCTATGTAGGTTTGTAAGAATTAGGTGTGTCACTCTTGCGCTGCCAACCCTGGTAGTATTTGCTGGAATAAAATTAGGTAACATCCGATCAGGTTTTAATGAACTATGTTTTTCCCGGTAAGTCTGTCCTTTACTTGTTATGGATAAAGTTTAGGACCAGGGGTAAAAAATAGTAAAAAATATAGAATGTAGTACAATATTAGTAGTAGGTACTACTTAACAAAAATCTTGCGTTGCATGAGAAAATTTAGCAATTATATTTTTTATTTAAAATTCAATACATAAAAATGACAGCAAAAGATATATACCACAAGAATGTGTTTTTATAATAAGGAAAAGTTAAATGGCTCATTACCAGATGCAGTAAAGTAGCTTCTCTTAGGTAGCAAAAATAATTACAACAATAATTCCTAGAAAAAAAAGGCCTAAACACCATAAAAATATACAAATGGCCAATTACGAAAATTTATCAATCTTTCCGCGACATTTGGAACTGGGAAATCGCGCTCATTTCCAGAATAAGAAAAAGAAATCCCTGAGGAAGGTTTATTCCCTCTGTATCCATGATTGCGATGTAACGTTTGACCCAATTGATTATAATGACCAAGTGGCTGCAGTCCCGCGAGATCTATTAACTAAAATTTAAAAAAATAACAACGAAAATCGATTTATTCGTTTGGGAGCTACGATACCACAGACAGATACACAAACACACAGATATACAGACAGACCCGTTAAACTTATAACACCTCTTTTTTGCGTCGGGGGTTAAACATCAAATACGAATAATCATAATAGTCCAAGTAACTACATATATCATGGTTGAATGTATTTTGGTTCAATATACTTTTTCTGTGTTACTTGATTCGTTTTAAATTTTGACCAATAACTAGATAAGTATAAAAATGACGAAACACATGCAAGTATGATTTTTATTTATTTTTAAAAAGAAAAAAGCAATAATACTTATTTTACCGATCCTTAAAAAAAACATGAAAATGCATGAATAAAATAAATGTATTTCTATTCTGACAAATGATTTTTAAAGAATCACTGTGTCCGTCTCTAAATGGGTCCAAGAGGAGTACACCCCTTTGGGAGGGTTAAAAAAACCGTCCCCGGCTCTAAGAGGAGGGTCATTAAACAAGATCGGTATCATAATTGAATTAAAAATTCCGACACGAGCGCCCTAGCTCGGCTGTTACTGCACTAGGGGACGAAAATTCTTTACGTCACAACGTGATATTATTTTCATATTGGCTTCGGAATGCTATTGGTGATAGGGATGAAAAACCGATTAAAAAAGAGGTTATGTTTTGTTATGTTATGTTTTGGCTGGAAGAAATTGCATTAGCGATAAGTCCACCTTTGTACAGTCGCCTGCAGATTTTTAACAGGCAGGGGGGTCAGGTTTCTCTGCAGGCGACTGTACTAATTGACATCTTCGATCCTGTACAATCCAATGATCTATGTAATTGGTGCAATAAAGTATTTATTCATTCATTAATTATGTAACTTACTTCAAGGGTTGCAATAAGTACAAAAGGACTCGAAGGTCCGACTTGGTTCCTACAATTTAGGACCCCATAAATAAAAGAAAAGATACTTCAAATCTTAGTTTGTCTGTTTGTTAGAAGATTATATTATAATCATAGGTAAGAAGTCTTTGAAAGGATTTGTTGTAAACGAAATAAAGTCATTCGATGTGATGAGATGAATTTAAAAATAGAAAAATGATAAATTCGTCATAAACGTAGTCTGTTCTTAATTAAAGTCGTGTTAATATAAAAACCATTGACTTGTCCAAAAATAAATAAGTGTCCAGAACCTTTTTAGGATTTTTAGTAGTTTACATTTAAACTTTTTACTTTTTAATATTTGTTGTTAGCGGCTACAGAAAAATATAATTGTACTGATAAATTTGGAATGACTTCATGAGATACAGCTAGTTCACTGACAGACGCATAGCGTTAGGATCCCATACATACACTTACGTAACTGAAACTCTAAAAATAAACGAACATATTTCTATGACATGTACCTACAATCTTTCTATGAAATGTGCATTCTCAAACTGTCTAGTACAAAGCAAACTGGTTAAACGCGAGCTTTATAAAATTTCCCATATTTCCGACTGAAATTGTATGCATATAAAACAAAGGATATATCGGCCGTCACCTTCACCTTGTGTAACAGACGTAGCAGGCGTAGCTGCGGGCGTAGCGATAAGGCAAGTTGGCGTAGCCATGGAGTTAAATAGATGGGAGTTGTGCTGAGAATGCATGATTACGTCAGTCAAATGTATTGGCTGTCATCTTGTAGCAGACGTAGCCGCGGGCCGTAGCGTAGCGAACTCAGTCTTTGGGTAGAGTCAGAATATTAATAATCATTTGTAAATAGTGTTTGTAATAATTTTATTGTACTTAACAAAACTAAATACAATAGCATATAAATAAAACAAAAGTACAATGGCGGACTTATCCCAGAAAGGGATCTCTTACAGTACAGTCAACCAGTGTTGGTTTTTGTACTTTTATCACTCGTACCACATAAGTTCAAGTGTTTTGTCGTAACCTACGTAACTTCTAGGGCGTAGCGAAAGTCTCCCACGTATTAAGAAACGGGTGTTAAGCCCATTTTAGCTAAGTTTCGTCTCGTTCTTTTACGTGAAATGTCGGTAAGAGAGAGCGAGACAAAACATATTTTAGTTAAAATGTTCTTAACAAAAGTTTCTTAATACGGGGGTATAAGTTCTGTAAACAGTAATACTTCATGAACATAGCGGTCTATAAAAAATATAATCGTGATGAGATATACTTATCTCTTGTTACATTTTTATTTCTACAACAACCTATTCAGTCAGTCACAAAAATTATTTTAATTAAAAAAAATAAGAGGCACTTAATTCATTCAAAATTTTTGCTCAACTCAATCTACGGGACTTAAATGTCGTAGGAAACCGTTTTACATAAATAAAGGCGACAATACACCGCTTTTGAGCTATCAAACTGATATCAGACGAGTCGGCATTCCTCGACGTCTCGTCTTAATGAAACTGTAGGTTTATCCAAAGGTACCTCTAGAGAATAAAAAGGCTTGATTGGATTGCATTCAGGTGTTTGAGATATATGTTTCATAATTATTTATTTTAAATGTAAATGTTGGAAATAAAATCTAGGGGTTTATGACATTCGATTTAAAATTACGAACGTATAGACTAAAATGCTTAGTTTTTGTAGGTTGGTGAGCTGTTGACCTCGAAATTCTGTCTTTACACTTTACCTTAGACCCAAAACACTTACTAATTTATTAGATGAAAAATTGTTCGGTGAAATAGTCGTATTTATTAAAATAACATAATATTTTAATAATCAACATCAACAAAGCGCCAGCCCACACAGCTACTAGTAGTTTAGTTTAGTAGCCTATTACACAACTGCCCATATAAGAAAAATAAAAATAAAACAGTTTTAAACAAATTCACGAGTGAATATTTCCTGCTAAAGTTCCTGATTATGGCAGCTTGCAGATATCTAGGCGTAAACATACACACGCCTCGGGCAGCTAAACAGGCAGTTTAGATATTATACAATACCTAACATGCTATAACTATGAAACTTCAACAGACTTCATCCACATATTAATAACTTGAATATGTATAAGGCGACGTCTACACAGGAATTGCCTGTAGCAAATTCCAAAATTGAATTTCAAACGTGCGTCGCGTAAACTATCCCCAAGATGGCGCTTACTAATACCACGTTTCTAGAGGTTTCTATGGAGCGGTAATGAGGCGTGGGATCTGCGAAATGAAAGCCACCTGTGTATAAGTATGTGAAAAATAACACGCTTTGCATTCTATGAAAAAGGTCGAGTAGTTTGAAAGTAAAATGGTATTTTTCGGTGAAACGTACCGCGCGTAAATTGTAATATGTACGTGAAAATTGCGGTGGCGAACGGGACGGTGGTAATCGGTGTCTTGTATGTAATGTTTGGTCGATATGAAACTGCATTTAGGTTCGGGTTTCGAGTATCTAGTTATGTAAAATACACGTGTCTCAACTGAAGGGATTCAATTTTATCTAGAAAGTGTTTTAAGATTTATTCACTGATTCTATTCAAATAATATGTTACTTTTGTTAGATAGCTGATTATTGGTTGAAATTAAATGGCGCGTATGGTAGATGATATAGAATTCTTACAAATCTACTTAAGTAGTAGGTAGTTATCGTCATCTCAGATGCAGAAAAAGTCCACTTCGGAAACACACACACTACTTAAAGCGCAACATCGCTGTTTGCAGATATACGAAATAAAAAGAAAATTTTAGAACATGAACACGCTCCATAAGGTTTCATGTACTTAATTTATTCAAGAAACGCTTAAATTATGAAATTTATAGTCACCCCTCATAATTTAACTCCCAAAGAATGCCATCTCTCGTCGAACACATACGTTCAATTCACCCCAACCTATCTGAAATGCAGTCCGAATTTCGTATTTAAATGTCATTACTAATAAACAATTCGGCGTAGCGTCACGCTTCGGCGATAAGTTTAATCGTCCGTGTGTGACTGCGCATAATGAGATGCGCACGTGTGTAACCGCCTTTATATGGTACGTCGAACTAGGGTTTGTGGAGTTTGACGACCTTTTGAGCTCATTTGTGTTTAAAGGATGATATGTAAGAATGAACAAAAAGCCGAGTCCTCTGCTCTTTGCGCAGTCCTGAATAATATTTATTTAAGAATATATCACAATAAAACGTTTGCTTTTCAGACATGACTTTTGAGTTATATTTCTGTTCGAATACAGGCGACAGATTATAAAATAATCTAAAAATCTTAATGGCCAGTACAAAGAAACATTGATTAAAAAATAATAATTGCGATACCGCGCGCAATTTCCATATTCTATGACAAAGAAGCAAGGTTACTTTTCATTTTATATGCTGTAATAATCAAGCGCTTTTTAATCTTTAATTTTCTCTTTTTCCAGATGTGTATAATAATAATTTATTTTATAGTATAATATGTATTGATTTCCGATTCGTTTCTGTAGCCTTGATCCTCTCAATTATCGGCACTTAACCACGCAGAAGTGAAAACCGATCGCGATCCGTCCCTGCTTTTGTCATATCAATTAAGATGGCGGTTGATCGAGGAAATAGCTTTTTTTTAATTAAAGTAGGGGTATGAAGAAATGAGGTACAGATAGTGCCTTGTGGAATCCGGGGAGGAAAAGAGATCCAGCGGAGAAATACAGCCAGCTATCTTGCCAATAAAATGAGGCATGATTTAAAAAAAAAAAACAAAAAATTTCCTGTATTTATTCAAAATTCAAAATTTCTTTATTCTTTAACAAAGGTCTCAATACAATTTTTGCAGGGGCTCACCAAGTAAGTTAACAAACCTGTGTCTGGCGAGTTCCGCTCTTTCAGTACAATGGCATTTCAATAAAGAATAAAAATCAAACAAAGAACATAATAGGTAAAAAATTTTGTATCTTAACATTCCGGTATATTATAAGTATAATAACATATAGGTACTATAAGTATACAAATATCTAGATGTATATAAACATACGCACATATACATATGAATACACACACATGATTTCCTTAAGTGCTATATTACTTTAGTGATTTTGTTTTATGTTACTGGAATTAGTAGTGCTTCAGTTTCGTCGTACGTAAGATTGTATAGCCAGGATTATAATTCTTCTATACAATCATAATAGGATTTGGAATATATTTTAATCTTATGATTTATTGTCTTATTAAGATAATCTGATAATTTGAGGTTTTGCTTAAATGCAAACGTAATGTAGTTTATGCGATAATTATATCTTAGGGTAAAATAAGAAAAAATCATGTGATATGTAACATTTTCATCTATTAAACTAAAGAGCTTGAAAAAGAAAATAAGTGAAATAGAATTATGTTAACTTTAAATATTGACAACTTTAGAATTTTCCGTTCTCCTTTCAACCATCTTCTCAAGAATCTAAGTCATCTGGGAGGACTGTAGAGGTTCTAGAAGTCCACATTTCCGTAAATACATTGTACAAACACACGCTGTGTATATTTTGCTGTGAGTGCAGAATCTCATAACAGCTGTGGTGACACAAAACGCATCCTTAGGGGCTTGTGAATGTGCTGGGAATAAAAGTCATATACAGTATAATTGTATGCAACTTTATTGCACAGGTATGTAGGAAGACTAACATTATCGTAATTTTTTGTAGGTGACATAGTCAATCGACCATGCACACCATGGTGTCAGAGTTTTTTGGAACCGCCTCTCAGCCTCTGACGTGGTTCCTACTAACGACTACCATATGACAGCCGAGACAAACGAAATAACATGCCCATTGCCGAAGCAAGAAATCATCTTTGTTATTAGACGCCTGCAATGTCCTCCCTCCACCTCCCATGGCTCTACCAACCTCTCGGTTATACGAGCCGAATCTCGGGAGAGTGCGCTGTACTAGCATTTCGCATCTCTTTCCAGTCGCACCTGCTTGATCTCCCTACAAGTTCTCTAGTGTCGCCTATCAATGCAGTCACTGCATTTTAATAACTCTCCCCCATCTTTAGGGGGCTTACGTTCACATGTCTGCAAAGTTCTAACCAAACAAGAAACAACTAAACAAAGTATGCTTCCCATGGAATTCAAACTCACGACCCCGGGTCTACAGGCACCGCTTTAACCACTGGACCACGGAGGCAGTTCAATTGGTGTGATTTGTCTGTATATATATATTTATAACGGTTGTTTTCTACGTGCAAAAATTACACAATCGAATTTATATAGCTACCAGGCGGCGTATGCAACAAAAATGCAGGGCTGCCATAGTCGGAATTCAATAAGGAAAGGATTATACTCTCCACCACAGCTAAAGCCTTCCAGCACGGTGCTGTTATTGCTTTTAAAGTTTATTTCCCTTTGTGGAGCTGCAAGTTATACCTAGATAGATAGATAGATAGATAGATATACTCTTTATTGTACCATTATCATACACATTATACATGTTGAATACAAATACAAACAATGTGTACAAAGGCGGACTTATCGCTGATGCAATTTCTAGATTCGTGTTTTGTCAAAAGATTCTTGTATTTTGAGGAACTTTTTATTTTTTTTATAAAATAAGGAAGAGTTTCGTACAAAAAGGTTAGGTGTTAGGAGCAAGGTAAGGTAAGGGCCTTATTGCCTTATTTATGAAAAATTATCAAACGAAGTATGTTTTTCTCTTTCTCTCTTATATTTATCGTGTGCTCATCATGGTCATATCATGTAGGTTAGGTAAATGGTCAGTAAATAACGCCACCCTGGTGTCAAGTTCTTTGAAACCACGTCTCGACATCTGCTTTCCATAGATCTTTGGGTAATCGGGTAATCCCCCCCCCTCAATAAAAACATCCCCACCATCAATTTCATGATCCACCGGCAGCTCATACATCCCAGATCTACATAAATACAGATTTTATTGCGTAATTCCAAAGTCCCAGACGATTTACCGACCCCCAGGTGAGTGATGCACTCTATTAGCGCCATCTATCTCCGTGTTCTGCATTATTTATTGCAACTATGCACCTAAGTGCAACCGTTTAGGGCGCGGTTGAGGTAGAATTGAGTCATTTTTCAAATATAAATATTTTAAAATGGAGTTTGCCTTTGATTGCTGTTGTGGTTTGATGTTATACATTAATGCTTATCAGTCTTTGAATATTTACTTGTTATTATTTCTAAATATAGTCATTAAAATATAAGTAACATTATTATAATAACAAAAACTATATTATAAACTAAAAATAAAAATATTTATAAATGATAAAATGTCCCGCAAACCATTGCCAGGAAATGTTCCCAAAAGGAAAGCAGCATTATTACTACGCTTACTTCTATACTATCCGCTTTAGTTTTGACACTTTTTGTAAAAGGTTTCTAAAGCGGATAGATTTAAATGACTATCGAGGTTCTAATGTTAGTTAAGGATACTAGGAAAAAAGTTGCGAAAGGATTTCTGATAAGCTCATATACAGAAAGAGATTTTTTTTTGGGAAGTGGCGCAAGTGAGAGCGAAAGAACAGCCTTAACGGAGATACAAAGCGTTCGATCAACACCTCTGTGTCAACTCGTACACCTGTTACATACATTATTTGATTAAATTCTACAGACACATCTGATCCCGCAACCCATTCGCCATTACATCTTCACTTACAGACAAATAACAGCAATAAACAACGAACAAAACGCACCTGAGTTCATTCAGAACTCAACAATTACGCTCGGCGGCGCATTACCAAAACGCTGTTCTTTATCAGCGGCGATAAATCCGAGTCGGGCCCAAATTGCATCAACCATCAATCTAAACGGTGTTATGTAGTTACGCACCCTACTTTAGGGTCCTCCGTTGGGTGTGGTCCCATTAGGAGCGGGAATGGTGATAAGAAAATGGGTAGGTATACCCGTTTTAGTTAAAAAAAAGTGAATTTTCTTATAGCATTATATTTGTGATGTATGTTACAAACAGGACCATATTTTAAATTTGTATGAGATTATTTAATAATCTTTATTATGAGGAAAATGTACAATGATAGCCTATGACTATTTTGGTTTATTAGCCTAAATGCACTATATTTTAAAGTTTCTTTGGATGGTAACTCCTTATAACAACACATTATTTTTCTAGCGTTATCGCATTTAATAAATAAAATATAACGTCATTATCTAAGATACGAACGACGTAGTTAAAGCTGATATGTATTAGGATTTAAGATTAAATTCGTCGCTCTATCCGCCACCAAACCCTACCATCCCTCAGTCAAGAAACTCACTGTTCCATCAGTTATTACTCTTCGTTAGACAACAATTTGTCATGAATACTCTATATTGTTTTTATATCGAGTTGCGGTTGCACCCCTCGTAATGGCAAATTAATGATACTAGTATATTAATTAATGATTTGCAATGAGTATTGGATTTCGGACAAAAGCTTCAATTAAATGCGGTGCGTTGTTCAATTGAAATTTGTTGTAATTTGTATTTAAATTTTCCAGTATATTATGAATATTGGATTGTTTGATCCGATTGCATTGGTTTCGCCTATGGATTGTACCTATAACCTGTTTGAAATTTATCTAAAGTTTATACTAAATTGTGTCAGCAAAATTGGTAAGCGTTACATCGTAAAAGCAGATCAAAGCAATTCTTAGGACCATAACAATCACGTTATGATCCATGCATCATTTATACGTGACACGTGACTCCCTCTTATCTTCTAATGCATTAGTTTATTGGGTGCAACCTTCGATGCATCTGTCAAAGTCTACAACGTCGCAGCCCATTTTACCACAATTTGCAGTGCTCCCCGGAGATTGTGTTTTAATTCAGGAGCGGAAGCGTTTCAAGATTTTTTATTTTACTTCTCATAAGCGCTGAGTGGTCTACTCTCAGAGAGTAAAGAGAAAACAATGTTTATTTGAAACTTTTCAATCATTACATCAGAATAGTACGTCAGGTTCATAAGAGACTGGGGTACTTCCGTATCTTGGTTCAATTGGATAACAAAATTGATTTATAATCTCGCGCTGTACTTGCTTGACTTTTTCTAGTCGCACCTTCTTGATCTCTCTATACGTTCTCAAATGTGTCTTATATGCTATCTACGATCTAGATCTCTGGCTATCTAGCATTAATGACTTCCCAGTTAGTTATTACTTTGGTGAAATCTAAGGCCCTTCACTGACAAACAGGAAAATATAATAAACTAAATGATAGGTAAATAGTAGAAAGTTTATGATTTGCCCCAAACTGTAGGACACAGCGTTTATCCCTGGGGACCCTGCCGCAACTCAGTGCAGGTGATTTGTCTGCGAATCCGGCGACGATTAAGAAATTGTCCCGGAGGTGAAGCCGGGGCCGCCCGCTTGTATTACAGTTGCACTTTGTACCGAAGATGGAGATTAATCGTTGCAGGAGTTTTATTTTATTGGATTTTGTTGAGGGATAGCAACTCACATGGATTTTTTATAGTTTTTTATGCTGTATGTAAATTCGATGAGATCTGAATAATTACAACATATCGACCTTCGACCAGGGTGTGTATGGTCGACTGACCCCTACACGAAATGATGATGATCAACGTTTAAATAGTGGCAGTTAAGTATGGAATTTATAACTTGATTGAATACTGTCATTCTTGATTGAAAACTGTCTTGAGTGGATACTGTCAATGTCATTATCAATTTATTTGCATGCTGTGATCAAATAAATTGTTTTAAATTTAAATCATCTTTCATTTGTTTTATCACAGGAAAAAAGTGATTTTTTATTTAACTAGCGACCCATCCCAGCTTCGTATGGGCATAAAAACCTTCCTATTTAATCCCTCTATCTATTAAAAATCAAAATCCGTTGCGTATTTTTAAAGATTTAAGCATACAAAAGGACATAGGGACAGAGAAAGCGACTTTGTTTTATACTATGTAGTGATGTAGTGATGAATAGGTACTTAGGTCTGAAATCTCTTGTTGCAATGACAAAAATAACTTGCAAAGAAATCGAATTTATGAAAACCACACCTTTTTATGTAAATCTCTGTAATTTTTCGACTCTTCACTACTCTTTCTACTCCTTCTTCTACCTTTTACGTATATATTTTTTTTCAAATTGTGCCAAATAGGCAACTGCAGGCAACTGTCTGGACTGGTCTACAAATATTTCGAATTTCGTGTTGGCAACACTGCGCTCACGACACCGGTACAACTCTAGCATTTTGTTTTATCGTCCATTAACACAAGATATATTCAGCGGATCTGCCGGAACACACGCTGCATCCGGCTTTGCCTGTTTTATAGTGACACGCGCGTGATTCAGACGCGACATGTTGATTACGCCATTTTGGGCTGCCTAGGTGTGTTTAATTGTTGGAGACTTGTGATTTGTTTGCTGAGTCGAACATTAAATCCAGAAGCCATGGCAGTTGCATTAGTACTTAAAAGTAATTTGTGGGGCTTAGCTAACGAGTATTCCCGCATTCATTCATTTCGTGTAAGTGTCACGTTCAATTGACCACGCACTCCCTGGTGTCAGAGTTCTTCAGAACCGTCTCTCGGGTTCCATTAACGGCTACTAGATAGCAGCCAGGTCCAACGGCTTAACGTGCCTTCCGAAGCACGGAATCATCTTTATTCTCAAACAATCAGCTGATTCAAGCCTGCAATGTCCTAACCAAACTGAAAACAACTAAACAAAGTACTTCCTGTGGGAATCGAGTTATCGAACTCACGACCCCCAGGTCTATAGGCAAACGCCTTAACAACTGGACCACAGGTTAAAGTTGTCTCAGAAAAGAAACGATTACTATATTTTTACAAGTTTTATTTAACTTGGTACTTAAGAGTGCGCCCAACGCCAAAATTTGTAAAACAGACCTATTTTTCAATCCATAGTTTAGCGCGAAAAAACCTTATAATTCAGATTTAAAAAATACTGTAGGTAGGCAAAAAACCTGTAGAAGCAGAGTAATCGAATAGAATTTTGAAAAATAAACAGGTTTTTTTAAAAAAAATACAAACTTCAGAACGGAAAAAAAAACAGTATTAACTCAAATGCTCTGAATTATCAGCGACAACCCCAAATTATTTTTTACAAATAACATAGCCAGACTAATGTTTTAGTAGAGTAATCGATTACTTTTTTTATTTTATGTCTATATTTTTAATAATTAAATAAAATCTCAACTAAAATTATAACCTGGAGCTCAAAGCCAACTCGTCGTTAACTGAATCATGCGATTTTCGACTCTAAACAAAGCGTAGTAGGTGGAACAATTGTACACGGGCAAATGGTTACTTGTCGGGCAGGGCTCGACGCGTAAGGTTGTTCCCGGACGCTCTGTACCTTCTCGGTACTGACAATCGAACGCGTAATTTATTTGGAGCGGATTTTGTTTCTAGTGTGAATAAATATTGTAAATTAGACCGTATGACGTTTATTATAGGGTACATAATTGTATATAGTGGTTTTTAGTATTATCATAATTGTAAACAGTGTGGTGTGTGGACGTGTAAATAATAGTGTATAAATAGATTTGACAATGGGACGAAAAGATAAAAAAAGAGAAATAACGTTTTTGAGAAAAAGAAGAACTAAAAAACATGACGGAATGTTTGGGTAAGTTGTTTTTATTTCTACAAAATAATGGATTTAGTACAACAGTAAGTACACGCTTTATTTACAAACTAAAACCTACTTGTTCAAATACTATACTATACTATACTAATCCATACTTACTTCCATACTTCCATACTTCCATACTAATATTATAAATGCGAAAGTCTGTCTGTCTGTCTGTCTGTCTGTCTGTCTGTCTGTCTGTCTGTCTGTCACCTCTTCACGGCTAAACTGCTGGACCGATTGTGATGAAATTTGGTAGGAATGTAATTAACGACCTGAGGTCAAACATAGGCTACTTTTGGGCGCGATATAACCAAGTACCACGCGGGGCGAAGCCGCGGGGAACAGCTAGTATTATAAATGCGAAAGTCTGTCTGTCTGTCTGTCACCTCTTCACGGCTAAACTGCTGGACCGATTGTGATGAAATTTGGTAGGGATGTAGTTAACGACTTGAGGTCAAACATAGGCTACTTTTGGACGCGATATAACCGAGTCCCACGAGGGGCGGAGCCGCGAGGAACAGCTGGTAGCAAAATAAATAGATAGTAGGTACTTATATATTTAAAAAAGTCATAATTAACCCTTATCTCTTATAAATACAGCCTACATTTGATCAAACTGAGCTCCGTAGGTACCTATACAGAGTAAGCGCGCACGGGCAAACGTCACAAATGTCAGCTCTTACAGTATATGTAAAACAACCGTTGTTAGACGACAACAAAATATACGAGTATATATAAAAGGTCTTTAAAAGTAACATCATTTTTTTTACAGATTGATTAATAAGTGATTTTTTTGATATTTTTATTTTTATTTTTATATTTTATTATTTTATTTTTGATAATGATAATACAGGATGTTGTACAATAAAACTAAAGATGTAAAGAACTCTAGTCGAGTCCTACTCGTAAAAATTGCGCTCGGCTCGCAAATTGACGACTCGACTCATTTCAATAAGACTATGTGCTCTTGAGCGCAGCATGACGCTCGAGTCTTGTTTAGCGCTCGAGTCGTTGGTAGGGATTACCCTGGTAACAATGTATTTAAACATAATTAAACCTTGATACGCTCAAGACATAAGACTCGAGTTTTTTTTTTAAACTCGTGTTCTTTATAAGAGATATGTATTATCATGAGTATAAGTTGTAATGTTACAAATGGCTAAATATAAATTTTGATCTTTACCTATATTTTATTCTGTTTTAGATCTTTAGCGCTGAGGACGCCGCTCCAGCAGCTAAGCTCCGCAGCTGGGCGCAGCATCTACAGAGCGATCTATAGCACTGGTGATCGCATAACTTGAAAGCACATATGTGGTCACGATCCTCAGCAGTGAGGGACCGATGAAGAAGAATTTTTATTGCTATAAAAAATATTTTTCGCAAATATTACTTTATATAAATTTATTTCTGTAATTAAACGCTTTGTTTTACATTGGCAATATAGTTTTTTTTTCTCACAGAGTGCTAGCGTGCTTACATCATGACTAAAGTTTCGTATTAATATATAACTACACTAGCTGTTCCCCGCGGCTTCGCCCCGCGTGGGACTCGGTTATATCGCGCCCAAAAGCTGCCTATGTTTGACCTCAGGTCGTTAACTACATCCCTACCAAATTTCATCACAATCGGTCTAGCAGTTTAGCCGTGAAGAGGTGACAGACAGACAGACTTTCGCATTTATAATATTAGTATGGATAACCAGCTTCGGTGAACTTCCCTCGGGAATAGTGGTTTTTCCCGGGATGAAAGGTACCATATGTCCTTCTCCTTGTTCTAAGCTACCTCTCCACTAAATTTCAGCCACATCAGTTCAGCCCTTCTTGAGTTATAAATAGTGTAACTAACACGACTTTCTTTTATATATATGGATATAGATAATAAAACAGTAAAAATATTTTGTCTGTACATTTAGTATTTTTGTCATAAATGTATACTTGTATAGGGACACTTAAAAGGAATAATAAAACTTTAAAACAAAATGTTTGTTTTCAAACTTTTTATTTTTGTTTGTATGTCTGTCTGTCTGTATGTATGTATCACGCTTATCTCCGAAAGTACTGAACTGATTTACTAAAAACTCACCAATTGCTTTGTTTTAACTCAGCAAAACATTCAAAGTGTGTTTCATCAAAATCGTTTCAGTACAAAACTAGTGGTTCTGTGAACAGTAGATCTCGCGACCCTCCTGCCTTGATTTCCCTACCTTCCCATTTTTTCATAACTATATGTCTAGGTATAAAAATAAAAATAAACACGCCAAGTTTCATTAGGATCCGTTCGTAAACAACGTCACAAAAAACTTTCCCCCTTTTCTTCCCCATTTTCCCTCCAATCAAAAAAATCTCTCGACCTTAAATTGCAAAAAAATCAAGGAACACGTGTGCCAAGTTTCATTAGGATCCGTTCATAAATGCGACCTCCAGCCCGGAACAAACAAACAGACAGACAGACACACATCCGGACAAAAGCAAAATTTTCCAGTCTCGAAATGGAATGGAGGACAAAAAGTGATCATCATTTGACTGAATTCAAGGCATGCGTTTGTCTGCAAATATATATCGCTTTTGAACGAATGCTCCAATTTAATAATACATTTTTTGTGTTGGTTATTGTCATGTCATGACAAACGAAAGAAAACGGGGATTTCAAGCGAAGCTTACGCGTACGATGTCGCGGGCATGTTCAATATTTAAATAAAAAATCATAATTGTAACTGCTGAAAATCACTATTTCTACTTCCTAATTTTCTATCAATTCACTTTACTACTACTTTCCTATGATTTTTTATTTGCTATATGCTGCCACTTTACCAACTTCCAATTAATATTTGGTTGACTGTATCTATCTACCATACACACACTCCTCTAAAAAAAACTACATTAATATTTCATTCATAATAAATAAGTATTTGATTTTTCTGACTTTATCGCATATACTATACTCTAACTCACGAGTTCACGACTAGCCACCGTGCGGCCAGCCGCTAGTGATCGCAGCGCGCGGTGTTGGTTTTTAGAACTAGAGCGGAGGGTATGCAAGACGTGCGGGTGAAATCGGATTTTTTGTCGGCGTTAGGCGCCCTCTTAATTTATACATTGACTAGCGACCCGCCCCGGCTTCGCATGGTTACAAAAACCTTCCTCTTGAATCACTCTTTCTATTAAAAAAACCGCATCAAACTCCGTTGCGTTAGTTTTAAAGATTTAAGCATACAAAGGGACATAGGGACAGAGAAAGCGACTTTGTATTATACTATGTAGTGATGACCTGCTCTATATGATCATGACTATGATCCCAGATCATATGTATTGAAAATTGATTTGAAACAATTTTTCATTAATTTCCTCAATTGCCTCGGAATTGTTTACATTTCCAGTAACATACACCTCTGGCTCCGGTTAGTGCTTCACCAATGGAGTAAATTCATGATTCCCCGGAGACAACTTAGCACTAAACATTCTATTTCGGCGAATTTTGTACCTCAATTTGTACCAACATTTGGAGTAATTCTGTCTGCAGTTTTTTAAAACATGGAGAACCTAAATTGCCTAAACTAAACTGCCTCCGTTGTCTAGTGGTTAAGGCGTTTGCCTGTTGACCCGGGGGTCGAGGGTTCGATTCCCACGGGAAGCATACTTTGTTTAGTTGTTTCCAGTTGGTTAGGACATTGCAGGCTTGAATCACCTTGTTGTCTGATAATAAAGATGATTCCGTGCTACGGAAAGCCGTTGGTCCTAAAGGAACCACGTCAGAGGCCGAGAGGCGGTTGCGAAGAACTTTGTCACCAGGGTGTGCATGGTCGATCGACCGTAACGCCTACTCGAAATGATGATGACCTAAATTAAATTGAACGACACAATTCTGCTCAGGCTCGAGAGGTCCAGGGTTCGATCCCCAGTCAGGTCAAAATGGAATACGATCTTTTCTCATAGACCTTTGTCTTGGATGTTTAGCTTTATATAATTTGACGCTATGTATTAATTTTTTATTTGCGTATAATATTTAATTTACTGCTATTTTATTACTGTTATATTAAAGTACTTGCTGTTGCCTGGGGCTCCGCTTCCGTGGGAATTCCGGGATAAAATATTGCCAGTTTGTTGCTCCAGGGTCTAAGCAATCTCCATTTCAAAGAGTAACAAACATCCATACATTCTTAAAAACTTTCGCGTTTATAATATTACTGGTCTTCCATGCTGGTCTGGGAGAAAAAGAAAAACATACAATGTACCAGCTGCTTCTCTTCCCGCGCAAGCCGTAATAGTCGACCGAGGGAATCGCCGAATGGGGAAATCATGACATAGGCGATGCGGCTAGCAAACCCATCACGATTTCCTGTTTCAACTACCATTATGCTAAACGTGACCTAAGATCTTATGGCTCTAGGCTCTGTCTACCCCGTATGGGATAAAGACGTGATTATATGTATGTATGGTCTTCTTCCCATAAATAAATAAACTTGTCTCTGTGAGATTTGAACCCAAAAGCCTCCGCATGGAATTGATAAAAATAGAATAGATCGTTGCCCAGCTGTGGGACACTAGGAATTATAATAGGCTTCTAAGCTATGTACAGTTCAGCATTTGTTTTAAAATTCTAGATAAAGAGACAAAAACTCAGTTTACACGTAACATTTTTAAGAAACTACACACATATTGACATACGTCTGTTTCCCCTTACAAAACAAATTTCAAAGAAAACCGCCTCGGGCGCCATTTTAATGGTGTTTGCTTTCAATAAGACCGTCTTCGGGAAACATTTAGAGAACAGAGAACAAGCATCTTAAAAATACTGGTGAAATCTACGATCTCTGCTTGACCCAAAAGTTGACTGTTAGATAATGCTTTTAACATTATGTTCGCCTATTGTACTATACAACTGTATTTTGTACAATAATGTTTAAATAAATGTGTGTTCGGATTGTCAGTTAACACTTGACACCAGGTTAGTACAATTCACAGTATATAAGATGACCTAAAACTAAAATGTCCTTGAATGCGCAATTGCCGGTTTTCATACAAATTTAACGTGTACATCCCCGTTTGGGTTAATCTTAACTGTTTCAGAGTTCCATAGTCAGATTAAAGAGACCTACCTAACAAGGCTACTTAACACCAGACCTCCCTTACTTACTCCGTACTCATCACTTTGGTCATATATTCTCTCCGCTTTCGGAAACTTCTTATATCTTCCTTTTTCAATACGTCTGTGAGTTGGTTGTGAGACGTGTTTTATTTCCTTACTTACTATATTTTGTGCTATGAAATCCGTGGGAATCCACCGTTGTCCCCATATTCCCTTGTTTCATACGAGAATCTCGGCAAATTATTATCAATATTTGTTTAGGCACGTGAAATCGATTTTGTTCGATAATGTTGTGAAAGTTTGGATAGGATACACGTAATAATCCTTTATCGCGTACAATCTATCTTTCGTTTTGGTTTTATTCTTTAGATATTTATTTAATTCATGTACACTCAAATACAAACATATTAAACTTAAAATCAAGCATTTAGAACAAGGATGCTACTTATTTCTTAAGTAATTTCTTCTAGCAAACCCGGAATATGAACTTAAAAACAATTAAATTCTAATATTCTCTTTTCTTTTTGTGGTAGATTTTTCCCTGTAGATTAATACTATTAAGTATTCCGTGCAGTGGATTACAAAATAAATATAGTAGTTACAAAGGTATTAAATACCAGTTATATAAGTACCAGTACCGCCAAATCCCTTCGTCCACTTTGGTAACTGAATTTACCTAACGAGTAACAAGAGAAGATTTTTCTTTCGCTGTGTGGTAACTAGTTGTGGAAGAAGAATTATTTCTAGGACCATGTTTAAATGAAGCGTACCCTAGGCTCTGAACCGTAAGCTGAAGACTGGAAATCTTTTGATGAAGAAGACAGAGTACGAGCATATTCTGTCATACTTGATAGAGACTCGTGATACTTTGAAAATCACTCGCTATAAACGCGAAAGTTTGTCTGACCGTCTGTTACGTTTTCAGCTATCAACCTCTAGAACGACTTTGATGAAATTCGCTACGAATATGTTAAGGACCAGGGGTCAAACATAGGCGCTTCTTTTGGGCGCGATATAACACGCGTGTGGAGCCGCGGGCAACAACTAGTTATTAACATAATTCATTAAGTTTTACACTCAAATCACTCTTAAGTAAATGGAGTAAGTACTTTCTTGCGAAATCAGAAGCACTCAAAACAAATTAATTCTCAACCCCTTACTCGTCAGTACTTGCAACATATTGCGAACTTCTCAAATTATTAGCTTGCCAAGTTTAATTCTCAGTTGCCGAAGGGCGTAGTTATGGGCCCCGGGGGACTCTAAAATTTGTAGGCATTTAGTTCAATTATTTATTGGTTGAGCCTACTTCGATGTAACTGTACTAATTTAATAGGTTTTATTGTTTTAAAGTAATTTGGGGGGGGGGGGGGAAGTTAATGGGGGAATTAAGTTTGTACCTATTATTTCTATTTTATTCTGGGTTGGATTTAAAGTTAGAACAAGTTGGAACATACTTACTCCTGCTGGCTCAGTGATCCGTAGTGGATCTTGTCCTCCGACACGAGAGGGCGCCACATGAAGAGGAAAATAGTCAAAATAGTAGCCATCATAGCTGGTTTTCTTCTTTAAGCTTCAGTGTTCAAGCCTCGCAACGTATAATAGTATAACAGTCTTGTAAATCAGTATCTTAAGAAGCAAGATGGCCAGTCGACCGCCCCAGATATCGCTGAAGCGATGCTGTGCAAGCTGACCTGCGTGAGATGTGCGCTGTAAACTGGCGAGCCATCGCGCAGAATAGAAAACTGTGGCGCTCTCTCGTTTCGGAGGCCAAGATCCACTTCGGGTCGCTGAGCCAGCGGGGAAAGTAAAAACTATGGAGCTGCCCGAATACTCAAACGCTACTCAATTTTGAGAGCTGTTCAAGTATCATGCTGGCACTGTAGTAATAGCGTTTGTATCGAGGATTCGTTCATATTTTTTTAGCCTATTGTTAATGTATCCCATTGCTGGGCAAAGGCCCCCCCCCCTCCTTCTCCACTCATCCCTATCCATAGAAACCTCTGGCCACTTGTCCAAAAAGTTGTCGAGATCTTCACCCCACCTCCTACTTGGTCTGCCTCTATTTCGCCGGCCGTCCGGTAACAAAAAAGTCGTCACTGCTGCCCACCTTTCTGGCCTGTTCATATACATATATTAATCTATTTTATTTGATATTCTCTGCGCTTTCACGATTGTTTTCTTAGCTGGTTGATTCGGAGCTTAGGGTGCGAAGAATTGGCAGTATAGGCTACTAATACAAAAGGCCTTTTACGAAATAAAAAGAGCCACTCAAATTCAAATTGTTTATTTTCAATATAGGATATTCTTATCACTTATTGACGTCAATTGTTACTTATTTTAAGTTGACCACCACTTCCAAAGCACAAGTGGAGAGGAAGTGGCGCCACAAACTCCATAGCAGCATTTTCTTCAAAAACGTCAATTCACAAAATTCGAGTCAAATCAGACGAGTTTACATTTGAATATTTTTATAATTACAATAAGTTTATTATTAAATATTGAGGATTATTGAAATAGTTTAATTAAAATGTCAAGTAATAAAAGATGTCGTGATATAATAATAAAAAAAGTAATGTAATGAATGTACATATGATCAATTTTTAGCTATAGTTTGGAGGACTCCGCACCAAGCTTAAGTTACAACACTACCACGTTACCACTGAACATTTAAACATCACAGCATACAAGAAAACTAAACTAAAGAAAAGTTCGCCATTTTGAAAGACCAACTTCCTGTTCCGTTCCCCAACTCGCCCACACAAGAGAGGTTTCAAACCGAACCGGGGACATTTTAATTAAAACTGCGTGGAAAGAGTCATTACTTGACAAAGTTGTCACTGAAGTTTTGAATCAGAATTTTACATTCTACCTATATGTTTATCCAGTAGTATTGTTCTCATATTCTGTGCTAACCAGCTCTTAAGTTGATTCCTCGGTGAACACTAGCGCCACCATCATTCAAAAATCATTATTCACTGAAAACACAAGTTATCAAAAATCCCTGTTATGTAATTAAGGTTGACTTGTGTTTTCAGTGAATAATGATTTTTAAATGATGGTGGCGCTAGTGTCCACCGAGGTCTCGTCTTAATATAAAAGATTATCATCATTTCGTGTAGGTGTCACGTTTAAATCGACAATACATATAATATGATGATGGTAAGAATGGTAGGTATGAAGAACTGTTATGTACTTGAGTGTATTTCCCCCTCGCAAAAAAACGGACACATCATGCGATCACCATTGTCTGGAAAAACTCACAATACTGGGCAGAACAGATGGAAAACGCGCCAGAGGAAAGCTTCCAGCGGGATAGGTAGACAGCGTGAAGAGAGCTGCTGGAGGCAGCATATATCTTATCTTATCTTAAATATGGGTGCTAAATCACGTCAAACCTTTGGGTCCTTTTGTACTTACCCCATACTTTACTCAGGCAGTATATATAATGCGGTCCGTAGTGCTGCCGATCGCGCACTTTGGAAACACATATGTGGTGACGATCCTCAGCATTGAGGGACCGATGAAGAAGAAGAATATTTCGCTAAGGCTACTCCCTTCCGGTACGGTAGTTGTGTCGTTTCAAGACTACATGGCTGAGATATATTTTGTGTTTATAAACATTACCTGCGCGTCACGTCGTCGGCTTTATAAGAGACTTCTTTGAAGCGCATGTGATTGCACCTTTATTGCACTTTCTAAAGGCATTGAGAGCGCCATATTGGCATTAGCGGGTGGTGACACACAATTGAATTGGTTAGGAAAATTTATTCAGACGTGAAATAACTTTATAGAAAAACTAGTTGTTCTACGCGGTTCCACTCGCCATTAGTGTGTATGTACTATAGCCTATAACCTTCCCCAAGAATCAGGCTTTCATATACAAAAGGAATTTTGCAAATCCGACCAGTAGTTTTCAAGTTATAAGCGTTCAAACAAACAAACAAACTCTTCAGCTTTATTATATTAGTAATCTATATATATAAAAATGAAACCCGTTTTCCGTTGTCACGACATAGCATGAAAAAGGCTTGACCGATTTGGCTGATTTTTTTTTGGAGTTTTCTAATACTCTGTACAAGGTTCTTAAGGAAAAAATATTAAGAAAGGCGGTACGAAGTACGCCGGGTCAGCTAGTAATATATAATAAGATAAGAGATAAAATAAGATAAGATAAGAGATGCAAGGTTTTGGGGGTTTTATTTTTTATACAATAAAATTGACAGTACTTACGCATGTTTTAAACCATAAATCAGGGATCGGAAATCTATTTAAAATCATATAAACCAGCTCGAACTTTTTCCATACATTTTTACAGCGGATTTTATCATTTGGTGCCGCTCAACCGGTTTTTAAGCAAAAAAAAAAAGTTTTAACCAGGTATTTAGTTCCCAAAAATCCGCCATTTCATTTGCCTAGACAAAATTTGGGTTAATACGGTTTCCATTCTTGCCATTAACCACAGTCCACATCTCGGTTGCCTCGGAGTCTCTCTTATGCTACGAGTATAAGTAACGTCGCATTATCTTAAGTACCGATCTAAACCGATTATAAAAAGGGGGGTAATGTTTCACAAGCATGCAGGTACGTGTATTCAAATTAAGTCCTGAAAACTTCACATTTTTCGTCGCCCTTGCCCGTGACGTTTTTGTCACCCTATTATTTAAAGATAATTTTATTTCGAGATATCATGCGATGCTATATTTTCTACATGTTTATTATGTTTCCAGCTAATGGAACGCTGAATGTTTTTTTTTTTAGTTTTGTTTTAAGCAACGCTACGTCACTGAATATGCAATGAGTAGAACAGAAAAATGTTACACAAAATTTGTTTTAATTATTTTGTTTTTGTTGAAAATACATATGTCTTATTTGGTAAATAAAAAAAAACAAAAATTGGCTGTGACAGACAGTCGCACGAGTGATCCTATAAGGGTTCTTTTTTTTTTCATTTTTGCACGGCATCCTAAAAAAGATTATGATGCCAATGTGTTATTGGCTAACACATATGCCCTGATAGGTTATGGAGCCCCTTAAAAGGATATGAAACGCGCTGAATCCTGAAAAATCCCCTTTTAGTCGAGTAATTAGACAATAGATATAATCTTTTTATGACAAACATTCCGTGCGTTCCGCCTATGACGTCGACATTATAGAAATAAAGACTTAATTAATGTAGCCCGTGGCACTAATTTGTAACTGACCGAGTGTATTAAATTTTAGTGATGTTTGCGTTTTTAAAATGGCCGCCAAGGGAACACAAAATGGCGGCCGTTCGCCATTGTGATGTTATAAATTATTGCGAATCGGTTGACAAGTTTGTTATTAGCTTATTAGGTAGATATTAATTAAATCCTTGATTTGTTTAATCTGATTAAGTACCTATTATAACATACATATAATCACGTCTTTATCCCATAGTAGGGTAGACAAAGCCTAGGACCATAAAACTTTAGACCACGTTTAGCACGATGATAGTTGAAACAGAAAATCATAATCATGATTGATTATAAAAAAAATATTTATTTGGTTTTACTGATAGTACATACTGAAAGCCTCAGCCTATTTTAATTTTTCGTGTATAGTTCTGGAGATGCAATCACAGTGTCAACCTACAATAATCCAAGCTCGACCCCCTGGGTCTACAGGCACACGACCCCAGAAGCAGTTAGGACCTGATTACAATAAAACATCCGAAGCCCACTTCGACATAACGACATATGACATAAACATTTTTTATTGTAAAATACCTATTTTTTTATTAAAATCGTTTTAGTGCGGTAACGGTAACAAGTCGAATATTTATCAGACAGCCGTAGACATGTTTACTAAGGACGTGTCTTATGAAATATGCGCCCCCGGGGCGATGTCCGCCATTTTTGTTTCGTGTCGGATACATTCTGTTTGTTTAGAACTCGACGATATTTACTTACGTAAGACTTACAATGTGAGTGAAACACTATTGAATGAATAGTATTCATATAAAAAAAAAAACTAGGTAAGTGAAAGTCGGTCTCGCGCACTATTAAATTATAGTTCCATATAGTTACAAATTGCAAAACTGCTAAAAGTGGCCGTTTTAAGCAATAATGCAATTTGTAACTATAGAGAATTATTATTTAATAATTTAATATGTTTAAAATTAACTTCAGATCCAGAACCTTAATTACAGCAGAGGGTTTTTTGATAACTTGTGTTTTCAGTAAGTAATTATTTTTAAATGACGGTGGCGCTAGTGTTCACCGAGATATCACCTTAAGCCTATTTTAGTTAAAATGTGTTTCGTCTCGTTCTTTCACATGAAGCGTCAGGTAAGGGAGAAAGAGTCAAAAATATTTTAGTTAAAATGGGCTTATCAAACGTTTCTTAATACGACGATTAGTATTTTTATATATTTTCATTTTAATAATATTATTTGTTTTTTTTATTGCGTTATTTTTAAGGTTTTCTACCTATGATGAAAAAGGGATTCTTTACAAGATTACTTCCTTGTTCGTCAAGAAAATGGTTCTTAGGGATGAGTAGAGTTATAACTTGGTTATTCTTAACAAATACTCAAATCTCATTGAAGCTGTGAAAAACTTAACAGTTTGTACGCCCAGCTGCCCACCGGTGACCGACAAACAAAAAAATACTGTAACTGCAAAGTATTACATAGCACTCATTATAATATGTGAAAATTGACACAAAAAGAAATATATATTCTGTGCCAAAATATATAGATTCGATTATTTAAAAACCAAGCAACGGCCCTACATTGGTAATACAAATAAGAAGTTCTAATTGGAACTTTTCAATTTCGAAGACAAAAATTAAAAAAAAAACAAATCCTCAAAGAAATGACTGAACTGTTCACTGAACTTTATGATACACGTCATCATTTCTTTGAGGATTTGTTTTTTTTTTAATTTTTGTCTTCGAAATTTAAAAGTTCCAAATTCAAAAGATACACGAACACTGAACCACTTTAAATTGAAGTTGTTTCGCCGAATGAGATGATTTAGGTGTAAAGTTGTATGTGAATGGAGTGTATCTTTTATTTTAGGTGAAAAGTTGTGTGGAGTGATCTTTTATTTCACGCCAACGTGTGAATGATGGCGGCTTGTTTGAGAAGTATATGCTAGTTTTATTTCGTATTTATTTTGTAACATTTTTGGTTTGACTTCAAAATGCTGCAATTTTTTTTTTGACGTGAACGTCTTATAATTCGATGGAGCCGGCTGCACGCACGAAAAACATGACGCAATCCGGCGTTACCTCGCTCTGAGGCGTTCCATTTAAGGCTTGAAGTGCAAGCGAATATCTTATGACGTTATCACGTTCAACTATCGTCAGTAAACCGACTTTACAGACAACCGATTTTTTTTTAGCTTTTGGTCAATTTATTTTTAGGAGTAGTATCACACTTGATCTATCATAATTGATAATTATGGAAAATATTTTTTTTATTCATATTCGAGAATTGCTTTTTAGGGTAACATGCCCAAACGGAAAAATAATATACTTATATGAATTCTACAATTAAATAACGAATTCATGAGACTAGACTCCCACTTGACGGCTTATTTTGCAAGTTCAAAAAACCCAAAATTAATTAATTTATTTATTAAGAACAATAAATGAAAAAAAAAACTCTTTTAAAGCCATTATCTAATAAATAATTTCATTCGCTTCGTCTTTAACTAACTACGGAATGAAGTTCCGTTGACCAACTAATATGCTTCAAAATCCCTTTTCTTACATTATTTTTATTTAAAACATTATTTTGATAACTAAAACATACATATTAATAATATAAGCCTTCAAATGTAACGTTTCATGTACAGGTGGGGTACAGCTCAGAAGACCAGTGTGGTGTGACCCCAGACCATGGTACACCTTTTGACTTGCCATGCGTGTCCAGCCCTGCACACTCAAGGACCTGTACTAAGTCACTGATTATATCAGTTGCGAAGTTCTGTTCATCACTACATAGTATCAAACAAAGTCGCTTTCTCTGTCCCTATGTCCCTTTGTATGCTTAAATGTTTAAAGCTACGCAACGGATTTTGATGCGGTTTTTTTAATAGATAAATTCAAGAGGAAGGTTTTTATGCCCATGCGAAGCCGGGGCGGATCGCTAGTTACCAATATAATTTGCCATAGTCTGATTCGCTAAGAAAAAAATAAATATTACATTTGCGTTTAAAGCCTTCAGCAGGCTCACTAACTCACTATGCTTCCGAATTTTCATTTACAAATGTACAATTAACATACATAATGTCCTAACTTTCATCAAGACGACTACAGTGACGTGAAATTCGGGTGAAATTCGGCCAAAATTCGGCCTAAATTCCCATGATGAGCACTGATGAGAATGAATTATGTCGGGTGTAACCCGGACAATTTGGGAGGTACTCTCGCGCGAGGATAATTCGGATATTTTCCCGTTATTCCATTTGGGCGGGGTGCATGAAGCCCTGGCTAGGGTCTGTGCACAATTGTGAATAATGAATGCTGTACAAATGTACATATTTCACTGCGGAAAGGGGCTATTCTGTGTCGTTCGATAGCCGAAAATGTCAGATGTGATAATTTCATGATATAGTCGAAATCTACGAATAATAATTCTCAGTATATACGAATAGAATTATTATTCGTAGGTCGAAATATTTGAAACTGATTCTTAATTAAAACGGTTGCTAATTTGGCTAAAGTATCAAGTAAATTTCGTACCTATTTGGTAGAAATATTGCGTATCTAATCTTTAATTTCAAAGCCAATTCATTCAAAAATGTGTTTGTATGTGAGTTTCCACTTCCAAATTTACTTTAAAAAATATATTTTTCATATCAAATACACAGACAGCCGCGGCTCTGACAGCCATTAGCCATGTTAAAATACATGTTTATTTTTATGAGACTCGAAATCTATCATCCAATCCAACTCATATTATAAATGCCAAAGTGAGTGTCTTTATTTGTTTGTTGCCATCACGCCCTATCTACTGAAACTTCTTGAAATTTTGCATACAAATAATTAAAAGTATTGAGAAGGACAAAGGTTACCTTTCATCCCGGGAAAAAGCACTGTTCTAGAGGAAATCGCACGCGGGCGAACCCACGAATAAAAGCTAGGTTATTAATATATATTTTCCGTATTTGTTGATTTAGCGTCAACAGAAGTTATGAGATGTAAACATTTAAACTAAATTAATGAGATACTGTCTGATAGACGGCCAGCCGGAACGGAAGCTTAGTTTCTAAAAGTCGTTTTTAAATTTTTGGTACTGACCTCTAAAAATTTTAAAGTCATCGCAACGAAATTCTGGACTTTTCAGATTCCCCTGTTTTCAGAATACACCCCTCGCCCCGCAGGTTCGTAAACCCGAATTGACAATTTAAATTTAATCTACTTTATTGCGGGGAGTGATGCCTTACATGCACTATTACACAGTTATTCCATTACATTATACTTTTATTTTGCACTTAACGCAACATTGTATGAAATTCATCACGAGATACTGCATTTTGCGTACTTTGTATGCGTAGTAAGGAACGTAATTTGTCTTCGAAAGCGCTAGTTAAAGAGTTATTTTGTATATTCTAAGTAAACTTTGCGTTTCGTTTTATTTGTGAAGCAAGAACAGTTATATATTTGCTCATTATTATATCTAGTACGTTTAGTTTCTGAAATTGTTATTTTGTTAATTTTTCAGTTGATTCTTTCATCTTGTAGATTTTGTAATTCTAGCGTAAACGAAGAATGAATGATACTGGCTATTTCAAATTAAAAAAAACCTCTTATAAAACCTCTTAAAACTATCTTATTTTTTTAATTATTATTCTTATTTCGAATCCAATTCACTTTCCATTACTGGATTATTCTAATTTTGAATTAATTTTATTTCAATCACAGTGAAGATAAGAAAACATGATTTTTATTAGTTTTAATTTTCTTTTTGTATATTTGATATATTTTCTTTGTTATAGGTAAGCTTGAACTAATAGTGTCACACGTCTGGTGTCTCTAGTCCCAAGCTCAAGTGCGTAAGTAAAATTCAAAATAACTTGCTTACAAAGTGTGCACAAAAGACTATTAATAAATAAAATTAAAATATTATAAATTAAAGTAATAATTATTAATCAACAGTAAAATTAACATGATCTAGGATTATAAGAATGACCGGTTAGCAGCGGCACGAATTTTGTTCATTTATTATATATTTTTACGCTAAAAAGTTAAATAGGTAGGAACCGACTGATCTATATACCTATAGACAATAAACTAGCTTTGAGCAACATGCCTCTGGAAGTTTAAGCTTAAGATAGAAATTACGTATACTAATATACTTTTTGAGCAGTTTGTTATACTACGTCTGTAAAGCAAACTCTACCATTTTTACGTAATAGAATCAATTTATGCCTAACCTAGATTGTTTTCGACCTAGAAATAGGTCATCAAGATAAAGTAAAGTAAGCTAGAAGCTAGACTTAGCTTGTATTTTAATAGATTTAGCGCCAAGATTACTTCGAAACAATTTCCTATTTTGCTTTAGACCTAAAGAAATAAAATTGGTTCGTGAAACCTAAATCATATTTAATCTACGAATCGAAATTAGTTTTTTTTTTTTTTTTTCCTCATATTTTTTCTATTACTTATGTAAGCTCAATTTTACATTTAAGATTTTGTTGAAATCACTAAAATGTGGGAAAAATTAAAAAAACTGAAAAATCATGTGTGTATTGTTGATTCATTCTTCGTTTGTCCCACTGAGTTTTGTCCCACTAATAAATTTCTTAGTTAGTCCCAAACATTATGCTTCCTTCGTCCCGATGTACAATTTTTATTATTTTATTCCTAGTTGGTCCCACTTTGCATTCCTTGTTCGACCCGTTGTTTTTAAACTGTTTTTTATAAGTAATTTTCTTTCTAAATAATATAGGTTTTTGTTTGTTATTCGTTCAAAATACTTCTTTGTTAGCTGTACCTTTAAAGTACCTTCTTGTGAACTGGGACAAACCGGGAATATAAAAGTGACTGGGACAAACGAATCATTTTTTGAAATGTGGGACAAAATTTCAGGACGAACGAAGAATAAACCGTATTGTTCGCGGCGTCGATGACGGTGTAGCTGAGGTGTAGCGATTTCAATATTTTTTTTAACATAACAAAAGTTAATACGTATAAGTAAAAAAGTTTTTACTTCAAAATAATTTACATACATGAAACTGGTTGAAAAACAGAATGAACCTATTCCTTATTTATATTTAATAATGATTTCCAAATTCTGTGAGTTTGAATCATAAACGTTGTAAAGGATAAACTTAAATACCAAAAAAAACACAAACCATTTGACAAACTCCTCCTTATTTTGAAGGCGGTTAATAAAATAGTGAACAACGTTAGTAGACAGTTAGTTCCAGCTATGGAGATAAAAATAATTCAAACTTAAGAGAGTCTGCTTAATATTGATAGTCGTAAAACTCAGTGCGCAGTTTTCTGCAGATACCAGTTCTGATCGCCATTTGTAAGATAAAGCCTCGTTCACACTAGCACAGAAGCAGTTATAGCATCTCTCTTAACGCTACGCCTTGACGTTCGTAGCTTGGCAGGGTCGCCATGTAGAGATGTGGCGACTGATTATTACGACGAGTTAGGTTAGACTCCTTTATTCATTACAATTACGTATATTTATATATATAAAATTACATATAATACTCTTAGCTATTTTTGCGTCCTAATATTACAAAGAACTCAAAAATTTTAAGAACAATATGTGTGTATGAATGAATTAACATTTTATTGCACCATTTATAATTATATAAATACATAATTCGATTGTGCAGGATCGAAAATAAAGTAAGTACTAAGGCGGACTTATCGCTTATGCGATAAGCAATTATATGTAAGGAAAATATAAACAAAAATGTATTATTACTAAGTAGTATTAAGTATTTTAATGTATATAGATGGCGATAAGGACACCCTTATAGCCTATACCTACATTCTAAGAGGGAAAACGATATTATTTTTTAATTTTTTCGTACAAGAAAAAGTTTTTTTTTCTCTTTTGAGAGAATCTCTTTAATTTAGTAATGAGCTTATTTGTGGTCAAAATAAGTAAATTTCTCTCTCATGTAGGTCCCATACGGAATCGCAGTTATTATAAAGCGAGCGAAGTATCGCTTCAGTGCCCATGTGAATCAAGCTTGAACATTCGAGATATTTTGTAGAGGGTATAACTTTTATGAAAGAGATTATTCTCTACTATCGATTAACTCCATGGAGATATTCAAGATTGGGAATACTTTGTTAAAGTTGTTTGAAATATAATGAACATTTTAATATCAAAATGATTTAACTCAAACCTAACCTTTCTATACATACATGTATAATCACGTCTTTATCCCATACGAGGTAGACAGAGCCTAGAGCCATAAGACCTTAGGCCACGTTTAGCATAATGGGAGTTAAAACAGGAAATCAATAGTGATGGGTTGCTAGCCGCATCGCCTATGTCATGATTTCCCCATTCGGCGAACCTATCTATACTATTATAAAGAGGAAAGATTTGATTGTTTTGATAATGGCCACTAAAACACCCAAATCATAATCGTTTTGATCTTGTAGATATAGATGATAAAATTACAGAGGTCATTATGACAGTAGCGCCATATCTGAGACCAAAATTAAAGTGTACCCTGGGCTCTGAAGCGTAAGCTGGGAATAAGAAAAACACGCTCGGAATATAACAAGCCATTATTCTCAGAATTGGTGCAGATTTGGAAACAGCAAAAGAAATACAAAACATCAATGATGTATCCGGAAAGTTGACAAAAACGTATCCGATTGAACCCAATGAAATGCGCCCCCAATAACCACAGATAAAAAAACACAAACCCCGGCCTACTTACAGAGCCCATTAAAAATCTCATTCCCTCCCATCAAAGTTGTCGAGACGTCATCTACCAATCAAACTTACTCAGTATCGGTGCCTAGATGTTAAAGACATTATTGGACACTGGAAGTGACTTAATAGAGGTAGTTATATTCCGTTATCGATCAATTTAGTCAAACCAACTGTCTATGTAGTCTAGTGGTTAAGGCGTTCGCCTGAAAACCTGGAGGTCGAGGATTCAACTACCACGGTAAGCATACTTTTTTTAAGTTGTTTCCAGTTAAATAAGTGCATTGCAGGCAAGAAGCATATTATTTATTTCATATTCTTGTATGAATAAATGAATGAAAAACATCTGGCATCAGGATGTTCATAGTCAATTGACCCTGTAACTCATACGATAAGATAAATTTATTTATGTTTAAAACCATGCTAGATCCAGTGAGTAAGCAAGACAGCACAATACATGATGTAAGGCGACATCTCTCTCTCTCATTACTCAATCGTTTTAAGAGGTTTTAAGAAATGGTGGTAAGCCATCTGTGTGTTATGTTCATTTTCTCTAGATCCGTGTGATCAAACGATCCAGTTTTTATAGCGTCCGACTTCATTATGCTAATAGGGGTTCGATTTCTTCCCCTCATCACTGATTTTTGAGACGACAAGTTAACTGATAAAAAGGAGAGTCATGTACGACCTGAATTGGGTACTTAAATTAAACTCGGAAAGGTGAATTTAATTTAGAGGAAGTGTGTAGCTTATAATCACTTATTTATTTTTTTATATTAAATAATTGTAGCATTGCAATGTCCAGACTAGTCACTCCTTTCCATCCCGCCTGTCCGTATTGTGACGGATTCCATCAATGACATCATTCCTAAGGAGGGTTGACGTCAGACAGGTCAAAAATATTTCGAATCGTTAATATTAAGGTTTAACTAGGTTAGCTACATAATACATATACATACACATGCATATAGGCCACACACTTTACCTTCCATTTTTGGCTTCTCATCAGTAGGGTAAAAAAGATAATACATCTATTGACACAGAATATATTAAAGCGCTATTGATTTTATTTCAAAGTTTGCGCGCCAAGCCCAGCCTGCATATTTTGAATATCGAAGTCTGTCTGTCTGTCTGTCTGTCTGTATGTCTGTCTGTCACCTCTTCACGGCTAAACTGCTGGACCGATTGTGATGAAATTTGGTAGGGATATAGTTAAAGACCTGAGGTCAAACATAGGCTACTTTTGGGCGCGATATAACCGAGTCCCACGCGAGGCGAAGCCGCGGGGAACAGCTAGTAATAAATAAATGAATCAAAACCAGTCACATTGCAATACTCAAGATAAGCTAGTTATTGTATAGATGTTTACCTTTTGATGTGCCCGGCGTACCTCGATACCAGCACGCCTGATGACTTGTACAGTCGGCTGCAGAGAAATCTGACCCCTATGCCACAAGTATAACTATTGAAAGGGGGTCATATTTCTCTGCACAAGGCTAACAGAGAACGCTGTAAGGGTAGCCCTGTTTTGTGCATCCAAGGGTATTTAAGGTGAACGTCGACATGTTGTGAAGAAGAATATCATCTTAAAACAATAGAGAAACGAATCTTCAACTCAAAACCGGCCACAGGAAACCGATCCTTCAACTTTACGACACAAGAACTGCCATAGATTTTATTTACGACTTCATGTACGATATGCAATGAAGTTTATGGCGTTTGGCAACGATAAAGTGGTTGTTTTTTCTACTTTATCACCCATATAGCGTCTAGACGAGCTGTGTAATCATTTCATTTGAATTCATGCGTCGCTATTGAAAATTTACGCGATTCAGCGCTCTCTGGTGTACCAAATTTAGAACTTAATTTAGAACCTATTCATGTTTAGTTATTTACTTAAATCATTTTCAGCTCGTGATTATAATAAATAAATAAATATATCCCTATATATACTACAAACCACACAAATTGAGTCTCGAACTTACTTTGGGGCTACCCAAAGTAAGTTCGAGACTTGTGTTATGGAATACTAACCCATCGATACCATATTTTATAACAAATACATTTTATGTATAGACAGGCCAATCAGAAAAATATCATTATTCATCTTGACCTGTCCGGGAATTGAACCTGGGTCCACCTGAATGTCGCAAATGTTAATTACAACGCCATGGAGGTCGTCAGATAATATTAATAATTCCTTTTCCAGGCACAAGGCTTTAATGGAACAAGACTGGTGAAATTTGACGTATTACGCGGTATTACATAAATTAAATAATAAATTGCTAATTTCCCTGATAAAAATTATGGCACTCCTAGATCCGTACTCGCCTTTTACCACATCCACCGGCCATGTGAAGAAAGGTTGTGGTCTAGTAAGCAACACAAACTGCAGAATCCACTTTTTCCCACAACAAATTTAACGGATATAAACCGGAATTACGTTCAACATTACTGAAAATATTTTCCAAACAAAGCGATACACTTCGAATTCAATGCGACTCATTTAATTTAGCTGTAATGAGAAAAAAGTTGGGAAACGTAACGATAAGGGCTTTTTCACATTATACGGGACGAGACAAGCCGGACAGAAGGCTTTTAGTTCTCGAAGATTCTAAATTTATGTGCTACCTTTTTGAAGTGACATTGAATCTGCTTGCGCTAGGGTATATGAATGCTCACGATATTATATCTTAAATTGGATATTTTGAAGTCTTTACTTCTAGCGTGATGTTATAAACACCTGTTTTGTTTTACTTAATTTCATCCTGTTAATTATTCATCATTACTTACAGCCCTATTTTTGCAAACTCTACAATCTATAAAAGTATTAAAATCAGTTTAATAAATTAACCCAAATTATGCGATTCGGTAATGCTTTGAGAGCACATTTCTGGACCCTCCAGTTCCTCACTTTACACTCAATGCCTAGGCATAAGGCTAATGCCTAGCGTATGACTGAGGCGTTTCTTGTTTTGACAATCTATTTGCTGTCCGTCCAACCCCATGAAATAAGCCAAATGAAAACAAAATTAGTACGTCTTGCTCGTAACCATTCCGATACCGTGCAGTGCAGTGTATAAACAGCCTTACCTGAGGGGTTCGGTTAGTTACGAGTGTTACGGGGGCGAACGAGGCCCTCGAATATTTTTTTCTACTAAATTTATAGAGAAATCACACGCACAAGTGTGATCAGGGACGGTTTGTCATCCGGCTTGCCACCGACAACTTGTCCAATTTGAAAGGAATTTAGACGATTTGTTACCGGTTATTGGGAGATTTAATTTTTTCGAGTATTGTTTACTTGCTTATTTGTGTGCGAAAATGGCTATACTTTTTATCTTGCTCTATTAAACTTTGATATTTGCTAATAAATTAAGTTGACTTGATGCAAAACCATGATCAGGTGTGAGAGAGGGAGTTAAAGTACTCTAGCTAAAGGTCCCGAATCGGCAGTGTGAGAGTGATATCATTAAGGACCTACGAGCGTCAATAAGCTATGTTGACTGCCAACCTAATAGTTAAAAATACTGTTATTGATTCAAGATACAACTGGAAAAGTGCGAAAAATAACATTCTCATAAATTCTCGCTTAGAATACTCCTGCCCTATCCAAAGCACTCGTGGACAGATAGTGCATCATAAAATAAATAATGATATAAAAAAAAGTTTCTTGATAATTTAACACCGTTGATTTAGTATATTGCTTTAACACAAGTCTCGAACTTACTTTGGGGCTCGCTCCATCGATGTGATTTGTGCGTAAATATTTATCATTATTATTAAAAACAAATACAGTTATTTTATACTAGCTGTTCCCCGCGGCTTCGCCCCGCGTGGGACTCGGTTATGTCGCGCCCAAAAGTAGCCTATGTTTGACCTCAGGTCTTTAACTACATCCCTACCAAATTTCATCACAATCGGTCCAGCAGTTTAGCCGTGAAGAGGTGACAGACAGACAGACAGACAGACAGACAGAAAGACAGACAGACAGACAGACTTTCGCATTTATAATATTAGTATGGATGTCTTCGTTTCTAGCCATATATTCACAAAAAAAATTTTTCACTGTTTATCGAACCATAAAATTTGTATCCTCTGAAAATGATTTTTTATCGTCATTTGTTTTTCTGTAAAGTTCACAATTTATCCCGTACAAGTATAATGATAGCCGGCCATAATTTTTAATCTGCGCCACACAGACTCATAATTTTCGGATTTCGTGATATATATCCCATGTTTATTGTTCGTTGTGAACAAATATGCTAAATTTATGCATGTGTTCGGTGCATACGATTACGATACGGCTATGAATTAGCGTCTGCAATTGTGTTAGGTTATGAATAATCTTAAAGTGGGAAAAGTAAAAATATGGGACTATTTAAAAATGTACTTTAGGTTCTCAAGCGTAAGCAGAATATATAACCGGGAAACACGCTGGAATGACAATTAATCTCAGAAATGCTGTAGAAGCGATATAAGTAAGCTTTGCAAATGAGCCCACATCCGACACCGTCATATTCTCTTTAAAAAAATCTGACACCAATCCGAAATTTTGTAATCCGCTCAGTAGGAATTTATCAAAAAATTTACTTTTGTTTGTTTATTTGTTCGTTTGCTACGCTTTCACGAACGTCATATTTAATGAACCAATGTCCTTGAAATTTTGCATGCATATAGTTTGAAGCATTAAAAAGGACATAGGTAACCTTTTATCCCGAGAAAAAGCACTGTTCCCGAGGGAAATTCACGCGGACGTAGCCGCGACCAAAAGCTGGTTATATAATATTTTATTTTTAGAATGATTTTTCACGAGCAAATGCCAACTGCTTTGAAAAATAATTTATTGTACCTTAGATCCGGAGCTCGCATTGTGTAAATAGCGTATTGTAGTAAAGCACTATAGCGGAGCCAGACGGAATAACAAATAAGAATAGTTTTGGCGGATTAGCTGGGAAAATAGACGCTCATTTCGAGGGTTTGGAGCAGAACTGAATAAGGTCTTATAGTATTTTTGAAATGTTCTTGTAAATTCTTGAATTTCCGAACGAACGTCGTCGCGACGTTTCAATGTAAAATTAATCTGTACCCCTAGTATGAGTTTTTCTTGACGCAGACGCTAGCGACTGCGTTAAGATTTTGTATGGAATTTCTTAGTTGCCTTACTATCCGACAGAGGCGCTGTACAGGTTTGCCATACAAAATCGCTAACGCAGTCGCTAGCGTCTGCGTTAAGAAAAACTCATACTAAGGACACTGTCATTCTTTTCTGTTATTTTGATTTTTACCAGCATGCAAACAGACTAAGGGGTTTTAATTATTATGCGTTACTTGATGATAATTGTACACTAGGTTATCCTTCTAATATTAGTGTAAATGCGAAAGCTTAAACGTATGTTTAAATTTCTCAAAAACGTAATAAAATTTAGGACACAGCTATAGACCATTTCCTGGACTAAAACATAGGTAATTTTGATCTTTATATTCATGCGATAATAGGTCTATAAGAGTGGAGTCACGGGCAACAGATAGCGTACTTTTTACTTTCTTCCATGTCGTAGTATTTGCATTGAATTTTTTTATTGCGGTTGATAAGACACAGACAGATTAACGGATATCCGAGACTATAGAATCCCATTTATATTGGATGTGTCATTCATTTCGTGCACAAAGGGTTTTAAACTTCAAAATCTCCCAATTTGGTTATCACTTCTAACATATGACAAAGGATATACATGTTTGATCCACGCAGGTTAAATGCCATAGACAATGATGTTAATGACTTTTAGTAATTGCCTCCGTAGTCAATTGGTTAAGGCAAACGCCTAAAGACCCGGGGGTCGTGGGTTCGATTCCCACGGGAAGCATACTTTATTTAGTTGTTTTCGGTTTGGTTAGGACATTGCGGGCTTGAATCACCTGATTGTCTGATAATAAAGATGATTCCGTGCTTCGGAAGGCACGTTAAGCCGTTGGTCCCGGCTGCCATCTGATAGTCGTTAAAGGAACCATGTCAGAGGCCGAAAGGCGGTTCCGAAGAACTCTGAAACCAGGAGGTGCATGGTCGATTGATCGTGACGCCTGCTCGAAATGAATGAATGAGCAATAACGTCAATTGCGCAAAAGCAAACTGATTCATGAATGATGAATGAAGCGGTATTATCCTAGATATATATACTTCGACTGCACAAATGACGTCTGTCTACAATAAATCGCAGCTGCTTAGTGTCCGGGGCGCAATCCCCCAAATCCTGCACCAGCTACCTCTATTAATAAGGATTTCTTAGCTCCTCGCCGGCTCTTATCTGATTGTTACTATACTCGCTTTCTGCAGGATGTTTATAAGGGAATCTATAGGAAAACGTGAGAGAAATAATTGAAAACCGTGACACTCCGGGAGTGAATGACAGAAGTGAAAAAATTGCGTGTTTATTTTTAGGTTTCGTCGGTCAATGATAACTGTGTCGCAAGTTCAATGGTTTTTACCATCTCAAAAATGCTCGCTTAGCGCTTTTACATCAAAAATGATATTTACGCGTATTAAGTTTTAACTTCAAAAACCAAACTTTTAATATTCTAAGCCATAATCTTCTACCGCTCGAGATATCTAACGCGATAATGAATATCATCATTATTTCGTGTAGGTGTCACGGTCATTCGACCATGCACACCCTGGTGTCAGAGTTCTTCGGAACCGCATCATGACCTCTGACGTGGTCTCTTCAACTACTTACCAACGGCAGCCGGGACCAACGGCTTAACGTGCCTTCCGGAGCACGGAAACATCTTTATCAACAGACAATCAGGTGATTCAAGTCTGCAATTTCCAAACTGGAAACAACTAAACTAAGTATGCTTCTCATGGCAGTCGAACCTATGATAACCTTTTGCGTGTGAAAGTTATGTATTGTGTATGTATGTTTACGTAGTTTAGTATGATATGTATTAAAGATACCCATCGTGGTAAATTTGTTTATTTTTAAGTACCTATTTTCCCTTGTAACTTTTTTGCGCCGCACAGTTTTTCTGTTTCTCCCAATGGTTGACTGGTAGAGAATGCTTTTAGCATTAAGTCCGCCAATTGTATAAGTATTTTGTACTTATGGAACAATAAAGTTTTAATAAATAAACAAATAAATGATCCCCGGGGCTAAATGCAAACGCCTTAACCACTCGACCACATAGCCAATTGAATGATAATATGATGGAAGAGATAGGCACTTTTTTATTCCCAATTCCCGCTATTCCCGTCTGGGCCGGACTCAATTACACAAAGTAATAACCATACCTTATCCTAATACCGAAGCACCATTCACCCCTAAATTATCTTCCTTAACTGTCCAGATTTTCCCGGAAATTTGGACAATAATCTACCCAATGCAGCGTCAGCATCGACCATTATAACCTGACCCTGGTTCTTAGATAACTCAGTACTTTATAAGCAAAGTTAAGGGTCAAAGTATAGTGGTCTGCGGTTCATTGATTACCGATTTCAGAATTACTTAGCTTCAAACCGGATTGCTAAAATAGGAAGTTTGAGTTACTTACTGACCTACTGCAGATTTTCATTGGTAGCTAAATCCATACTTCCATCCATACTAATATTAATGCGAAAGTCTGTCTTTCTGATACGCTGTCACGGCTAACGCTAGACCGATTTAGAAGAATTTTGGTATGGATGTGGTTAAGGAACAGAGATCAAACAAAGACTACTTTTGGACGCGATATAAGCGAATTTTTTTATCTAATTTAATCAATTTTACTAATGTTCTCTTTTCTTTGTTATATCTTGTACTAGCGACCCTCCCCGGCTTCGCATGGACATAAAAACCTTCCTCTTGAATCACTATATCTATTGAAAAAACCGCTACAAAATCCGTTGCGTAGTTTTAAAGATTAAAGCATACAAAGGGACATAGGGACAGAAAAAGAGACAATTTTATATTATGTAGTGATTTAATCAATTTTACTAAAAACAAATTTCACTAATATTCCCTTTTCTTTGTTTTATCTTGTATTATTAACACAAGTCTCGAACTTACTTTGGGGCTTACTCAATCTATGTGATTTGTCCCTTCATATTTATTTATTATATTATCTGTTTACATGTATTTAGTAAATAAACAAATATTAAATGTACAGGGACGATCAAAGATTCCACGAAAGGCCCCTATGTCGTAGATTTCAGAAGAATCTCTACTAAGGTAATGTCAACACCCCCAACCCTTACAGTTATAGATATTACCCCTGCACTTCAGTTCGGTTCACTCGTAAACTTGCCAGTATACAACCAATTCTAATCCTATGTCCTACTAAAACTTTTCATTAAGAACGCCTAAGGCTGTGTTCACATTGTGATTCAATTTGACGTTGAATTTTTAGTGTGAGATGACAGTTTTTATGAAAAATAGCAACATGTGATATTTTATTTATTTTACAATTTTTTTAATAATTTATATATAAACTAGCTGTTCCCCGCGGCTTCGCCCCGCGTGGGACTCGGTTATATCGCGCCTAAAGGTAGCCTATGTTTGACCTCAGGTCGTTAACTACATTCCTACCAAATTTCATCACAATCGGTCCAGCAGTTTAGCCGTGAAGAGGTGACAGACAGACAGACAGACAGACTTTCGCATTTATAATATTAGTATGGATTTTATATAAGCGAAAATTTATTTAAATCTATATATATAAAAGAAAGTCGTGTTAGTTACTCCACTTATAACTCAAGAACGGCTGAACCGATTTAGCTAAAAATTGTCAGGGAGGTAGTTTAGAGCCAGGAGAAGGACATAGGATACTTTTTATCCCGGAAGCCCACGCGGGCGAAGCCGCGGGAAAAAGCTAGTTTTCGATAAATTAAAACAGAATAAAAGGCTGATTCATTTTCGAACATAAAGCAGACTAAAGAAACATGACAATGAGAGATACATTGGTATAATAAGTAAAGCTTAGCTAATTTCCTAAATAGAACGTATATTAATATACTCCTAAATAAATATTATAGTGACTATTTATTTAAACAATTTTCAATTACTTCGCAGCATTAAAACGAAACGTCATTTTAAGCGAAGCTATAATTAGGTTAAAGTTTGAAATAATTAATACGTTTTTCATATTTGAAACACTTAACTCTGATAATAACTTACTTATTGGTGTTATAAAAAAAATTTAACAATATTAATCGAAAAATAACAAAAAAATAATAATATGAAAGCAAAATATTTAAACAGTCAATTTTTGACATCTCAAAAAGTGTGTACACGCCCTAACCTCCTCCCCTTAAGTCCATAAGAGACACTTCAGTTGTAATACCTATCTTCTTAAATCTCAACTTACGTGTTCCCCCGAGGTAGTTTACAGTAACAGCCGCTCAGAGGCAGCTTAAATCCTCAACTGAACGTGGAAATTCTTCACGTTGCAAGACTGCAATTAAATTGTACGGCTTTTTGAAGTCTTGATGCAATTATCTTAACTAATATTATAAATGCGAAAGTGAGTGTATATATATATATTTTTTTTGATGTGGATATAATCCACAATATGGCAATCAAACATAAAGCTTATTTTTGCCAGTATCAAGTTTTAGATAAATGTTTTTCATTTTGTCGAGTCACAGTCAAGTCAAGTCAGTAGTCGTGTCTAGTCAATTTAGTCAAGGGCTAAGTGAAGCGGTGGAAGTTTCACTTAGCTTTATCTTGGGAGATTTTGGTGACAAGGATTAAAGACACTTATACGACATTGTACCACTCCCAACACACGCTTGTTAACGAACACTTAGCGAATAATAATCCACCTTCATTATGCACAAATACTCGAAAAAACACAAATATTAGATAATAAATACAATGACGATAACTGAGCGACTTTAGCTTGGCGCCAAAACCCCGAGTGTGTTATATTTGTATTTACATCTAGATGTCTTTTTCTTAAAAATTGTTTTGTTTTTTTAGACAAAATTATGGCCAGCAACATTACCATGTTTTTTTAAAATTCTTTGCAGCCAGTGTCTTTTGCTATGTTGATTCGACCCTCCTTGGTCAAGTTTATGAATATTACATTATGACCTTCCCCACTCGTCCCATCATCCAGCGCGCTCCAACAAATTTCTGACGCCAGAATGATCTTTTCAAGACAATCTCCATATCTAAGTGGTACTTCTTTATGGCAACTTTCCCGTAGAATATCCCAAATCCATATATTACGTTCCTTATGTCGCTTTATACGCAAGATTGAACATGAGCAGTGGCGATATTTTGACTGCCCTTTTTTTCGTGAAATATCGGTGTTTGGTTTTGATTTTCCACTTCAGTTAAGGTTTGAATAAATTGAGATACGGAGTCATGTCGGAGTGTAATAATTTACTATATATTAGTCTAACAAGCCTACAATGTCATATTTATTAAGAATGCTTCCATTGGGATTCAAACCTACGACCTCTGGATTGTAAGGCAAAAACTTAGATCACTATACCATGTAGGCAATTAGGGTTTCAAAACATCCCTGAGGTATACTCCTTTTATAGTTCATTCCACTTTGATCACCTGGGTGATATGACCTGGGTGACCCAATTCCTCATTGTCTTCTGAAATCACCTGATAGCAAATCACCTGGGCGATAACCAGAATTTATTCCACATTTTTGAGTACTATATTATCACTCTTGTTTTCCGCAGGGGTAGGCAGAGAATAAGATTTTCATTTGCTACGATTCCTAGATAACCTCACTTCTTCCACACTCATCTCTCTCGTCATACACGCTCGCAGATTTCGGGTCCTCATAACATCTCCTTTTTCAGGAATACGACACTATTTACAAAACCATCTCTAACGTACTTATAACGTAATAAAGTTATCAATGACAGTTTTGGCTGTAAAATTTTCACAAGTAACACTTCACAGTGCAAAATAAGACAATTCTACAGTAAAACTAGTTTGGTTCAACTTTTTCCGAAGTCCTGCCGAAGTTTGTGGTCAAACCTTTATAAGCACTCAATGCCCGAAGTTCCCTCGAGCTTTTTGATTATTTTCCACTTCGTCTTAGTTGGGAACTTTTTAGACTTCTAGTTCTTCAGAACGTTGCAGATTTTGGATTCCTTATATCCACTTTTATTTGATTCGGAGGAATTGAATTTACGGTTAAGAACTAATTAATTTTTTTAACAATCTTCAAACATGAAAATATAGAATTTCTATTGATTTCGAAATGATATTGAATAGATTCAGGCGTTACTTTGCTGAAGTCAAAGAAACTTACAAAATTAATCAAACTATTATAAGATACAAATAAAATGAGGAAAAATCCTTAAACCATATAGGCAAAAAATTTATCAAACAATTTGGGTTAATTTCAGAATTGTAATCTATCAACCCTGTTACTACTCTATTATATCTACTTTCGTAATAGTAAGACTATACTAGTATTCAAAGCGAAGCAAACAAACTAGTGCCAACTAACAACTGACGCAATAACAACCAAATAAATAATAGAGAACAAAACAGTCTACAAACGTCCAATTTAATTTACTTACCCCACCCCAAAACCTCCAACTCAACCCCAACCTTATACCCTTTCTCATAAGATTGCTTTCCCGAATCACAAAAAACAACCTCACTTCATTCAGACCAGTAACATTGTCCCAAGATTTTCTAAGGACTGCAAAATACCAGTATAATCTGAACTACTGCCTTAAGGTGTTTCATTATGTTTTAGGGGTCAAAGATAATGGGTGATAATGTGTGTTAGCTAGATCCCCTGGGGCATTTAACACGATCTTAGGGTCTTAACGTTTAGCCTTTGTAATTACTAGGGCAGTATGCTTCAAGTGAAATGCTTAAGACAACATTTTCGTAATGAGTAAATCATTTGGACAATACCTGGAATTAGTTGGCTTAGATGAATTTGTTTTGGACAATTAAATCTGGACTCTGGACTGGACAGTGTCTTAGAAGACGTTTGAATAACTAACCGAGCGAGAGAAGTGATCAAGGGGCTTAGCTAATGTCACAATTTCAAAACGCTAACGATTGTCGACAAGAACAAAATGTATGTAAATGACATAAGCTGCGGTAAATTACTCTTATAGATCAACAATCTTATAGATCTTATGAATTTGAAAAGAAGAAGGAGAAAGATCTTAAAAATATACTATTATAGACAACGGAAAACAACTTTGTTCTGTACTATGTAATAATTATATGTTTGTCAAGTAAAGCGATAGCTCTTCTATCTATAACTAGCGTAGCCCTTTCCCTCTCTTCGCTACTATTTTCCCTTCTATTATTTTTTGTAGTGTTTATTAAGTCTATCTTGTGTTTATTGTCGATATCTCTTTAGTTGTTAATAATATAATGTTTTGATATTTTTTTAATACTTCCGACATTATCAAGTAGTCCTCAGAAGAATTACGTGTTAAAGGTTTTTTTTTTGATATTGTCTAATTATGAATAGTAATAAAAAAGGGGTACAAATCATAGGTTGAGTTCGTTGTAAAACTAATTTAATCGTTATTAAACACCAAACATGTATTCACGAAGACACAAGACAAGATAAGGACAAAGCACACCACATCCCCGACATTTAATACTAAATAGGATTGCAGTAATCCTTCGAAGACAATGAGCATCATAGTAAGCCCGTAATCCTCTTACATTTAATACTACAGGGGAGTATATGAATCAACCTTAATCTTCCTTTACGAGGTTTCAAAGATATTGAATAATATGTACAGAAGGTAGAAATAATGGTTAACAAAGGTAATTAGGCTTTATAGACAGAAATTTTAGAGATATAGCACAGAATAGGGAAATTTACTGACATGACACAAACATATGAGTGCCTCAGTGATCCAGTGTTTAAGGCGTTTGCCTGAAGGCCCAGAGGTCGTGACTTTGATTCCCACGAGACGATAATTTGTTTAGTGGTTTCTAGTTTCTTTAGAACATATTAGGCTTTAATCCCCTGATTGTCTGATAATTAAGACGATAACGTGCTTCGGAAGGCTAAGCCGTTAGGCCCGGCTTCCATCTGGTGGTCGTTAAAGGAGCCACGTCAGACACCGATAAAGGCGGTTTCGAAGTATTCTGACACCAGGGTGAGCAGGTTCAATGGACTTTGTGATCAACACAATATGGTGATAATTCCATCTTTGAAGATAACTACAGAAGCCTTTAAACGCAAAATAAAAATGGAGAGGTTTACGTCGTCAAACTAAGCTCAAATCATTATTTTCTTGACTAAACTATATCACTAAAGCTTCACTGGTACTTTTAGTGGAAACCCTCATGGAGGCAAGCGTTTCACCGAAATCCTTAACACGTAGTTGAATTAAAATACCTCGTCACCCTTTTTCATTAATAAGAGATCTTCGCCCCACACTGAATATTTATGCTGACGTGCTAGGCTGCTAGTTATATGCGGTAGCGGTTTTAGGGTTCACTTTATTTAATTTAAACTATGACGATACGGATGATGCACGAGTTTTTGTAGTTAGCCACCACAAATTAGAGACAATATAGAGGTAATATACTTACTTAACCTTAGATGATGATTGTAAAAATCTTTACTTTTATTATAACCTTGGTGCAATAAAGAGTTTTTATTATTATAACTAAAAAAAAGTAAATAACCTAATATACTTACTGCGAGTACTCCCAAAGTGGATCCTGGCTCCCGACACAATTTCTCCACTATTCCCTATTTTGTACCACCTCTTGCGAGTTGACTCTTTGCTAGTTAAATAAGCTGTTCGTTAATCTCTCTAAAACTCGAGAATGTTGGATCGATTTGGTTAATTTTGGTCTTGTAATATCTGTGGAAGTTCAGGGAAGGTTTAAACGGTGAGAAAACTACATTCAGGCGGTACGGAGTCATAATAACTATTCGCTGTAGCGATACAGCAGGCTGACCTGCGTGAGATGGGCGCTGTAAAGCAAGCCATCGCGCAGAATAGAAAACTGTGGCGCTCTCTCCTTTCGGAGGCCAAGATGAACTTCGGTCACTGAACCAGCGAAATAAGTTGAGAAATTTCAAACTTCGCCTCGTCTCTTATATTTGTACCACACCCCAAAAGGAGCGACGTGGAAGCGGTTACTTGATTTTTCTGATACATTTTCATGAGACAAGGAGCCCATATTCGGGTATATTGGGCCCTTCTACTTGAGATTGGCTCCCTAAACTGATTACACCGCGATTTCTGCAACTAGTGGGTGTGTCGTTTTTGTTAAACTATTTCAATAATCCTCAATATCCATACTAATATTATAAATGCGAAAGTCTGTCTGTCTGTCTGTCTTTCTGTCTGTCTGTCTGTCTGTCTGTCTGTCACCTCTTCACGGCTAAACTGCTGGACCGATTGTGATGAAATTTGATAGGGATGTAGTTAACGACCTGAGGTCAAACATAGGCTACTTTTGGGCGAGATATAACCGAGTCCCACGCGAGGCGAAGCCGCGGGGAACAGCTAGTTTAATAATAAACTTATGGTAATTATAAAAATATTCAAATCTAAATTCGTCTGATTTGACTCAAATTTTGTGAATTGACGTTTTTGAAGAAAATGCTGCTGTGGAGTTTGTGGCGGCACTTCTTCTCCACTTGCGCTTTGGAAGTGGTGGTAAACTTAAAATAAGTAACGATTGACGTCAATAAGTGATAAGAATATCCTATATTGAAAATAAACAATTTGAATTTGAATTTTGAATTTGTCTTGTGAATGTTCGATGCTCATTCATTAAGGCAGTAGTGTTTGGCTTCAGGGGGTTACTACCATCTCTTAAAACCATGCAATTTCCAGTGAGTTAGGGAGATGTCGCCTTACATCATGTATTGAGCTGTCTCTCTTACTCACTGGAACTTGCATGGTTTTTAGAGATGATAGTAGGCCACCAGGAGTTATCGTGCGTACATGCTTGCTAGATATTGATTTTTAAAACTAAAACGTTTATTTGAGAAACATTAGCCATAGATATAACATGGTTGCATGGAAAACTATTAAATCGTAACAACATTGGATTTCAACGTGTTTTTATTTGAAAGTTTCTAGTTATATTACAAAAAACAACGTTACATACACAGTTGTAGCAGGTAGCTATAAATAACACGAAACTTACGTAATTTGAACTTGCAAACAAAAACGACGCGATTTACCCGCAGTAAATAGACGAGCGGCGGGGTGAACACTTTGATTATTTTTTTTACCCAAAATTATGGTAAGATTATGGGTTTCGTGTGTAGAGTTGCCGATGATTCAAATACAAAAGTGTCCGAATCGACATTTTTTTTATATTTTTTTCACTGAATATTCGGACACTATCAACTTATTGAAAGTGAAACTAATCAGCTAGAGTTTTAAATTTCCAAATTTTATTTATTTCTAGGTATTAATATTATAACTAGTACGTTCGCATACAAAATCAAACATGAAAACAGGCTCAAAATTTTTTGTTATCATTTATTGGTTTATTTCTGTACACTGAATTGTTTATCTAGTAGAGAGTACTAGAACTTTTTTACCCAACAAAAGATATCATTATATTTCGACACTGCTGTTGTTCGCTGTAGGTGCAGACGTCTAAAAGCTGGCAATATAGAACCTTCGATGCTCGGATTCAGCCAGTCCATTTTATTTATTACTAGCGACCCGCCCCGCGCATCGCATGGGCATAAAAACCTTCCTCTTGAATCACTATCTATTAAAAAAAACCGCAAAAAAATCCGTTGCGTAGTTTTAAAGATTTAAGCATACAAAGGGACATAAGGACAGAGAAAGCGACTTTGTTTTATACTATGTAGTGATAGTGATTATTGTTATTACGTGTGGTAATTAAAGGATAAAAAACAAGTCTATGGCAACACTGGCCCAAGTCAGGAGCAGTAGTAAATGGCTTAACACCGCCAATCCAGTTAGCAGTTTAAACAGTTCAACTACTAACTCGCTACTGGAGGAAACGCGACTAACCGTGACGAAATTGTACTAAGCTTGTTAGTTTTTTTTTTAAATGTATAATTATAAATTATAGACACTTCCACTGTAATTTGTGTAATTTTTGAGTATCTATATCGACAAGAACGATTTAGATACTCAAAAATTGCAAAAAGCATTGAGTTGCACCTTTGTTCTTTTTTTAATAATTTTGTATAGAAAAAAAATAACAAAAAATTTCTCTGAATCTCAAATAGGAAGAGGTATTCAGTTTGGTTGCATTATTTTATTTTAGTTACCACATAACTCCGTCATTTCTTAACCGATTAAAAAAATAATCATTTTTGTTCTGATTTATATACTTTGAAGTTGAACCCATAAAATTTTCATCAAAATCGTTGCAAAGATTTGGTTGGAAAATAAGTACAGACGCGGATTTTAATGAAACCAATTAAAACGTTCAATTTTATAAAACGAAAACAAATTTTGTCCCTTTCTCCCAATCGGAAAATGGTTCCAGGTTTAAATTTGAAATTGCGAGGTAAAACCGTTTGAAGTCTGCTAACAGGCTAAGTTTACACTTCAGTCGCGAACTTTTAACACCTTCAATTCGACCAGATTTTATTTCGTATAAGTTTTTAACGAAATTCCCCGTGTACTAAAAAAGTGTGTGTATTTAAAAATCTAAAAACTCTATAACATTAGGAAAAGTGAGTTTTGTGGCATGCTCCCTAGAGCACGCTTTTAATCATGGTTCTAGTTTTGGCGGTAGTACATGTGTTTACAATGTAGCGAATGCCGTCTGACCTCCATAACTCAAAATTAAAAATATTGTTTAGAAAATCAATATTTAAAAAAAAAAAAACCGACTCCAAATAATACTGAAGTTATTTTCTTAACTAAAATAAATAAAATATAGGTTGTTTTTTATTATTTAAATTAAATTTTATTTATAATCAAACATTTTTATAAATTTGAAAAATACCTCAAAAACCGCAAGTGCCTACAACAAGTATTACGCTAAAGATACCTAGCCAATTGAAACAAATCTTTATATGTTTAGGAGAAATGCATGTCCGGTGCATAATATATCTAAGAATACCCATCAGTTCGAGTGTCTGTCAGTCAATCCCAATCTTCACAAACTGTCTTCACCGACTGTTATCTTCACGGAGAAATATGTTACGAACACGCAAACATACACGGATATTCGGTCAATGGATGCGACTATATCGTGTCGTGTGGGTCACACCTTGACCTTGCACAACCCTGTTGACAAGAGTTTCCGAACCTGTTTATAATATCAGCGATGTTGGGTTCCGCATAACCCAAAAATAACATTCTAAAAAAAACTGGTTTTAGTTTCCATTTAACACATTAAATATGGTCTGGAGAAAAAGAAAAACATAGAATGTACCAGCTTCTCTTCCCGCGCAAGCCGTAAAAGTCGACTGAGGGAATCGGCGAATGGGGAAATCATGACAGGCGATGCGGCTAGCAACCCATCACTATTGATTTCCTGTATCAACTATCATCACGCTAAACGTGATTTAAGGCCTTATGGCCCTAGGCTTTGTCTACCCCATTATGAGATAAAGATGTGATTATATGTATGTATGTAAATATGGTAACAAAATACATATGGGGCTTAGAAATACCAGTTTCTATACTTATTGCATGATTCTCGATCTTTATATTAATTAATGACCTTATTAAGGTCCGGCCATCTGGATGACACACGTTGAAATATGCATTTACCCAAAAACATGTTAAAAGAAATCATGGCGTTATAGGTATAACTATACATATATATATACGGTTTAAAAACCACATTTGAGTTCAAGCTGCAGAAGAATCGGCTACAATGGTACGGCCACTTTTACGAAATCCGGCATATTACCTTAGGAAACAGGTGTATAGCCAAGCCGCCTCGGCCAGGGCCGGGCAAAAGGGACAATCCTAAAAAGTGCTGGCTCGACGCCGCAGTAAACGATATGCGTGCTAATGGTCTCACAACTAAGGATGCCGAAGACCGGGCGGTGGAGGAGAAAAAGCAGGAAAGCGGACCCTGGGCTCCGAAACAATCAGCTAAGGAAGCAACCGGGAATGCGCTATGATATGAGAGAGAGAGATGGGTAAAGGTACTAGAAGTGGAAATATACTTGTCACGTGATCTTACCGGTTAGCTAACATAATTATTTATCTAAGAAGTGGTCACATCTAGTATCAGTATATTAATGTAACCACCCAAGTTTAATGGAGGTGAGTACTGAACAACAGCTGTGTTGTATAACTGTGAAAGTTGCCATGGACCAGGCATTGTGCTTTGTGCTTGCCCCATACGTTGTGATATACGGGGAGGAAATGGTTTGTAGCAAGCTTTTGTTATAACCAGCTTTTGCTCGAAGCTTTCGTGGGAAAATCGAAAATTTTCTTCGTGTAAAGGTAACATGGACTCCAAATCGAGCGGGTTAAATATATTCTACGAGTATGATATCACTACATAATATAAAACATAGTCGCTTTCTCTGTCCCTATGTCCCTTTGTATGCTTAAACGTTTAAAACTATACGACGGATTTTGATGCGGTTTTTTTTAATAGATATAGTGATTCAAGAAGGAGGTTTTTATGCCCAGCGAAGCCGAGGCGGGTCGCTAGTACTTACGTTAAAAAAACGATTGAAAATCACATCAGTGATAAAAATATGCTAAAATATTTACCTAAATAAAAAATATGAAGAATATGATAATGAGGAATTTTTCGAAAATGAAGGTGTCAAGCGATGGCGAGCGTGGCCTGACTTGGATTGGTCGCCACTCACTAGTGGCACATTTGTATTTTTATCTCGTTCGTGCTTCGAAAGACACGTCATAAACGCAGTCTCTATAACTATACTTATAGGTATATTTAGGACCATAAAAACATACCCTGGGCTCTAAACGGATGTAAGTAACCTCGTCTAACTACAAGACAATCGTTTGGTATTTTAAGGGGTAACCGTACGCTTGCCAGATAATGTTCTAATTAACTTTTTTTCTGCATCATTTACATACAATACATATTTTTGCAATGGGTTTTAAATGAACCCGATTAATTTCTTCTAAAACTTGCAAACAAGCAGTTTTCTAAACATGAAGACAACTTCGATACAAATAACGAAGCGAGCGAAGCGACGGACGCTACAACGGAAGCGTCGACGCTGCGGAAGCGGCGAGCGATATGGCGGAATTTGTTTGTTTGTAGGGTTGTCACAGCTCTCTAAATCTGCATTTTAACGAGGTGCGGTTTTAACTGAGCAGTTTGTTAAAAACTGGAAAATAACACTGCTAGAAATTTAAATGAAGAAACATGTAAATAATCAAAACTCAAACTTATATCCATCTAGGCTTGATTTACTTATAGTCCTACCCTACCTATGTCGTATCTGGGATAGAGGGCATCCACAGTGTCACACCACTTCGATCAATATTTACGTTTTATTTCGCTATGGCTTGTGAACTTTATCGGCCTCATATAGCAGCAGCTTTGTTTAACTTTCAGAAGTCTAAACTGATACTCTTATTTTTTTCTGTTGATTGCCAACCCTACCAGCATTGGCTATTCGCAGCGGCGGCGGCGGCATCGCAGTGAGTGGTGCTGGAGAGTTATTATACCTACATCGTTTGCATTATATCAGTGCTCTGTGATGCTGTTTATAAGTGCTAATGTACCATTAAAGATGCATCAGCTGACTGCAAATGGCGACATCGGGGAACTGAATGCTTTAATACTACGTCGAGTTCTTTTAGGCCTCTCTGAATTTTTAATGCTTAAGTTTAGTTAAGATATTTTACTTCTTTTTGAAATTATCTTTGCTTGTTCAATTTTTGTTTTGCATAATACAACTGGCAGGACACTTTTTGAATATACTTTTTTTTTTTGGTCGAATTTTTGTGCATATATAACTAGTGCCCTTCCTTAGGAATCAAATATGGCGTACGAAAATTCTAAATAGATACACTACATTTGACGCCCAGTTGACTAATGTCAGGTAGGCATCTGATGAAAAAAAAAATCGCCCAGTTTTTTGTGAGGCCTAGTTCTTAATTCGTCGACTAACTTGACTTATTATTACTTACATTGACATTATAAGTGTAAAGACGTTGCCAACGGTGTGCCGGCATAGTTAAAACAAGACAAATTTTAACTAGAGACAGTATAGACGATTTTCTGTTTGGTCCAAAGGTTTGACTGGCAGAGAATGCTTTATGTCATTAAGTCAGTATTACATAGTATGAAACAAAGTCGATTTCTCTGTCCCTATGTCCCTTTGTATGCTTAAATCTTTAAAACCACGCAACGGATTTTGATGCGGTTTTTTACTAGATAGAGTGATGCCTATATATATCGCCTGGAGGAAGATTATGGTAGGTGTTAACCGTGATGGTCACGTCCCTCAGTCATGAGGAAGAAGAAGCCAGGGCGGGTCGCTAGTAGTTTAAATAAATAGTTCATTTTTGTTAATCCCTCAAACCCGCCTCAGTTCATTACCGCCATTACTTGCCATGACGACACTAAACACGCATCATAGGACATCCTCACGTGAATTTAAATCCTAGGTTACAGAAAAAAGGCGATATGACTCTATTTGACTTGTTATGTATCGAATAATCTTCTGCATGAAACCGGGGCCAACGGCTCAACGTGCCTTTCGAAACATGGAATCATCATTATCCTTTGTTCCCGTTGAGATACACCATTTTGTGTTACACTGTAACCCATTGGGAAAAAAAATACCGATTAGTTACACTGTAACTCAATGCCACATTTTTTTATCCCTTTGAGTGACAATGTAACTCAACAGTACTCTGTGTTCCCGTTAAGTAACATCTTCTTGGGTAAAATCATTGTTGAAATACATCTTGATTAAACAAGATTACTATTTACCAGAGAAAAATACTGATATATTGGCGGATTTCATGCTTTAATTCTCTACTACTGCTAGGTACTAAATTTTTTAACACGTTTACCGATTTTAATACGTTCTTCTCGTTTATTGAGTGGAATTGGGAGATTGAATATTGACTTCTATAAAAAAAAACATCATTTTTGTGTCAAACAAGGTAAAGATATGGATGAAATCATTATATAAACAGGCTTACTACAGCATTTACAACAGATGAGATCATTTCTAAAGAAACTGGAATTTCTTTAAAATTCGTAATTTAATAGGTAATTAAGACTTTTAGGTCATACGTTAAAAACACTTTTAAAATTAAATATTTTCTTAGAGTTCTATAAGTTTCACACATTTGACCCGCGCTGCGTTTGTTCCATATATTTGACAATACTGTTTGCCATATCTCCCGCCTCCTATAATCTTTATTCCCAATAAAACACCCCTAGGTTTTTCATTACCAAGTAAGCGTTCTCTTGAATATTTATGTTGTTTCTCATTTCCCCTTCATTCCATCTCACTGGAGCCTTTGGCGGTGATGCCTTGGGAACTCTCCTTTAAGAGCTACCAGGAAGTCTCGAAGACTTCGTGTGGAAATAAACATTTTGCCTTGAAACTTCGCCATTTTTGTCGCAACAACAAATTGTTTTGTTTTTCGTCGCTTGTTTCTCTACATACTTTTTTGGTTTTGGTTAAGTTTGGCGTTAAACATTTCTCTTTTTTTAAAGGTTTTGATATTTTTTAAATTTCTTTCTTGCCCATATTTTACAGGCCATATGGTTAATTTTTATTTATTTCAAATTCAAATTCATGTCCACAGAAAAATATACAAGATAAAACATAGAATATATAACATTAGTACAAGGGTGCTGCTTATCTCTAAAGAAATCTCTTCCAGCAGACTCAAGAGGAAGCGAAAAATTTTTAATTGTAATTTTTTTTTAAATTGGACTGTATTTTTCTATATATCATAATGATCTATCTAGGTGTCTAGATACTCATTTAGACTAGAGTGAAGGCAAAACAAAACCATTTCAGCTTCATTCGTATTGATATAGATCATTGACCTTATCTCTAGTTGTGTAAACTATTCTCAGAAAATCTCGTCTAATCGTGTTACCGCCTTAATTTGAAATTGCGACAATGTCACTCTCAACTCGGGGCCCTGACAAAGCAAAATCCACCCATTTGATGGTATACCCATTCGTTTGTTATGTAAATGTTGGCACTACACGGAGTAATTATTGCATTTCCGTTTGTGTGTTGGTAGCTTTGTTAGTTGATTATTTTCTACGAGATCTTGTGAGTGTATGTTTGAAATTGCGACATATCCTTAAAAAATAATCTGCTAAAGGGAGTTTTTGGAGGGAAAGTAAACTGTCGCTATGTCCGCGCTGTATTTAATTTCCAAAACTTAAGTTTTTTCGAGTATTTGTGCATAATATTGGCGGATTATTATTCGCAAAAAGTTCGTGAACAAGCGTGAGTGTTGGGAAGTGGTACAGTGTCGAATAAGTGACTTTTTTATCTTTGTCACCAAAATCTCCATGTTATAGCTAAGTGATTTTTTTCTATATTTATGTCAATAAATTGTGATCCTTGGTCAAATGGCAATGGATGGTACTTGGAAATTCAAGTCTGTAGGTAATACATACATATCATCACTCTTGTCTTCCCTAGGGGTAGGCAGAGACTAGAGATTTCCGCAATACTACGTTAGTACTATTAGGTATTATGTGGTAATACTAAGATAATAACAAGTCTTAGTAACCGGATCCCGTCATGCTTATTTTACGGAACTCAACAAAGAACTAAAACCAAGTAACAAACCTTACAATAGAAGTAACAATAACGGGAATATTCTTGAAAGTTGGTCCACTTATACACGCCCGAAGTAACATAGCCCACTTTTGAAGTCGGGTGCGGTACCACATCGAACAGGGAAATAAAAGATCCCAGTCTATGTGACCGAAATGCGTCCAGTTTTAGGATGGGCCCTACTAAGTATTTACATGGGGAGTATATTTGTTTGTTATAAATAAATAATTATATAGGGACAAATTACACAGATTGAGTTAGCCCCAAAGTAAGTTCGAGACTTGTGCTATGGGATACTAACTTAACGATACAATATTTAATAACAAATACGTATATAGATAAACATCCAAGACCCAGGTCAATCAGAAAAAGATTATGGATAAGTGTAAATATGTATTTGGTTTAGCTTCAATTTATATCACTATAGCCATCCATATATGTGTATTTATAGAAAAATAGCAATTCGATTTCTTAATACTATGAACATTGAAAACGATAAAAAAGATGCTGTTTGACCAGTTTCTACACCTTTCTAGATAAAAATATCAAATTATGTCAATTCATAGAATCGATAAACGAAAATATATGTGACATCGAATAATCGAGAACCGATAGTAAGTTTAAATATACGTGCACTTCTCGATTCCGCATCTTATCTGGGTTACATAGCAGTAGTAATATGAAAAGTTGCAAAGAGATTGCTTTCTATGAGATATTGCTGTTTTTACTTGCAACGAGGAGTTAGTTTTTAGCACTTTTTCTACTAATAATATTTATTCAAAACGCGTGGCAACAGGAGTGCTATTTTTGATAAATACGACACCTAAAACCGGTGAGTTGAATGATTATAGCAGACGAGCCAGCATAGCAAATTAACAATGAAGAATTACGTGCTGTTTCATTATTACCACTGTTCTCGCGTGGAACCAGGTACTAAGCGGCTTTCTTTTTCTGTTTTTTTTTTTCATCAAGATCAATATTCCGTCCAGAATAACTCTGACACTTGGGTGTGCGTGGTTGATTGATCTTGACATCTACACGAAATGAAGATGAAGTTGCAAATTATTAGACTATATTAAATTTTAACTTTCTGTACTTTATGTGTGACATTGAAAACTTCAACATGTAACAATTCTTTGTTAAAAAATATTTAAGGAAAGTGTAAACATTAAACTTTCTCTCCAGGTATTTGTCTTTCCCACGGAGGTTATATAGATATATATTTCTCAGTGGTCTTACCTGAAGTAAAGCCTGAAGGATTCCTCGACGTCCCGGTCAATTCCCTCAGTTCGGAAACGGTTCAACTTCACAGTCGTTCTTTGTTACAAATTCGATAGTTTGAACGTCCAGTGTACTTTCAGAATTAAATTTTAAAGTGTAGATAAACTGTCGTCTATCGAAAGAATTGTATCTTTACTGAATTGTATCTTTTATAACGTCGAATAAAACGTTGGGAAACTAAATATTGTCTTTTTGGAATCAAAAATGATAGTAGTTCTTCCCTTTCTGACCATCTTCCTTTCAATTTTCAATCCTGTACAATCCAATGATGTATTTCAAATTCATTTATTACTTGTAAACATTTTGTACAGTAAGGTTTTACAAATTATTTTTAGAAAGAAACATACTTAATAAACATAAACATGCTTAATTTATGTAATTGGTGCAATAAAATATTTATTCATTAATTAATTCATTAGTCTATACCCTTTATTGGTTCAGATCAGTTGCTATCTATGGTCAAGATAAAAGAGACCATAGAGTTATAAGGATCTAAGCTATTGCTCTATGGTAGAGACAAAATAAACTGAATTTTATCTCGATTTGAACGGCGATAAGTAGCTACAGTTTATCCTTTCTAATCGAACTAAGATAAATGAATGTTCTGAATGAAAGCACTAATGGACTGAAAATACTAACGATTAAATGAAAACATGAAAAACCTATTTTTAATTCTAAAAATTCTGTTTTTTAGTTTTGTACATATTAAGCAAAGGGGACTTATTTTTATGTTAAGATTTTTATTTAACTTTTTTATAAATATCTGCATTGATTGTTGTTTTAGAAATAAATGCATAGAATTTTTTTTTTCGATACCATTTTTTTTCTGATGCGTTTACAAAATCTTTTAGTGGAATATTGGATGCATAGTGCTATTTTTGAAATGTATGACGTGCGCAAAGTCGGTGAGTCGAATGACATCGTTCGTTATCGAATGACTTTCATGCGACGACCAGTGAATCGAACGATAATCACTTGACTCATTGATTTTGAGTATGTCATAAATTTGAAAAATAGCTCTACTGGGGGTTTATCCAATGGGGGTTTATCCAAAGTCACAATCGCAAAACGTTAACGAGGTACGACAAGAACAAAATGTATGGGATTGACATAAGATTGACCACGTGATTTACCGCAGCTTATGTCATGTCAATCCCATACATTTTGTTCACGTCGACATTCGTTAGCGTTTTGAAATTGTCACTTTGGCTACGGGTGCTGGACTGATCAGGTTAAAATTTGGCAAGCAAGTAAAAGTAGACGAGAAATGTTTTACAATAAAAATTCAGCTCAAAACTGACAGAACAAAGACAAATGAAATTGTTTTATGAAATGAAGAAATCATAAAATATGTTTAGCTACCGTCTAATCCTTAAAATGGCGTGCCGCATGCGATGCTTCGAAAACCAACGGAGAAATATGGGGTTTGCTGTGCAAAAACTGAAAATTGCACATGTTGATTTATTGAGAAAGACTATATTAAAATTTATGCTTTTGGCTTCCGAATGTAAGAGATTTGGTTTTTGTAGCTGACTAAAATGTAGATTAAAAAAAGGTTTTTCTTTTCAATTTTAAATAGAACCCCAACTGCATTGCCTCACTTTAGTGCTTTCCTCCATCGATGATAGTCTGATTCTTGGGGAAGGTTATTGTATACTACACACGCCACGCGCGGGTGTAACCGCGAGGCACAATTAGTATTATTTAACTAACAGTTGATATTGTTGATGCTGCGAAAGGTAGGCTAAACCTTCAGAAAGACTTATAGATTAAAGAATTTGCCTCGCCGCGATTCCTAGTTCTATGACTTAAATGAATACTAAAGATACAACCGTTATTCAAAAATGTTATTTTTTTTTTCTCCAGGTAAATATTACACATGTTGTGACCATCGCCATGTGTAAAGAGACATATTTTAGTTGAAATGGGCTTAACAAACGTTTTTTTTTTCCTAGTTGATGTATCCCACTGCTGGGCAAAGCCCTCTTTTCTTCTATGCGTCCCTGTCCTGTGCTGCTGTTATTTATTTTTATAAACAAAGAAGAAAATAATTAAGATTATAAAAACACTTTATTGCCCCGTAGAAAATACATTTAACATAACATAGTTTTAATATCTTATTTTATAAAGCAAACCACATAGAACAGTAAACTTACAGCGAATATAGAGGTATGAGAATATTGCGGGGAATATTATGAAACTGAGCATCTCAAATAACATAGCTTAGTGAGAAAATGAAGCGGAAGAGCTACTTCTAGTTATTTTCTACTAAAATTGTATATTTCTTTGTATATTGCAGCATTGTAGATCGAGATTATTTATGTTGTGTTACTTCTGATGATCATATGAGACTAACGCCTAGCTCGGCGCGGGTGTTCGTAACGATAGCATACGTCAAGCGACGGCGGAGTGCGCGGCCATATTTGGATTGGTCGCCATTAGTGGCATTGATATCTTGAGCTCCTATGTGCTTCGGAAGGCACGTTAATCCGTTGGTCCCGGCTGTTATCGGTAGATGGCAGTCGTTGGGCTATGTCAGATGCACAAATGCTTTTAGGCAGCCTGAAAAATCTGACAGTGTTGGCCACTAACACACCCGGATCATGTTCCTGTGGGTTTGATGTCCCTGTAAAAAGGGTGAAGGAGGTCAGACGGCAGTCGCTTTATTGTAATAACAAGTTTCGCCAAATCAGGACCATGATTATTACCCTGGGCTCTGAAGCGTAAGCTAAAGATGCAACCGGGAAACACGCTCGGACGAAGAAGATTTATAGTGAAGTTTGTATACACCTGATCATTTCATGTAGGTGGTCAATCGACCATGCACACCCTGGTAGAGTTTTTCAGAACCGCCTCTCGGCCACCTGACGAGACCTGATTGTAGGTACGAGTAGGTGAGCGTTTCGTCCCATTGGGACGAAAAGCTACTTTCAAAAAGTTCAAAATATGTGTTGTGCGATTCGATTTTACACTTTTTAAAATAACGAAATTTTCCGTTCTTTACTTTTTTATTTTAAAATAACAAGGTGACTTTAATGCAGCCATATTTAAAAATCATGCGAATGGCCAGCGTCCGACTGTTTATTCCGTGCATTATCAAAAACTTTTGATAGTGTTCTGGAAAGTGGGATTTTGTGCATTGCTTTTATTTATTTGTAAGGCTTACAGTTTCCCAAAGCGAGTCGTGAGTTAAAATTAATGTGGACTTCTTGCATAAAAATTTTGTAGTTTAAATCTTTATCATCATTTCGTGTAGGTTTCACGGTCAATCGACCATGCGCAACCTGGTGTTAGAGTTCTTTGGAACCGCCTCTCGTCCTCTGACGTGGTTCCGTAAAGGACTTCCCTCCACCTCCCATGGCTCTACCAACCTCTCGGTTATACGAGCCGAATCTCGGGAGAGTGCGCTGTACTAGCATTTCGCATCTCTTTCCAGTCGCACCTGCTTGATCTCCCTACAAGTTCTCGATAGTGTCGCCTATCTATGCAATCATTGCATTTTAATAACTCTCCCCCATCCTTAGGGGGCTTACGTTCACAAGTACGCCTCGCTTGCCTTCTCGGCCAGAGGCCAGCTTCTGTCTTCTAGATCTTTGAGTTTGTCACAGTTTCAGTTTTTCTCTTCGTCTTCTTTGTCTGCTTGTGGCAGTATTCTTGATGTGCGTAAAGGACTACAAGATGACAGCCGGGACCAATGGCTTAACGTGCCTTCCAAAGCACGGAATCATCTTTATTATCAGACACTTAGGTGATTCACGCCTGCATTGTCCTAACCAAACTGGGAACATCTTAACAAAGTAGGTAAACTTTCCATGGGCAACGAACCTATGACCTCCGGGTCAACAGGCAAATGCCTTAACCACTGGATCACAGAGGTAGTTAATAAGTAGGTAATAATGGCCCAGTCTCCTGTACGACTGAGGATTTGGGGGAGGCAAACGGCAGGGCGGTGGACGTGGCTATGTACTGGTCAATTCGTATTTAAAATATATATTTATATATACCACAGCCATTTCGACTAGAAAAGATGAATAATAGGTAATTTTTATTTTTCATTTTTGATTCTTTTTTTTTCTAATTTAATGTTCATAAAAACTTATCACCAATATAAATTGTATAATAGAATAGCTAATCCTGTTCAGACAGCCATTTCGCAACTCTCCATGTCAAAGACACTAACATAATCCTTTTAATGTTAAATAATGTCAAGTTTAATGTACATAAAGTGGCACTTGAAGGTTCCTCCGCCCGTAATGGCATCGCTTACCCTTTGACAGGTTATGACAGGGACAATTAAGGAGTGCTTTACCCTAAGAAATTGGTGTAAGGTTACATTTTGGCACTTCATTCATTCATATTTCACATTATGGTGTTAGAATTCTGCGCATTCTGGTGTTAGAGTATTTCGAAACCTCTTGGCCTCTGAAGTTGATTCTTTAACGAGAAACAGCATCCATATCGGACAATCGCATAGTTCAAGCCTGCAAACGAGAAAGTAATAAATAAATCACTATCACTACATAGTATAAAACAAAGTCGCTTTTCCTGTCCCTATGTCCCTTTGTATGCTTATTAAATCTTTAAAACTACGCAACGGATTTTGATGCGGTTTTTTTTAATAGATAGAGTGATTCAAGAGGAAGGTTTGCGAAGCTGGGGCGGGTCGCTAGTAAATTATATCTATACTATCTTAGTCTGGCAACAAAACTTAACGTAGTTTAATCAAAATATTATTAAAAATATATACTAAGAGCTTTCGCCCGCGGCTTCGCCCGCATGAATTACCCTCGGGAACCGTGCTTTGTCCCGGGATGAAAGGTACCCTATGTCCTTCTCAATACTCCTTGCTATGTGTATGCGAAATTTCAGGAAGATTGATTCAGTAGATATGACGTGAAGAGGTAACAAACAAAACAAAGAAATAAAAATTTTATATGTATAATATATACTATGTATGATATAATTTATTTAATAAATCCTTAATACAAATATTATGTATATATAAACTTATGACAAAAAATAAAACTAAAATTAAATCTACTCTTAATTTAAGTAAAAAATAGAGCCCAAGTCATTGTCATCACATGGTAAAGTACCCAAAAGACTGGCGGCGTTACCTCTTTGTACTGCTATGTATGTATATCAAGGTAGATGTAGCGTTAACCCTACCATCACAATTTCTCATAACGCCAAATTCAGGCCCGATTTCACCAAAATACCTCCTAGTTCCAATTTATAACGCCATTTTTATTTATGCCACCGGTATTCCCGAAAAGATTTTTAAAACCGCCACATAAATACACGCCGGGGTAAATCACCCCCCGTCACCCAAGTTGCCGAAACGAGAATGGGGCGCGCGACAAATAAATATCGCGACTTATGTCGTTTTTTCACGACACCCTGCCAATTTTAAGGTACTTACGGTTGTATTTTTAAAGCACATTTTTTTCAAATTCAAAAATTCTTGTCCATTTATTTTTACGATGTCTGAAAAATAATAGAATAATAATATTTATTTATCATAATTTTTTCAAAATTTTCCACTACCCCTTACTTTTCTCTGCATTACTCATTTGGTCGACTGGTAGATAAAGCCTCAAGCTTTAAGTCCGCCATTTACAATTGTGTAATAAAGTTAAATAAATAAATAATAATAGAGTTATTGCTGGCACAGGCCAACAATGTCAATAAAAAAATATATATGCTGGACTTTTCTGCTGGGTTGGTATTATTATATTCTGTGCTTTTGTCTACACATTAGTTTCTTTGTTTTAAATATGTATTCGCATTTCATAAATTAAAAAGAAGCTTGCGCTATTGTTTGCGTCAATGTATTTAACACGATGTTGTTTTCTATCAAGAGAAAGAACAACACAAACCGATACATTCTCGTATCGAGCAATGTTACTCGGCCATAAATTGCTTTATTTCCGGTCTCGACAGTAATGTACTAATATTTATTTATTTTTTATATTTATCTTACCCGTAACCTGAAAGAGATTGTATATGCGATAATGAAAAAATTAAAAAAATACATTTCACCCATTATTTTTTATAATGCAATAATGAGTTTTTACTTACTTGGTATGCAAACCGGATAACGCTAATTAATTATGACTTAAATGATTTTCATCTAAAAAAAAACATAATATTGATACCATTTACACTACACAACCAAGTTACAACCATTTGTCATAGCAGCGAAAGTATCAATATTGTCGGGCGAGGTCGACAGTAACTAATGGTGGACCGTGATGTATAGTGTGGACGTGGCATTAGTTAAATAATTATGATTCTGTCTTGATTTTCTATAATTTTTCTTTTTCGCCGACTACGAAATAAGAAAGGAGGGTTAGGTTTTTGAGGGATACATACAATTCGTACTAACCTGAAATCAGCGAGACTGTGTCAAGTATGATATATTTAAAAAAACTAAAGAAAAATGAAAAATTTTTGATACACAGTGTATTTGCCTAAATACATGAAATAAATAAATATTCGATCATTTTAAAAATGGAGCTTATAAAATGCAATATATATAAAATTGGTTACAAATCTTAATCTGATTTAAACCCTACTGCTGTAAACTTATGAGCTACTTTAGAAGTCACTGTCGCGTGTACAATAGAACAATAAAACCGGTACAACTTTAATAGAACACCAGAGGGCGCTACTAGCGACTAACAGCCATATTGTGTTTAACTTTCTGATAGAATTATCAGAACTTGTTCCGACTCAATTCGCATCTTCAGTTGATACTAGACTAGTGTATCTTTATGTACAGTCGGCCACATTATATACAATACAATACAATACAAAACCCCTCTATTGCACATAGAATACAGAAAATAATGTACCTTTTATTCTTATACCTAAAGTGGCTTTTTTCTGGCTGCTTAAGGACATCTTATACACGCTTAACAACTGCAATCTATCGATAACAGCCGGGACCAACGTCTTAACGTGCCATCCTAATAGAATAGAATAGAATAGAATTTTATTTGCGTAAACATGTTTTTATAGAGGTGGATAGTTATGGTATGTACACATAATCGCCAATTAATATCATGCAAATAGGTATTCTTAATGGCTCAATTGAATAAACAATAAAAATTATATAAAATAGACAATATTCAAAAGATTTCGATCTAAACTAAATTCATCATTAAATTAATGCATAATATCTTTTATTTAATTTTATAATGGTTTGCAATAAAATCACGAAGGAACTCAAGATAGAAATGCCACTAATAGCGACCAGTCCAAACAAATTCGCCGTCGCTTGACACTCGCTATTGTTAAGGACATACTTGCCTAGGTTATCAAGCTCCTCGATATTGTTTGCTTCGTCATTTCTAATTATTTATATCAAAAAATCAATATTATCCGTTCTCTGTGATTTAAATTCTAGCTTAGTATATAAGGTGGACACAAATCAACTGCAAATATTTTAAGGGCAGATACAGACCACTATACTGAGATTTTTTCCAAATAAACATATATCGAAATACGAAGTTTTATTTTTCACTCTATACTAAACTAGATCAGCTGATTCTCAATTTGTATGGGAGGTCAAAAATTTTTTCGTATTTCTACATAAGTTTATTTGGGAAAGTTGTTCAGTTTAGTGGTCTGAATCTGCCCTTAAAATATTCACAGTTGATTTAAATTCACCTTATATAATAAATAATAGATCTTGCAAACGGATTTTCAAGCAAAACAAGATTATCCAAGCATCTATAAATCAATTTGAGTTTCATCCGCAAGTGTCAAAACTTGCCGGCTCTCGTATCTGTATCTGGCTGGTTGATAGAAACTCCACAACTATTATTCATACGATAGATAAAATCTTTTCATTTTATTCAAAACTAGGTGTTGACCGCAGATCCACCCGCGTGGTACTCGTTATAACGCGCCAAAAAGTTAAGACTGACGTTATGTTTGACCCACGGTCTTTGACTAATATTAAATATATAGGTATAAGGATAAATCACACAGATTAAGTTAGCCCTTAAGTAATAACTATAAAAGTAAGTAACTTTAATTATTTTCATACCAGATTTTGAATCTGCGTAACTGTTTCATAGCCATGAAACTGAACGACAGACAGACTATCGCAGTCATAATATTAGTATAAAAATATGGCTTTGTTTATATTGCAATCTACCAGGAAATACTGGGAGTTGCTGTAAAAAGTCTAAAAGTCGAAGGATTTTCGATAAACAAAAAAAAGTTGTTATTTGTTTCCTCAAACCTATTTTTACAAAAATCCTTATTTTTCTACAAAATCTTTTTCCTGATATATTTTCCAAAAATAACGCAATTCTACAGTAAATAAAGCTTCCAAATAGAGGAAAATACGTTATTTTGAGCCCGTCATTCCGTACTTACGGATCGTAGGAAATCCACTATGACTACCCTAAAGCATAGTTTTCCAACGTCGACATAAGTCGAGAGAGTAGCTTTAAGCTTGCTTTATATTGTGCGAGTAAAATGGCGAGTTCGCTGACTAGTGACTGCAAAATTGCTACGCTTTCACCGGCGGAAACATACATTCGTGGTCAAAGTTTTTTAAAATCAGGGCAGTCAATAAGTGAAAACCACTCCATTACTCCGCACCTATCAAATCCAAATCAAATCAAATTGTTTATTTTTAACATCGGATATTCTTATCACTCATTGACGTCAATCATTGGTTTACCACCACTTCCAAAGGGCAAGTAGAGAAGACACAGTTTATTAATATACATTGGGTTTGAATATCATGACTTAGTAAACAAAGGATACTACAATAGAAGAGAGAACTCGACAAATGTGAACAACTGTCCACTAATGCATCTCCAGAAATACCTACTTAATCAGAGCCGAGATTTACTGAAGGGGTCCCGCACAATACAGGGGGCGGCACAATAGTAAATTGCAGTTTTTGTGGCCAAGGTGCACTGAACATCCGAGTGGTAATGAAAAAACGATTACTGCAATCGTGGGCCATTGTTGTGGACGAATAATTTTCGTACCTGTCTCTTTTATGCTACGGTGTCTAATTTATTTAATGTTATGAAATGTGCGATTTGTGTAGCACAATGTGAAGATTAAGGGTGTGTTACGATTTTTCGGAAAAAAATTTTTAGAACAGCTTTTTCATCAGTACCATTAATGGCCATTCCTCGAAGATATTGTTTATAGAATACTACCTTTTGCTTGCGGCTCCACCCGCGTCATTCCCCTCCGGAACAGTGCTTTTCTTCCGGATAAAGGTACCCTAAATCCTTCTCAATATTTCTTACTATGTGTATGCAAAATTTCAAGATGATTGGTTCAGTAGATATGGCGTGAAAACGTAACAAACAAACAAATAAATTAACAACAATTAAAATTATCAACAATAGCGTAAAATTCAACAATCAAAAAATCTTACTTTCGCATTTATAATATTAGTTGAGATGAGATTGGAATTGGGTAATACGCAAAAAAATTATATTCATCATCTCAACAAAAAAAAAAACTTTAATAAAAAAAAATATTACAACAGTTATACACAAAAATATTCCTCCTTTTTTTTAAAAATAACCACAGACTATAAAAGATATTGCTTACAAAGTAACACCCTGTGAACGCAACTAGAGTTTATTTATAAACAGTAAATCCGCGCCGTAGGGGATAACTCATTACTAAGTTTTGGTGAAGTCGGTTACCCGCTTGTTATAAGTTCCGTTTCTTTTGTGGGTTCAACTAGAGTTGCTTACATTGGCTTAGTTACACAAGTAAGGCAGTAAAATGTTTTGTATGTTGTTTTTACTGTCGTAACTTCTGAATGTTTACATAATAAACATAAATAAATATATAATTCTATATATTTTACACTAGGTTCCAGCAGTGTTGTGCTCGGTTATATATATCGCGCCAAAAAGTACTCATTTTTGACAATATCCATATCAAATTATATCAAAATCGGTCCAGCGGTTTAGTCTTGACAGCGTAACAGACAAACCGACAGGCAGACAAACAAACTTGCGCTTATAATGGATATAATTATGCATATGGATTACAGAGTAGTCTTCTTCGTCCGACCGAGTTTCCCGGTTGAATCTTCAGCTTAAGCTTCAGAGCCCAGGGTACGCTGATAATCATGGTCCTTATTTTATTTGGCGGTACTGGTTATTACGATGAAGCGAAGCCGTCTGACTTGAAACACTGTTTATAGTGTAACCAGACCCACAGGAACATGACCCGGGTGTGTTAGTGGCCAACACTGTCAGATTATTCAGGCTGCCTAAAGGCATCTGATATAGCCTAACGACTGCCATCGGGTAATCTCTGGAACGGCTTGACCGATTTTGACGGGATTTTTACTGGCAGATTTCTGATGTAAAGCTTATTTTGGACATAGTTTACAAAGAAAAAATATATTATAAAAGTTTAAAGTAAATTGTTTTCATTGTCAGTTTGTCCATTGACAAAGGCCTCCTCCAGTCTTTTCCACATCTCTCTGTCTTGCGCTATTCGAGTCCAGTTTGATCCAGCTACTGCCTTCATTTCATCTAGCCTCCTTTATAAGGAGTAACTTGGGCTATTTCAATTGTACTAATATTTTCGTTAATTGCGAACTGAAAAATACTTTTTGTTGAATTCCACGCGGACGAAGCCGCGGGCACAGCTGGTACGTAATAAAACATTTTTTTCTTACGTCAGCAATATTTTCCATGTAACATTTACAAAAACGTTATAAGTTGGCTTCCATTGTTACGTGAGCATTGGTACGGTACCAACTTTTCCTATTATTGTGTGCCATATTCCCATTGTTTACATTTACGTCCTCATACGTATCACTAGTATGAGTTTAACGCAGAGGCTAGCGACTGCGTTAGGATTTTTTATAGGGCTAGGAAATCTAAGTTAGATAGATAGATAGATAAAGGCGGACTTATCGCTAATCCATTTTTTTCCAGACAACCTTAGCATAAATACATATACATATATACATATTCTTAGCTACCCGGTACGTGGAGCAAAGAGAAAAAAAAACATACACACACGAACAGGAACTCGATTTTTAATAACGAAAATACAATTTGAATTTGTTAAACGGAAATTCATAAAAACAAAACTTAAACGTTATAACAAAATCTAAAAAGTAACAATTTATCAAAAACAATTCTAAGAAAAGAAAAAGGCAAATCGACCGGCATAGATTTCCCTTAGTAATGTGCTCACTACGAGGATTCCTTTTTACTCTGAGGCGCGCAGTGGGTTATAAAGACGCTTTCCCATCCCCGCCCTAGCGACCGGGGGGGGCTCTCTGCTAATACGGCCTTCCTGGCTGGAGAACGTCCTCGTGCTCCTCTACCTCAGGCTGCAAGTCTTCTGCAACCCTGGATGTACTCGGCACAGGATGTGAGTCTAGAGGCACCACACAGTCGCTCCTGGCGGCTCGCTCAGGCGTGGACTCCACATCATCAAGGTCTGCACCTGAGAATGTGAATAAATTCTTAGAACTCTTAAGAGTTGTTTTTCGCGCGATGAAACTGAACCGCTGCAGTCAATTCAATTGCATCACAGGCTATGAATGTTGTCAACAACATGAGGTTGGGCCTCTGGTTGTTATCAAAGACACTTCAACCTCATGCAAAAGAGGAATATGTAGGGGTCGGGTCCCCGGTCGTCACCAAAGACGCTTCGACCCCAACGCCAGAGAACATCTCCGACCGTGAGAAACATAGGCATATTCGCATAATTCCCACACTACATGACATAGTCACGACACAACGTCAGGACACACCCCTGACCGTGAGAAACATAGGCATATTCGCATAATTCTCACCGTAAGAAACATAGGCATATTCGCATAATTCTCACCCTCAAAGAAAGCAGCACACGTCTCGGGAGTCCACTCCCCTCGCCACGGCACCATAAACTCTGCCGCAGCCTGTGTAGATTTCCCATAAGAACCAGCCAGAAGCTGCACTTCATATCGACAATGAGGGAGTGTCTTTACCACACGGTATGGTCCACGCATGCCTGAGTCGAGCTTGCCAGTCGTCTGTGCCTGTTTAATAACAAAAACAAGATCATTAATTGAGAACATCCGAGGCACACTTCGATCAGCGTTCACTGTTGCATCTTGTTGGTTTTGGTTTGCCTTTAAGCGTTCCGAAACCCTCTGCCGATTCATCTCTCGCAAAGCCTTACGGTTCGGATGCGAACCATCCAGGGCAACATCTTTAATAAGATGACGTAAAAGAGGTGTAGCTGCCTCAATGCCCACCAACACGTTAAGTGGAGATAACTGGGTAGTTTTTTGCTTTGTTATGTTAAGAACCAACTGGAGACGCCACATGACATCTGACCACTCATTCTGTCTATGATTACATTCAACGCGGACCATGTTTAGTAAGGTTCGACAATAACGCTCGACCTGGCCGTTTGAATGATGCATCTCTGGGGTGATAAGATGCATATCGATGCCCCATTCAGTTACAAGCTTTGAAAACTCTGAGCTTTGAAACATACGGCCTCTGTCTGCTACGAGTAACTTTGGTGTACCAAACAAAGAAATTACATTGGTAAAGAGCCGTTTCAGTTCGGTAGCATCCTGACCTTGCATAGGGTACAGAAGACAATATTTTGAAAAGGCGTCCACGACAATGAGCACATACTTAAAACAATTTGACTGGGGTAAGGGGCCCAAGGCATCTGCATGAATAACCTCAAAAGGATCAGATGGCTTTTCCCAAGAATGTATGGGCTGGTGAGGAGCTCTGGGAATCTTTTTATGAGTTAAGCAGGTAATACAATGTATGTATATGTACAGGTAAAACATTATCTTAAGTCAAAATACAAAGCTGATCCTGACCGCTATCGAGATAGGTTTATTGACGCAAGAAACTCGTGTAATAGGAAGCGTAGGGATGCACAGCGCCGCCACATTCACAAGTCCGTCGAGAATGGAGACCCAGCTAAAGTCTGGAAGTTCCTTAGAACTATGGGAGTCGGGAAAAACAGTCGCAACATTCCCACTAATTTAGACATCAATTGTCTCAACAAGCATTTTGCTTCTTCCTCTTCTTCTTATGGTGGTAACGATAAAGTTCAGACTTTAAACTACCTTTCTTCAATTCCCACTCCCGATTATCCTAGTTTCTCTTTTAGTCCAATTGCTGAATGTGATGTTCAGAAGAGTGTATTTTCCCTGTCTTCCAACGCTGTAGGCACAGATGATATTAGTCGCAAAATGATCTTACCTATACTTGACATCATTATTTCTCCTCTCACCTTAATTCTGAATAATTCCTTGACTCAAGGTATCTATCCATCTGCCTGGAAAAGTGCCCACATTATCCCTTTACCAAAAAAGGCAAATCCATCTAATTTCTCTGACTTTCGACCAATTTCCATCCTTCCTTTCCTTTCAAAAATTCTTGAAAGAGCAGTTCAACTCCAGCTCAATACCTTTCTCAACAAAAATAACATTCTCAGCCCTTTTCAATCTGGTTTCCGCGCAGGCCATAGTACTCAAACGGCCCTTGTTAAAATTTCTGATGATATCCGTTCCGCAATGGATAGAACGGAGCTTACTGTTTTATGTCTCTTAGATTTTAGTAATGCTTTCAATACAGTCGATTTTGATGTGCTCCTGGGAATCCTCTGCTCTCTGAACATATCTCCATCAGTCATTAATTGGTTTCATTCTTACCTGCATGGACGGCAACATCGGGTACTTATTGAGGAGAATCTCTCCTCGTGGTGCTCGACGTCCTGTGGTGTTCCTCAAGGTGGTGTCCTATCTCCTCTCTTGTTTGCTTTATTCATAAACTCCATTACTTTTCATATCCGCACTTCCTATCACCTTTATGCTGACGACCTACAAATTTACTGTCACTCGTCGTTAGAAAATCTTTCCGTGGCCATATCCGATATTAACAGTGACCTATCTCGAATTGCGGAATGGAGTAAATCTTATGGACTAATAGTCAATCCCATTAAAACACAAGCTATTATTTTAGGTAGTTCTCGTCTTGTATCTAGAATCGATTGGCTATCTATCCCTTCTCTTGTTTTTGACAATACCTCTATTATATATAGTAAAAAGGTTAAAAATTTGGGATTAATGTTTGACTGTAATATGTCATGGGCGCCACAGCTGGCCGAGGTCAGTAAGAAAGTATTTGCTGCGGCTGGCGCTATGAGAAGAATAAGGAATTTTTTGCCTATCAAGACCAAAATCACGCTTGCACAATCTTTGCTTCATCCTATTCTGGACTATGCTGACTCCTGCTATTTAGACCTCACTGAGGAGCAACTAAATAAACTTGAGACTTCTTCAAAACTTCTGTATCAGATTTATATTCGGTTTACGTAAATATGATCACGTTTCCTCTTTTCGCTCTCAACTCAAGTGGCTCCCTATTAGATACCGTCGTAATTTACATATTCTCTCGCTTTTATATACAATCCTATTTATTCCTTTTTCTCCTGGTTACCTCAGAGAACGTTTCAGGTTTTTCGGTGAGGTTAATAGTCGTGAGTTGCGTAGTACTGTCTCCCTCCGTCTCGTTACCCCTGCACATGTTACCCAGTTCTATTCCAATTCCTTTACCGTTCAGGCTGTTCGTTTGTGGAATGCACTGCCTGTTGAAATTTGTAAGGCTCAGACAATATCATCCTTTAAAACCAGGTAAAAAATCATTATCTCTCATTAGTGGAAGCTGGTCACTGATAGTAGTATTTTCATTCACTAGGTTCTATATTATACTGGTAAATTTTTATATAAATCTTTATGTATATGTATGTATGTATGTGTATGTATGTATATGTATGTATATGCATTTATGTATGTATAAGTATGTATATGTATTTGTGTATGATTATTCGTGTATGTTTTTTTTTCATTCATAGTTTATTATATTATTTATTTCATACTTGTTTTGGTACCGCCTACCGCATTTTTTCCACGTTGTTCCTATCCACCCTAAGGTTGGCTGGAAGAAATTGCATCAGCGATAAGTCCGCCTTTGTACACATTGTTTGTATTTGTATTCAACATGTATAATTTGTATGATAATGGTACAATAAAGAGTATATCTATCTATCTATCTACAATGATTCACATACTTTTGAACAAATGATTTTAGCGAGGGAAACCAAAAGTGTTTTCTAATGAGCTCTAAAGTTTTTTCAGCCCCAGGGTGAGCGTGCTCATCATGAAATATCCTGAGCAGGCTGAGCCTGTGACCTTTCGGTACAAAGCAGAGAAGCTTGGAGTCTTCTCCAACTGGGGAATACTTATAATAGAGCAAACCATTCTTATGGACATAGTGGTTAGAATCTAGCTGTCCGTCAGTTAGTTTCCGGAGAAGTTGTTGGGTTTCACCATCAGCAGCCTGCGCTATTTGAGCCCAGTTTTGCTGCCTGCGAGCTTCACAGACATTAACAGGGTTTCGGCTCAAATAGTCGGCGTGCGACATAGAGGTACCCTTACGGTATTCTAAACTAAAGTTAAAGTCCTGCAAGTATATCCACCATCTGGCAACACGCGGCAACAAATCTTTTTTTTGTTGCGTAGCTTTTAAGGCATTACAGTCAGTGACGACTGTAAACTGAACTCCAACCAGATAGTGTCTAAAATTCTGCAGGGCTTTAACAACGGCCAAGGTCTCAAGCTCATAGGAGTGGTACCTTGGCTCGGCACCCTGGGTTCGCTTGCTAAAGTACCCAACTGCTCGCTTAAGCCCGTTATCATGAACCTGAAGAAGCACTGCACCATAACCAACAGAACTTGCGTCTGTGTGGACTTCAATAGGTAAATCAGGATCGTAAATAGCCAAAATAGGCTCGCTGGTAAGTTGAGCAATTATATCTTGCCGTGCCTCTTCCTGTTCATTACCCCAAATAAAAGGCTCACCCTTCCTTGTCAGCCTTGTAATTGAAGCAGTTTTAGAAGCAAAGCCAGCTATATAGCGGCGAAAATAACTTGCCAAGCCCAAGAATTGACGGACCTGCTTCACGGTCTTTGGGATTGGGGCTTCCACCAACGCCTGGACTTTCTGTTCGCTCGGCTGTACCTGACCTTGACTAATAGTGCGACCTAAATACTCAATTTTCGTAGAAAGGAAAGAGCACTTCTTAAGGTTGATAGAAAAACCTGCATTAGTCAAAGTCTGCACGACCCTACGAAGGATAGAAAGACCTTCCTCAACCGTGAGGCTAAGGATTAACACGTCATCGATATACACCAGGGCTTCACCAGACTCGAGATGATGATGTAGAGTTTTCGACATAATTCTTGGGTAAACTACGGGCGCATTAGCCAGACTATATGGCATCTTCAGGTATTCGTAATGCGCTTCCGGAGTAACGAATCCGGTGAACTCTACAGAGTCTTCATCCATAGGAATTTGGTGAAACCCTGTCGCCATATCAAGGCTTGTGAAGTATTTGTGCTTGCCCAATCGATCAATGTGATCGTCGATTAATGGTAACGGAAAACGATCCTTAACCGTTATTGAATTCAATTTGCGATAATCAACGCACATTCTGTCGGATCCGTCTTTTTTTCGTACTAATAAGATTGGACTGGCAAACTCAGATTCAGACTCACGAATGATATTCTTTTCTAAAAGATCGCTAATGAACTCGCGAACTTTCAAAATCTCAGGATAAGATAGGCGATATGGCCTGTAATTGATAGGCGTGTTGCTATTCAATTTAATTGACATGCTACCGGTATTAACCGTTGAAGTAGCGGTTCCAGAAATGAAAGATTTTGAAAATTCTTCGATCAGATTTAACAGCTTTCTTAAATCATCGCCAGTCAAATGGGTCTTAATCGGAATTTGCGCTATTGAAGTAGCACTCATTACGTCATGTACAACACGAGGCTCACACGAAATATACTGTTGGTGACGCGTACGCACGTAAGTAACTCCCTCTCTATTCAATACATCGGTACCAACAATGATGGGAGTATTCATAAGTTCAGAGGGAACTGCATGCAAGTCCACTTCCAGAGTTACTTCATTAAATTCTATGGGCAAGGTTACAAAATAAGTAGACTCTATTTCTTGTCCACCAATGCCTCTTAGAACTCTGAAAGTAGGCTTGCGCACACATTTAAAATGTTTAAGCAGAGAAGAGGAAATAAGAGATATGCAAGAGCCGCTGTCGATAAGGATATCGACAGGAACTCCTTGTATAACAGCAACAACAATATCTTTGCCCTTATTTTCCGAGGATTGTCGGCAAAAATTAACATTCGTCTTATTCCGTGACTCGGATTTTATCTTTGCAAAACAAGTCTCAATTTTATGGCCGGGTTTTTTACAAAAACCACACGGCTCAGGTTTATTAGTGATTTGAACCACATTACTTTTATGAATATCGTTGTTGCGGTTATCGTTACTAGACATTGGTTTAGGTTTCTTTGAGCAATTAGCCTGTCTATGGCCATACTGGCCACATGAAAAGCATTTATTACCCTCAAACTTACGTTTACGACTAATATCGCTGTTAGTCGCAACGGGCTTTTTATTAGATCCGACTGTATTTGGCTTGACATAGATGGAGAAAAACTCCACCAAGTCATTTGGCATTAATTTTGCATTTGTGGCTGAAGCGCGGATTTGAGGGTCAGTGATACCTCGAATAACAATAGCAGATATTAGCTCATCACTTAAACCTCTAACTATACGCAACCTCAACAACGACCGCCGAGCATAATCGGCGTAGGTCGAGTAGTTATCGGAATTAGAACTCATAACCTCGTACAAAATATTCGCAACATCGGGCTTTTTGGGGCACAATGGCTTGAACTCTTTTTTTAAAATTGGTCCAACTACGGTCATTAGTAACCCACTCATTTAACCAGGTCCTGGCATCGCCTTTGAGACAATTCCCAATGCGAGAAAGGCACTCGTTATCGTTCCAATGATTTACAGTTTTAGCACGGTCTACCTCTTCGCACCAGGTGTCTATGTCGTTGATGCTTGGATCAAAATTAGAAATAAAGTAAGTTTGGTTGGATCTCACCGTAGTGTTGATGGTTCGTATCGCATCGATGATGCGATCGGTTGCACGTCCTTCGCTGTCCATGGCAGCACTCACTGAGCACGCTGGCATCGAAGGGACTGCAGACTCAGGGCGCTCAGCCGTCGACTCGCGGCGCTCAGCCGTCGACTCGCGACGCTCAGCCGTCGACTCGCGACGCTCAGCCGTCGACTCGCGACGCTCAGCCGCCGACTCGCGACGCTCAGCCGCCGACTCGCAACGCTCAGCCGCCGACTCGCGACGCTCAGCCGCAGGCTCTGCTTTATGCCGTCGCGATGAAGGTGACTGTCTTTCCTCTAAGGACGTCAGACGATCTAAGATATGATTAATTGTTTTCGTTAGTACATTAGCAGGGGATTTATCACGTTTGCGTGAATGGCCAGAACGTAAATGTAAGTGCTCAGAATAGTCGCGATCTTTGGATCGGGAATCATGGCGGTGAGTACGCGAATCACGGTCCGGAGAACGTGAATCACGTCTCCGAGAACGAGAGGGTCGACTACCAGATCGCGAATGTCTATGGTGGCTTCTGTTAGGCATTATTAAGTTCTAACGGTATACTAATTCAAAATAAATTAGTAAAAAAAAAGGAACAATGAAACAAATCTGAATACAAAAAATTTTTTGACGAAAGAAAAAAAAAATGTTTTCAAATAAAATCAAATTGGAACGTACTCACAAAAATTAACAAACTCAGGTGTTACTTAACACTTTAATCCTTTAATTGTTTCACTGCAAAAACACACCAACACAAAATACCGTTATTTTCGAACTATTTGTTTACGTCGATTTGCCTTTCTTAAACAGGGTTTGACCAAAGCAAAAAGGGCGCGAATAAAGGATAAGTATCCCTCTTCTGATCTTAGCTACCCGGTACGTGGAGCAAAGAGAAAAAAAAACATACACACACGAACAGGAACTCGATTTTTAATAACGAAAATACAATTTGAATTTTTTAAACGGAAATTCATAAAAACAAAACTTAAACGTTATAACAAAATCTAAAAAGTAACAATTTATCAAAAACAATTCTAAGAAAAGAAAAAGGCAAATCGACCGGCATAGATTTCCCTTAGTAATGTGCTCACTACGAGGATTCCTTTTTACTCTGAGGCGCGCAGTGGGTTATAAAGACGCTTTCCCATCCCCGCCCTAGCGACCGGGGGGGGCTCTCTGCTAATAATATACATAAATATTTATTTAAAAATTAACCAGTATAATATATAACCTAGTGAATGAAAATACTACTATCAGTGATCAGCTTCTACTAATGAGAGATAATTACCTGATTTTTAAAGGATGATATTGTCTGAGCCTTACAAATTTCAACCAGCTCGCTTTTCTTCCCATACAATTATACAGTGGCCGCTAGCATTACGGCTCCGCACAACCGGTATTTCCCCAAAAACGACGGTCTTAACCAGGTATTTAGGACCCTAAAATCGACCGCCACACTTATTTACCAGGTTATTTTTGGGTTTCTGAAATACCAGTTCGGAGCCCTGATTTTGTATGGAATTTCTAAGTAAATTTACTATCCGCCAGAGGCGTTGTACAGGTTTTTCATATCGCTAATGCAGTCGCTAGCGTCTGCGTTTATAAATACTCATACTAGGCGCACTGCATGTTACGTCGAAATTTGAGGTACTTAAAGCAATCGCTAACTTTTGTGTCGATTATTGTTGAACCTCTTTTACTTTTTGGACATGAAGCTATATTTTCGTAGTCTCTAATTTTGTATGACATATTTTCTTTTATTTAGAAACACCAATAAATTTACAATTTTCAGATTTATTTCTAAACTAGCTTTCGCCCGCGGTTTCGTCCGCATGAATTTCCCTTGGAAACAGTGCTTTTTCCTGGGATAAAGGGTATAATATGTCCTTCTCAATACTCCTAGCTCTGTGTATACGAAATTTCAGAAAGATTGGTTCAGTAGATAGGGCTTGAAAGCGTAACAAACAAATAAACTCACAATAAATTTACAATTTTCAGATTTAATTCAAAATATGTGCTGTATAACATTGCTTCTCGCCATATTTCATTATTATAGGTCAACGAGTCATAAGTTTGATTGTCTTGAAATCGCAAATTTTTCGAAAATTTTTACATTTCACGTTTATTTCTTTTGTTCGCATTGACGCATAGGATTGATTATTTATCAGCCGAAAGAGATCTAAAATCTGGAAAATAGTTATGAATTTCAACTTAATACCTTAATGAGTTCCTGAGAAAAATATTTTTGACAGACATACGGACAGAATGACAATATAGTGATTCTATAAGGAGTTCCGATACCCTTTTTTAAAGTACAGAACCTTAAAATTGCTCAAACGCACAATAAAATAATAAACCAACTTTTTCAACATAACTTTCAAACAAATCTTAGAATGACAATTACAGAAGTTATTGTAAAATACGTCAGATGGCACGGACGTAAAGAATGCGAAATTAGTAATTTCCAACTTTGCCAATTCGGTTACAACGACCAAATGTCAAAGATTTTAATTATCAAAGCAATTCCTATTCACTTCACAATCGGACTTTTCCGTTTGAATGATAAGAATTAGGAAAATTCAATATTAAATTCGCCGTCTTTGAAAAGTTGATATTTAGGTTAATTGGCAATTAAAGGTAGAATTTGACTAATCAAGAGCGTAGACTGATTTTTGGGACTTGAATTTAGATTTACACGAATGATATTCAAATTCACACGTGAATTAATTTTAAACAATATAAATTCGAATTTCAAATTGAAGATCTTGTGAAAAGTTGTGTTCGTAAAGTGAAATTTCGGAATTTTAAGAATAGGCTTGTGTCCATTAAGAATAAATATAATGGATAGGGGTTTATAATGATTAATTATATTATGGAGAAAATAACAAACAAGTTTAATTATTAAAAGCGTTAAAGATTAATAATATTTTTAAAAAATAAATTTCGTAAAATGAAACCTTTAGTCACGTGACAGTGAACACCAATCAGAAAGCGTTACGTCACGCCGTGCGAAACTCCAATCTTGTCTTTGACGTTTCGAGTATCACTACCGGTTCTTGATAAAATTTTGGTTTTTAACAACTAATATCAAGTTGATACAGTTTTTGCTAATTATAATTTGAAAGAATTAACCATGGAATCTGGATTCAGCAAAGCAGACAGTAATAATTTGCCCAGAATCGATGCCGAACTGTAACTTTTGCTCATCTGAATTTCGCAATGTTAAAACTTCCTTGTAAGTATAAAATATTTATTATAAGCTTAAATGCTATGTGATATTTCAGTTCGGTACACAAGAACTTAATGTTGTGACGTACATTTTGCAAGATACTGTTTACTATTTTACTGTTTCCTTCATATGATACTCCATATAATTAGTCATATCATTTGGCAACTAGAATAATAAAAAGAGTATGTTTGTAACATTAATTAGAAAACTAAAATGAAACGTTCACTCCTAAAAGTGAAACAACTTAACCTGAACTCATGTATTTATTATTTAGAAAATAGGGATTCTACAAAACACATCTAGTTTGCTCGAATTAATTAATAGATTGTATTGTGTGAAATACTTAATCAAAATGATCTTCACAAAAATACATTCTTGAACCTGTTGATAAAGTTTGTAATATCTTTATTGCTTTAAAATACATGGTAAATAGAACATTATTAAAATCAGAAGACAATGGCGGATTTATCCCAGGAAGGGATCTCTTAGCATAAAGTATGATCTCTAAAGTATGAGCATCATCTCTTCTTGCAAGTTTTAGCCACTTTTTCCGTATTTCTCCATTGTTTGGAACATATATAAATAACTTGTTTGGCGTTTTTATAGTCGTGCTATCACACTGGGGCACTATACAGTACTTATAATATGAGAAATTTATTTTTAAACGATTAAAACTAGCTATAACGTACGAAGACACGATCGCTCTTTGGTTTGTTTTGCACGGCGTGACGTCATTCAAGACGCCATGACAGTCTTGTGCGTTTTGGAACCAAATTGAAAAATGGTTTTTTAAAACGCGAAATTTATAATGTAAACGCTCGATTAAAAATAAATAAACCTTTTTTTTCGATAAAATGCCTTATAAGCTAAAATATTAAGCAGTTATTGAAATTTTGTCAACTAGCCTATTAATTGTATGCGATAATGGAACGGATGGAAGCTCGTGTTCCTCTGTTACTATGGAATTTATTTTATTCTCAGAGATTTATTATTTTGACAGTCATGCAGCGTAATCGTAGATGACTTCCTTTTTTGTCTTATCAACCGACTTTCAAAAAAAGAGTTATCAATTAGATTGTTTTTTTTTCTTCAATTAACAATAGTCTTACGTAGAAAAGAGTATACGTTCTGTTTTATATTGTACTGCAACACCGAATTTTATTTGCATTAATATTCGTGTGTTTCATATTTGTCGCCACACTAAAAACTGAGATTGTTTACTTGTCTGCCTCAAAAAAAACTGTATTAAAAAAAAAGTTGAATTTATAAATGGAACACAGTTGAAGTGTGGGCCAAATGCGGGTCCAAAAAATACCGCATCATTGCTCACATAATTTCGGCCCTCAGTAATGGGGAAAGTATGTCGAATGCCACACTGACTGGGGGAGCCGTGACGTAAACGTAAATCAAGGGGGTTGACCATTGCTCCAAAAATATGTATTTTTCAGGATTTGTATGTCATACAAGTTCGCAGTATTTTAGGAAGATATGAAGAATAACTTGTATTTAGTTTTAGTGTATTTTTGTTTGTTTAAATTTATAAACATATATTGTTTTATAAAAAAAAGGATTATAAAAATTAAAAAATTAAAATTAATATTAATCGGCATCAAGCTTCGTTCGTCTAACGACATTTAATTTGATTCCAAAAGCTTTAGTTATTCCTAAAGTGCTGCTAGTAGAAATCCTACATACTTTGATGTCAACCAATCGTTCGGTTTTGACTTGAATTGAAAGGATAAACAAAAACTTGGATAAACAAAATAAACTTTTTTTTTTAATTTTGAAATCTTGTCTAATCTGAAAGTGTACATGTTAAATATTGTTTAAAACCATCGATTATAGGAGGAGTAAGTGTGAATAACCTTAGCTACGCAGATGATATGGCGTTGCTCAGCCCAACGGTAGAGGGGATTAGACAATTAATCGCTATATGTGAGAAATATGCAGCCAAACATGGTCTGAAATATAATGTGAACAAATGTGAGTACATGGTCTTTAAGGCCGCCGGTAAATACCCAGAAACCATACCCGATATTAAATTAAACGGGATGTGTATTAAGCGAGTACATCAGTTTAAATATCTTGGGCATTTCCTTACTGACGACCTTAAAGATGATGTCGACATCGAAAGAGAACGCAGAGCCCTTTCGGTAAGAGGTAATATGCTAACCCGTAGATTTTCCATGTGTTCAGATGAGGTCAAAGTAACTCTGTTTAAAGCCTACTGTCAGACATTCTACTCGGGAAATCTATGGGTTGCATATACCAAAAGAACTATAGATACTCTGCGTGTACAGTACAACAATGTTTTCAGAATGCTGTTGGGATTGCCTCGTTTCTGTAGTGCCTCAGGGATGTTTGCGCATTATCATACCGACGGTTTTCACGCTATAATCCGCAAAAAAACTGCATCCCTGATCAACAGAGTTAGAGGTAGTCACAACAGCGTCCTGAAAACATTAGCTGATGATATGACCTCCTCATTATGGAAGTGCCTAATGAGAAGAGTTATTTAGTATCATAATTTAATGTAACTATTGTTTTCTTTTATCTAATATTATTATAATTTTAACCATATGGATTTTGAATTATCTGAAATAAAACATATTTGATTTGATTTGATTTGATTTGAAAGCATATAGCCTGTGTAGAGCGGCCGCGATTTCGTAATTCTTTACGTAGGATAAAAAACTTACAATATAGATTTTTATTTTTATTTTACGATCATGCAGACTTCAATAAACGCTATAAAACTACAGAAACGATAAAATGAATAGAATTAACATGATTGTTTTATGTGACAAAGTCGATAAAAATAAGCCCAAATCTTCATATAGTTTCCTCATGTACAATTTTATTCTACCTACGTCTTAGCCTTTTCTAAACATCAAATAAATTTCCCTATTATTTTCCAAAACACCGCCACCACATACAATTTACATTCATCGCATATAACGGTCATGAATAAACAGAGTCTCGTTTTGTGTGTATCTCAAACTAACACCACATTATGAATACTTGTTTACTACCCAAAAATATAACGGTAAAACGTTTATATGTACCACATTTCGACCAGTATATTCAGAGATCCCTCCCCCCCTTTTATCTTAAAGTAAAAGAATACGGAATGAGGGTATGAAAAGAATTTTCAGAGGTCATCATAGATTAGTCGCGCGCAGAGTCGGAAATGTTATAAGTAACAATAATACGCCCTCGCGTACTTAGAATAAATTTTCAATACCTACTCTTGCACATTTTGCCGCGTGGACTTATAAAAATAATAGACTAAGTCATGATTTTTTTATATATATATTTACATAACAAAATCAAAAATAATCAAGTCAATTCGATAATTAATTATGAATGATATTATATAAGTAATAATTTATTTTTTGAAGAAGCTGTTGTTGCGAGATACAGTTTGTAATTTCTTTTGACGAAGCTTGTTGCTAATAACTTTTTGTAATTTTCACGAAGCATGAATTTTGATTAAATTAATAATAAATGTATTATATTATTTTATAAATAAATTAAATTTGGTTATAATAAAGCGAGTATTGCAGTTATATTTGTTCAATTTTAGAATTTTCATATGTATGATTTGTCCTAATTACAAATTTAAAATTATGAACCTAGAATACAGCATCCAAAAAGTTGTTTTTGGTAAATATATTACCTCAATAAGAATGCCGTTTTAGCATACCACATCACCTAATGTTGTATCTGCCTAATTATGAGTGTATAAACTAGGTTATTTCATTGATGCATGTTGTGAAGTGTTATGAATTGACCTTATTTGTAAACTTCAATTGTAAATTATAGAAAAATAAAAATAACAACACCATATTAATAAAAAAAGAACCTAAAACCCTTCGTTCGTGTTATTTTACCATACCTTTCATTTATAATATTTTTCTTTAGTTCATAATAATGCCTTCAGACGGCTGGTCGGATCAATAGTATCTCCTCCTTAGTCTGTGGGTCGGATTTCTAACGTTATTTACCATTGGATTTGTCTTGATTGTTGTCTCTAACTGTGTGTGAATTATGATACTGGGTAATTTAAGATGAATCGAATTATATTTTTTTAGTTAGCTTGTTTTATACATAGAATTAAAATAAAAACGTTTATTGTATACTTACAAACTGTTCTCTTTACTCGCAATCAAACTTACAATACTTTGACTTGACTTGTATAATTGTCTTCAATTTTATTCAGTTCAGTAACGACTGGAGTCTTAGTAGTCAATGTAATCTGCGCACGGATCGTTAGTTCTGTTCAAAGGTTCCGTATATTTACGCACTAGGCTTATCTGTATGATGCGCGTGCCACGGGGGTGAAACAGAGCCTGTTTCAAAGTTTCGATCATAATGTGTTTTTAATACTTCGGCAGTTCGAAATGATTGATTTTATCTGGGGTGAACAGGGACTGAGTTGATAGTGTATGTTTTATGTTAAGTAGTTGAGTTGGTAGGTTTTTATGGCCTTATAAATGGTAAAATAAAAAAGGAATTTTTTTTTTCAATTTGAGTAGAGTGGATTTGATTTATATTTTTAGCAATCCACTTGTAGAAGAGGGGTTGCGATAACGTCTTATAATCACTACATAGTATAAAACAAAGTCGCTTTTTCTATCAATATGCCACTTTGTATGCTTAAATCTTTAAAAGTACGTAACGGTTTTTTTAAATAATTATAGAGTGATTCAAGAGAAAGGTTTTTATGCGAAGCTGGGGGCGGGTAGCTAGTTGTTCATAAACGACTGAGTAAGCGAGATGTAACATATTCTATCGTCAGTGAGGTGAGGCATCATCTCACTGACGATAGAATCCCCAAGAGGGGTTGTCGTCATGCAGGGCGCACAACCAGTCTCTTTCCTTCATTTAGGAGAAATAATATTTTTTTCCCAAGGATCAAAAAACTTCCTTTTCTCTACTGAGGTCAACTTAAACTTCGTCGGATTAAATAAAAATCAGACACCTAGGTGTGCAGGGTCAGACTATTAGCTCCTAATCTTTAAGGCTAAGGATGTAAAACCGGATAGACGCTGGTGATGATGATTTTTAAGTCCTTTGATAAAAGTAAGTTAAATAATGTGAATAAATAAAGAAAATACAGAACATGAATCACATTTAGCCCGACAATGAAACGTTAAATCCTTTAATGTTTGAGTTAAACATTTTGGGGATTAAACCTCATACGCTGAGTAATTAAATATATTTTTAATCTTGCAGAGTCGTGTTTAGTATGTTAAAGTCATATTTATTCTAGATTTTATTACATTTGAGTTTTCCTATTAACAAAGACCTTTAGTTTGCCTGTAGACCAGGGAGCCGTGGGTGGCATACATTTCTTAATTGTTTCCAGTTAGGACATTAGAACTATTAGAAGCTTGAATCACCTGATTGTCTGATAATACAGAGGACTCCGTGCTTCGTAAGGCACTTTAAACCGTTGGTCCCGGCTGCCATCTGGTAGTCGTTAAAGGAACCACGTCACAGAGGTGGTTCCGAAGAACTCTGACACCAGAGTGTGTATGGTAGATTGACCACGGTCACACGAAATGACGATGAGCTGGATTCTGGATTTTGGCGAGAAGTCACCTTTGACTCTTATTACCCTCTTTTACACCTAGAGTTAATTACAACGTATCAAGTTACCCCTTAAGAAGTGCATCGAACTCCCTCCAAACCGCAAACTGTACCTATTATCAATTGAGAGGCATCAACCCGTGATTCCTCCTACACCCTCTTGTATCAATTCACCCCATTAATTAAACATCTTAACTACCATACATACTTAAGTTAAAATAAGACTTTATTGATGTAGGCATTTGGTCGGTTTTCTTATAATATTAGCTCGTGTATATAAGGTTTGACGATGTGGGGTGAATGTATTCTCAAGAACAATATTGTCCGGTTCGTTAGTGTTTTGTTTCGCAATTAATTTCAAATGTGGCGCCATCTAGCCGAATGGTTTTCCTATGAGCTGGCGATCGCATCTAGCAATTTGTTTTTATTTTGTTTAATTGTAAGTGTTTTTTATATTTTTTTATGTTAAATTAATTAAAAATATTTATTAATTTTAAGTTTTCAAGTTTGAACATTTGCTTACTTGGTTATTTTTTAAAGATTAATTTATAAATTTAAATTTGATAGTCCACACTTACATTACAGTGTTTAGGTGTGCGTTATATTTGTTGTTTTTTAAACCCATTGGTTAAAACCTTATCCGAAGTAGGTAAGTACTCAAATTAAGGTAATGCGCTGTTTTAAGAAGACTGACTAAAGACTCTATAAAGCATATATTCGTCTTTGTCTGGTTTCCCCGTAAAAAGAGTTTACGAGGTTAGCAGTCCATTATAATAACCAGTACGGACAAAACAGGTACATGATTTAAAGCGCACACTGGGCTCTAAACCGTAAGCTGAAGATGTGACTAGGAAAAACGCTGGAACGGAGAGAATAAAGCATTGTATTCGTATTCTGAACCTGGTGGTGCGTGCAAGTGTTAAATGAATTAAGTTGCATGCAAAATCCTCGTTAAAACACTTAATTATTCCATTCATTGAAATTCATCGAATTCTCTTCGTTTGTTTCAGGTACGGTGACTCTTGGCGCAAAAGGAGAGTGTTATTGTATGTATTTTAATAATACAAGTTATTATAGTTGACTACGTACTTAAATATGATAAATCCATTGACAAGCCTTCTTGTTATGTCTAGTTTTCCATCTATCTTTAGGTTAACTAGAATCCCAATCTCATCCCGTCCTAACTAATATAATGCGAAAGTGAGTTTGTTTGTTTATTTATTTGTTTGTTTGTTTGTTTGTGATGAATAAACTTAATTTTAAACCAATGTTCTTGAAATTTTACATAGAAGTATTGAGGAAGAGATAGTGTACCTTATAATAGGGAAATTCACACGGGCGAACTAGCGAGCAAATTTTAATAATAAATAAAGAAAATCCTTGTTTAAATTACGTTTTGTGACATAACGGGCCCTTGATAATTATAGAGTTCCCAATAGCTACCTTAAAACAGGATATATACACAAATTATAATTTAATTTTAAATCAATCAACTAGACATTATCCGACTCTCGTCATTGCAAGAAAATACTGCAGACGAACAAACGAATAAATCAAACGGAATGCGATTTGATTGTGCCTCTGATAAAACTGCAATTCCGTTGCAATGAAATGCAGCATTTGAAAGGGAGAAAGGAATATTAAGGCTGCTACCAGCGCTAGCGACCTTGATTACAGAATCAATTGAAAAAATAATAATATATCTTTCTGTAAGTGAGATTATCAGAAATCCTCGCGCAACTTTTTTGCAAGTATCCTTAAGTTACATTAGAACCTCGAAATTCATTGAAATACTATCCGCTGTAGTTTACTTTGTAAATCTTACTAAAAACGGCCATTTTTGACACTTTTTGTAAAGAAAGTAGTATTTCAATGACTTTCGATGTTAACTTTAACTGACTAAACTTAATTATTAAAACACGATTTTTTAAATTATTGTCTTCCTACCACAAATCTGATTTAGTGCTTTATTTAATAAGTTTTCAGACTTAGAATCACAGTGTTTCATGTGATGGATAGATGGCGTTAGTCTGTCTCAGTATCGGATACTCTAGTGGTATTAAAATAGCGGCGCGTTTCTTAGTATTGTTAAATTATACAATCTGTGGTCTTTATTGACCCCGAATTTCTTTTATTATTAAGAAAAACAATATATATTTACTTATTACCTTGCAAGCTAATAAATCCACAACTAGTTCCAAAATTAATACAAATAGGCTCATAATAATATCCAGTCCAGACATTATTACGCGTTGTCTGAAATACCCCTTGCATGACCATAATTCAACCCTAGAAATGCAATTAGTGTTAGGTGATAGCATTCAGGTCGTATATCAGGCTTGAATAAAACCTAGGTATAGCCTGAAATTAACCAGGTTTTGGTAAATCTTGCTGAAATCTGCGGTCGCGGTGAATTTAATGGCCCCGCTGTAAATACCTATTGACCCCGACTTGATTGATGGCATAGAAATACTAACAGACTTCTATAATGCCGTCTCTACTGATACTAAGTTAGAGGTTATAATTGCGTATGACCAATTTTCTTCGGTATGGCATTCATATAGATTTTAAAAAAATTGCCTGGCTTCAAACGCGCCGGTTTCCTATTTCTATTGGCATATATTATGCGTGGTTTCCATTTTCAAATTATGTAAAGAGCACTAGCTGGTTAAAAATTTTGAAAATGGAAATGAGGGAAATATGAAAACATAATGCCACATGTGTAATTTTTTAAGAAAAAAATAAAACAAATATTGCGTCAGTCAATCTTGGCAGTATTTTTTTCTTCATACATTCGTGTAGTCATTCAAACATGCATATCTAGTCTACGGCAAATCCAATGAAAACGCTGGTACCGTTGTCTATGGACGCTCAAAAACTGCTATTAGCGCCATCTATAACCGGTTAATGGAGGTGTCATGTTACCTGCCAGCGTCTTCAAGGCTTAATATTCACCTGCAGTCTTCAAGATCCTTGTGAAGATTTTAGTTTTTTATTCGCTTTTTTTATCACTCTATGACACTAATATTATAAAGAGAAAATATTTGTATGTTTGTATTTATGTGTGTAATGAATAAGGTCAAAAACTACAGGACATGAGATATTGTTCCCATCGTAAGCTGAGTGATTAAACTTACCTTATTTTATTATAACCATTTTTTTAGCTATTTATGTCCGACTGCTGGGCAAAAGCCTCCCCACTAACCTTCCATGTATCCCTAGCCATGGCGTTATCTCGCCAGTTTTTATCTAAAGCCTGTAGTTCGTCTAACCATCAAGTTTTAGGCCTTCCTCGCTTCCTGTACCCATCAGTAGGAACCCAGGCAGCCAAAAGATGAGCCCATCTTTCCGGAAGCATGCGGTAGATATGACCAACCCAGTTCAGACTAGCTGACTTTACTCCTACATCCACATTTTTTTTTATTATGACCATACCATACCGGTCTATATCATTAATTAGCGACCCGCCCCGGCTTCGCATGGGCATAAAAACATTCCTCTTGAATCACTATCTATTGAAAAAAAAACCGCATCAAAATCCGTTGCGTAGTTTTAAAGATAAAAGTATACAAATGGACATAGGGACAGAGAAAGCGACTTTGTTTTATACTATGTAGTGATGGTCAATGTTACATACTCCCAAGCACGAAGTACACCTGTGCCCTAATCAGATTAGCATATTGATTGTTTGCAGACGTGTCGGAGCCGCGCAGGGATACAACGGGTTATGTGCAAAGCAAACTAAATAAATAATACACTAACATAGCTTTGGCCCGTGGTTTTACCCGCAGATAGAATTAATGAATGAATTTGAGGTGTCTGACCATCATCATATCGAGTAGTTAATCGACCATGCACATCCTGGTGTCTGAGTTCTTCGGAACCGCCTCTCGGCCTCTTACGTGGTTCCTTTATCGACAACCAGATGGCAGCCAGGACCAACGGCTTAACGTGCCTTCCGAAGTACAGAATCATCTTTATTATCAGACAATCAGGTGATTCTAGCCTGCAATGTCCTAACCAAACTGGAAACAACTCAACAAAGTATGCTTCCCGTGGGATTCGAACCCACGACCCCCGGGTCTACAGGCAAACGCCTTAACCACTTGACCACGGAGGCAGTTTAGGTGTCCGATAGCCTAGCGCGACGCCTTGATAGCGAGCGTCAAGAGTGTGCGGCCATTTTTGGAATGGTCGCCATTGTGGGGTTTCCATCTCGAGTTCTTCCGTTGTACCTACATACCTGAATTATTTTCTCGTTTTAACCTATATATAAGGTGCACTCAAATCAACAGCAAATATTTTAAAGGCGGATTCAGACCACTAAACTGAACAACTTTTCCAAATAAACTTATATCGAAATACGAAAAAAAATTTTTGACCTTCCATACTAATTAAAAATCATCTGATCTAGATTAGTATGGAGTGAAAAAAAAAATTGTAATTCGATATAAGTTTATTTGGAAAAGTTGTTCAGTATAGGGTTTTGAATCTGCCCTTAAAATATTTGCAGTTGATATGTGTCCACCTTATATAGACAAGTTATTTAACGTAATCGGTTTATAGTCTTTTTCACTTAATTTTTATTACATAACGTGTTTCCCAGTCACATCGTCAACTTTTAGACTTTGTAGCTTTGGTTACGCTTTTAACCATGATCCTAGGATATGGCAGGGCAGGTTAAGGTTAAACCACGGGCCGCAGCTTGCTACGTAAAAGAAAAATACAATTTTCCAACTTGCCCCGACTAGGGAAGTAGATATCGAACCCTGAACCTCCCAATTAGCAAATTTTTATGTTACCATATACGAGTACACAACGGAAGTTAGGCTTTCAAAAAAATAATGTAAAAGTACTATACAAAACCTATTCCATTGCGCCGAACAGTCAACGCAGTTAAAATGTTTCAAAAATCATAAAACTTTATTTGCAGTCGTTCTGTGCATATTGCTCGGACTGTACGAGCATATTTTGTGTATCTTTTTTAGGGTTCCGCAGACATTTACCTCATAATCATTTATTTATTTACTTAATTCATGTACACAGAAAAACTTTGCGTACCTTGGACTTTGAAACCGAACTGAAAAAGGATGCCTTATTAACAGACTATCAGGTCCCTTACTACCATCTCTAAAAACCATGCAAGATCCAGTGGGTAAGCGAGACAGCGCAATACATGATGTAAGGCGATATCTCCCTCTGGATCTTGCATGGTTTTAAGAGACGGTAGTAACCCCCCAGGTGTTTTAATCCTGCAATGTCCTAACCAAAATAGAAACAACTAGTATATTTTGCGTTGAAATCGAATCCTCGACCTGGGTCTTCAAGCGAACGCCTTAATCACTGGACCATAGACACAGTTTCTGTACATACTTTATTTAGATGTTTCCATTTTGGTAAGGACATTGCAGGCTTGAATCACCGATGATTCTGTGCTTCGGAATACACGTAAAGCCGTTGGTCCCGGCCGCCATCTGGTAGTCTTAAAAGGAACTACATCAAAGACCGAGGGGTGGTTGCAAGAACTCTGACAAAAGTATGTGCACGGTCAATCGACCCTGTAACCCACACGACATGATGATCATCATTAAATATTTGTTAAAAACTATACGGTGCCTACGGAACAAAATCTGTATATCCCTCTCGTGTATATCTCTCTCTCGCGCACGTGCCTCCGTTTAAACCAGACCTAATTGGGAGTTATGTAAATTCGGCTCTGGCGTCGCCCGCCATTGGTTTTGCACTTGTAACAGCTTGATTTGGTTACAATTGTTATTATATTGTTACTCTTATTGAGTACAGGTTGTTCCCCGCAGTTTCATCTGCTCTTGTGTATGTGCTAGGATACCCAAAAAACATAGGCTCTCACATGCAGAAAAAAAAAATCAAATTTAACAATAGAGATTTAAAAAAATTAGCCGACCGCGCGCGATTTCCAAATTCTTTGAATTTGACCAATAGTTATAAAGTTAAAAAACAAACAAACTCTTTGGTTTTTTATATAACTACTAGCTTTGCCCGCGACTTCTTTCGCGTAGAATTCGAACTTTAGTTATTTTAGATTCTCTACGCAGACAGCTCCTAAATCTCTACGCAGACAGCTCCTAACTCCGTGTGGTGTTACCTTAAATCTTTTATTGAGACCATTCACTACTGCTAAAAATTGCAGGAGGTCCCGGGTTCGATCCCCGGTCAGGTCGGAAAATGATCTTTTTCCAATTGTCCTGGGTCTTGTATGTTTATCTTCTTTTATGTATTTGTTTTAAAATATAGTATCGTTGATTTAATATCCCATAACAAAAGTCTCGAACTTACTTTGGGGTGAACTCAATTTGTGTGATTTGTCCCTGTATATTTATTTATTTTATTAATTAAATCGGTTCAGCCGTTTTCATGTGAAAGTGTACCAAACATCTATACATTCTTATAAACTTTCGCGTTTATAATATTGATTATGAAGCCGCGAACAACAGATAATAAAATATTTCTATAAATATTATTATGAATAGACATATTTCGGTCTCAAAGCGTCTCTAACCACATTAGTTCATTTCCACAAAGCCTAATACCTAGTAATTCACAACACCCTTACAGAAGTTACAACAGGCACTTGATAAACTACCTCACCACTTTATCACGACCCCTAGCTATATAAACATCCCCATTAATTTCAATGCGTGAGGGGGTTCTACTAAATATGGTCATGGTCGGTCAGTGATTCGGAAACCTGCGATAATATGGAATTAGGGTTCGTTCCCTTTGAGATGGATCCTTGAAATAATTTATGTGTTTACTGTGCTTTGAATATGAACAATTGTTACAATTAGTTAGATGTCTGTGGAGGTTAGGTAATAAATTAGGTTATATTTTGAACTTGGCTTTGTGTCGGCGAAAGGAATTAACTAGGTTCAAATCTATACTAATATTATAAAGCTGAAGAGTTTGTTTGTTTGTTTGTTTGAACGCTTATAACTCGGGAACTACTGGTCGGATTTAAAAAATCCTTTCGGCATATGACAGCTTGATTCTTGGTGAAGGTTATAGGCTATAGTACATACACACCAAGGGCGAGTGAAACCGCGAGGAACAGCTATTCGATTATATTACCTAAAAACAGATTCATTTTATCTTTTATATTTTAAATTAATGCAGTATTTATTCTTAAATAAATAATATTAGTTGGTACACGCCAATTGTATTTTATTGTTTTAAAGTTTCCTATCGCGGGTCTGCTATAAGATTTTTTTGTATTCCTGGTCTCACTAGCGCCAATTCCCAAAAAAAAAAACAATTTCTCTAAGTGAGCTTATCAGAAATCGCTTTAGTTTCATTTGTTAAAATTACTAAAAACGGCCACCATTGATACTTTTTGTAAAGGTTTCTAAAGTGAATAGTATTTCAATGGCATAAGTTCACTCTTTTTCGCCAACAAATAAGCAAGATCTAAACTAAATTCAATTTTTTCATTCCTTGTAGCGCCAGATATAGGCAAGAAATGGAAAAAAAAAAATCTCAGGCAATGGGACCACGTTGTATTTGGTAGGTCTAGTACAAACGTACCCAAGCGGGCAAAACCGCGAAACGCAGCTAGTAAATACATAAAAAATATAGGTAACATGTAAACAACGTCCACTGACGTCCATTTATCTCCCTTTGGGTCCTCGCGTCTGTGAGTGACGTCCCAATAACCCATCGCTTCCGGTTCATTTCTCATGTCATTTGCAAACACCAGTTTGTACAGAATCTTGTTGAAATAATGTATGAAACATTATGTTTTTCTATTATCGGTTAAAAGATGCTTACAAACAAACAAACATATATATAAACTCCGTAGAAAAACACCCAATAATTTTAAAAAATGCTATTTTTACCTTGCGGATATCGAACCCGGGACCTACAGTTTAAGGCGGCCCCAGTACTCAAATTATATAAAATCAAAAATAGTACACAAATAAAAGTAAAATTTACTTATATTTTTAAGTCGTTTATCATAAACTTTTATTATTGTTAACCGTATGAGTTATGGTAAGTACTAATTATGGAAAAATACAGTGAATAGCTGTGAATATCGACGACCTTCGTGGCGTAATTGTTAACATGCCTGCCCGCTTTGTAGGAGGACCCGGATTCGGTCCCCAGACAGGTCAAGATGAAATGATCTTTTTTTGATTGGCCTGGGTCTTAGATGTTTGTCTATACATATATGTATCTATAAGTTGTATACCTATATGAAAGAAATTTGGCTGAAAATTGGTGAGGAAGAGGTAGCTTAGAACCATGAGAAGGACATTGGGTACCTTTCTACCCGGGAAAAAAATCCCGTGGGAAGTTCACGAAGCCGCGGGAAAATGCTAGTTTGTTACAAAATACCTTTGAGATAATATCCACTATCAAGTTTTGAACTTACTCAGGGGCTAAATATTTATACTTATTTTTCACTACTTTAATAACTAATAAAAAAATTTATTAACATGTTTATTTTTAGACACTGAGAAAATCATCCATAAATTTTGTCTAAAATCGAAAAATCGCGTCGAAAACGGACTTTATTATCTTCTGCATAAAGACCCTCAACTACCAAACAAACAAGCTGCCAACATCGCCCCACATAACAACTCATTTCTACCTCGGAATAAAACAGACTGAGTTTAACCTTTGCAAGCCCATAACCTCCAAAAAACAAGCATCAAGTGTCATGAAACACCATTTTTGTCACATCGAACCATTAAAATTCCATACGGCCAGTTATAAATCTTCGCGCCATTACACACGGGGAGGGGTGAAGGGAGAGGGGAGGGGGGATGGGACAGGTGTTGTTTTTTTTTTTTTCAGGAAATTGTGAGACCACTTTAATTTTGGATACATTACTTTGTTACGTACATCCTGTGGCCGGGATGGCGTTATGTTGTATTGAACCATCAACAAGAATAATTCACAATATTATGCAGATTTGCAATTTTCCAGTTCGGTGTTAGCTTTTCGCTTAAAAAACATTGCAAGAAGCTATTTTTGTTTTTAATTTTAAGCTTCATGTGCATGTATACATAATCTATACTAATATTATAAAGAAGAAAGATTTGATTGTTTGTTCAATTGTATCGAATAGGCTTCTAAACTACTGGACTGATTTGAAAAATTCTTTCACTTCTGGAAAGCCACACTATCTCCAATACTTATGTACCACGGGCGAAGCCAAATTTAAATTCAAATTGTTTATTTTCAATATAGGATATTCTTATCACTTATTGACGTCAATTGTTACTTATTTTAAGTTTACCACCAAAGCGCAAGTGGAGAAGAAGTGGCTCCACAAACTCCACAGCAGCATTTTCTTCAAAAACGTCAATTCACAAAATTTGAGTCAAATCAGACGAGTTTACATTTGAATATTTTTATAATTACAATAAGTTTATTATTAAATTATTAAATATTGAGGATTATTGAAGTAGTTCAATAAAAATGTCAAGTAATAAAAGATGTCATGATATAATAAAAAAATGTACTGAATGTACATATGATCAATATTTAGCTATAGTTTGGAGGACTCCGCACCAAGCTTAAGTTACACATCCTTGTCATTGAGAAAATCGTGAGCGCTATAATAGGCTTTTTCACAAAGTAAATTCTTAACATGTGCTTTGAATTTTCGGTCAGGCAAACTAAGGACCGACTCTGGAAGCTTATTGTAATAGTGTATACAGTTACCCAAAAATGAGTCATTAACTCTACTTAGACGAAATGATGGGAGATATAATTTATTTTTATTCCGTAAGGGTCTATCCGTAACATCGCAAATTTAAAAAAAAAAAGAAATATTTAGCCGACTGTTAGTATACATATAATATTTAACAGTTCTTAAATACCTTTAAGATAAATATCTTTAGGAAATCTAGTTGTATAGAGTAGTATATGTAAATAATGCAATAAAATGTTTATAACATAGATAATTTATTTAGGTGTGATCAACAGATTCATCATCATCATAAAGCTTAGATCCGATTCTTCTGTACATAATCATCCGATTCTTTGCTTCCTGGGCGTCGATTCTGCTAACGTTAAGTCAAAATCGTATCAAAATAGTGTTTCAATAGTAGTGCTTTTTACACACTATTTACAAGAGTTATGTCTGAATGATGTGATATGAATGTAGTGTGTGGTGTGATCATCAGAAGTGATATAAAAAAAATATAAATTTCTTGTAACTAGTGTGTAAAAAAGCACTACCATTGCAACACTATTTTGACACGATTGTGACTTAACGTTAGCAGAATCGACGCCCTGCTGTATTGTAGAAAACTCTTCCTTCATTAAGAAGACTTTTCATAATCTTTCATAACACTCGATAAATATAAGTGACACTTCTATACAAAAGATATGATCATTTGTATTGTAAGAAATCATAAATATATTAGAGTATGATAAAAAAGTAAAAAAAATAAATACGGATTGTTGTCGATTTGTCCCAAAGTTAATTCGTCACACAAAAAATATAAGTAAATTCGCAACAGTACCTATTCTGCAAACTTAATATATCATCATATATATCGTCATACATCAACATAGCAAAAAGCTTGTAATACGATCTCAGTCAAAACATAATATTCTACATAAATATATACAGCGATTAAATAAATAAATAAAATAAATATATAGGGACAAATCACACATATTGAGTTAGCCCCAAAGTAAGTTCGAGACTTGTGTTATGGGATACTAACTCAACGATACTATATTTTATAACAAATACATATATAGATAAACATCCAAGACCCAGGTCCATCAAAAAAAGATCATTTTTCATTTTGACCTTACCGGGGATCGAACCCGGGACCTCCTGAGTAGCGGTCAGGCATGTTAACCATTACGCCACGGAGGTCGTCAATCAGCGATTGATTAGATTTAAACTATAAATAAAAATAAAAAAAACGTTGAAAATATAAATTGCTAGCATTGCATAACACCTACCCCGCGTTTACGCCAAAAAATGGCGTAAGCAAAGTCCGGTTGCAAATTTCGCTACAAACATTGTGTCACTCTGTACTTAACCTTTATTTCCTTTGTTTTACATAGATAAATCCAAAATACAGTTTGAAAAATGGAACGCCTTTTATTCTCTTTTATTCCATTTGACGCCATTTTGCATTCATTTACTTGCTCTACGAATTTCAACCTAAATCATTGTTAATAAATAAAGATCAATCCTAAAAATAGAATATCTATTCGCGCGTGGTGATTATCATTACGTGACGTAATGTAAGCTGACGTCATACGCATGCGCATTTGACGTGGGACGCGCGGCAACTGAACGTTAATTTCGTCGGTGACGCCAAGAGCAGAGTGGCGCAGTGGAAGCGTGCTGGGCCCATAACCCAGAGGTCCGTAGATCGAAACTACGCTCTGCTATAAGAAATTTTTTGTTTTCTGTTTTTTTTTTCTTTATTATTTTTTTTTATAACTTTTTTTTTTTGAATTTCGTAAACTAATATTTATTTCGAACAGTTATTATTAATCACTGCAATAAATTATTTAATACTTCTTTTTACATATCTATCCGCCAGAGGCGCTGTACAGGTTTGTCATACAAAATCGCTAACGCAGTCCCTAGCGTCTGCGTTTATAATATCTCATACTAGACCAGTACTCGGTCAAAATTTATTTAAAAATCAAGCCATTTCGAGTCGACAAGAAGAAGTTAATAAATAAATAAAATAAAATTCATTTATTTTAGATTTAAATACTTTGGACCGCGAATCCTAAGCTAGTGGGACTATAAGACCATTATTGGTGGGACCATAGTCAAAACTCATAAATACGTGGAAGTAAAATGCTCATAAACTAATTTTACCGTATTTACTTAAGAAATACCCGGAAACCAATTAAAAAGCTATCACTATATTTCGAGCTGTCTTCAGTAAATGAAGTAAACTGGTTAATGGTCCCTCGGGCTAATTGGACTCCTATACAAACCGTTAGTGTTAGCAACTTTAAAATATTGTCCGTAGATGAGAACTGGGGTGTGGTACAAGTCATAGGAATAGATAAAACCATGGGCGCCAATTGCATAAGAAAGTAATTTGTTCTTTTTTTGAAGAAAATGTGGCACTATATGGATTGAATATATGTATAATAGTGCTAGCTTTCGCTCACGGCTTCGCCTGCGCGAATTTTCCACGGTCAATCAAACACATTTTATTTTACTTTTAACCTATATACAATTCGCGGCAAATAAGTCTAAAATTGAAATGTCCTTGAATACGTAGTAGCCGTATTTTTTATACAAAATTTAAGTTGCGTAGTTTACCCCGTTAGAGATCTCATTATATGCTGGCATAGATTAAAAAAAACTGGTTGCACTCCATCAAGAGTGCCATCAGAATGGAAAACTAGAATATTATCCATTTTCGCCGCATGGTGGCTTCAATGACAATGTCACGTTTTCGTCTTTCGAATTTTTCAATCTGACGGTAACATGACCCTGAAGCCAGTTTAACATTTTTTCCCCATCACAAAAAGTGCACAGCGCCGCTAAAGAAGTTTTCACTCCAAAAAACAGTGCTTGGCCGCGCACGATTTCATTATATTTTTTGGTGGGCGTGTATCGTAAGCGTCAGGACCCCTGGACCAAAAGCGATATCGCTCTATTCTCCGCACTTGGCCCACACCCGAAGCAGGAGCTTCGTTTTGAGCTAGGCACTGATTGCATCTTGCGCCGTTAAGGTTTTCAGGTTACAGATTTGCATCCGTAATCCGGAAACTTGCGCCAAACTGAATTTCTGATGAAACTTTGTCTATTACTGAACGTGGAAATGTAGGAGGACGTTGAAATTTGCTTTGCCTGGGGAAATATGGGAAAAAAGTACAACGATTTATGAAATTTTTGTATCAAAACTGTCTGAATTATTTTTCTTATGGTGTTTTAATTTTTTATTTAATCGTATTTGCGTCATTCGCAATTAGAGTTTTTACAAATAAATTACGAATTCAAATTTTATAATCTATGTGTATAGATACCTTTCTACATATTTATGATAGAATTTGGAAATCGCGCGCGGTTTGACACCAGGCATTTTTTTAAATCTATGTTGTAGTACAGAGCATGTCGTGTCATTTCATCATCACTGTTTTGTTACATAGATTTAAAAAAAATTGCCTCGTGTTCGCGATTCCTAATTCTATGTTTTGTTTACACTCGTAAAATAAATCCCCAGTTCTGTGGGTCTAGAGTCTATATAGACCTTAATTAAACTAAGACCGATTTTTTATAGATTTCACGTGGTTTCATGTGATAAATAGGTAACATTTTTAATGCCATTTAGTAGGCAAAAAGAAAGCGGTTACCGTAGTCCGTGGACGCATCTGATCTGAGGCGAACTTTAAGCGGCTAAAAGAATTCTCGCATCGGTGGCATAAAATTCGAAGCGGCCTCGAGAGGGGCATAACTTGAAAAGTAGGAGCACATCAAGAATACTGCTACAAGCAGACAAAGAAGACGAAGAGAAAAACTGAAGCTGAGACAAACTCAAAGACCTAGAAGACAGAAGCTGGCCTCTGGCCGAGAAGAAGGCAAGCGAGGCGTACTTGTGAACGTAAGCCCCCTAAGGATGGGGGAGAGTTATTAAAATGCAATGATTGCATAGATAGGCGACACTATAGAGAACTTGTAGGGAGATCAAGCAGGTGCGACTGGAAAGAGATGCGAAATGCTAGTACAGCGCACTCTCCCGAGATTCGGCTCGTATAACCGAGAGGTTGGTAGAGCCATGGGAGGTGGAGGGAAGTGGTAGTCCGTGGACGCATGTTAACACTAGGGTACGTACCATCATAGTCCTTGAATAGGGCTATCAAATGCAATTTTCAACCTACTTTATAAAAAAGGGTTTTCAATTCCACCGTATATGTATATTTTTATATCCAACCGGTCTCCCAAGATCATAAAAAAAAGAAAATTGTAACTGGCCTCCAACGTTGCAGCGTAAAATTTGCCAATAATAATCACAAGATGGCGCTTTTCAATTAAGTCAGATTACTTTAATTTCAATCAAATATTAAAAAATCGTGCCTTATCGCGACCTCAAAAACCTTTCAAACCAATATGTGATTTGGTTAACCGAAGAAACAGCATAACCAAATTAACTTGACCCGTGCATCTTATTAAGGAACTAGCGACCCGCCCCGGCTTCGCATGGGCATAAAAACCTTCCTCTTGAACTACTCTATCTATTAAAAAACCGCATCAAAATCCGTTGCGTAGTTTAAAGATTTTAAGCATGCATAGGGATATAGGGACAGAGAAAGCGACTATGTTTTATACTATGTAGTGATAGTGACTAATAAACATCTTAAGAATTGTATCGGATGGACGATCTTACAGAGGTCTATGTTTATTGGTTTTTATAATCTGTGGCAAAGGGTGAAATTAGGGAATTTTCAAGGCGTGCCGTTGCTAGGTAACCAGTGTTTAGGGGGTAAATATTCTTTGATGAGTTGTCAGGGCTCCAAAGAATTAAGAAAAGTGGTTTCGTCTTGCGATAGGATATTTAAAAATATGTATCTTTTAACTAGCTTTCGACCGCGGCTTCGCCCGCGTGAATTTCCCACGGGAACAATGCTTTTTCCCTGGATGAAAGGTTGATGAAGATTTGTGCAGTAGATAGGGCGTGAAAGCGTAACAAACAAACAAACTCACTTTCGCATTGAGGTATAAAGAACGTTTATCTGTAGAACTGAAATCTGATAATTATAAATAAAGGAAATTTAAATAAATTCTAATGTCTTACCTACCGCCCTGGGACTGATACCAGCAATTCAGCACTTTGTCTTTCTTCTACTTTAGTTATAGGCATAGATTTAAAAAAAAATGCGTGGCTCTATGGTTATAGGTATGTATTACAGCTTAATCAGAACATTAAATTCGGTCTATAAGAAAAAAATTCGTAAGTACCAAAAAAGTTCCTAAATTCATAATTCAATAATTTAATAGTTCTCCCACGCTTACTTTTGTTTTAGTACAAGCGAAATGATCTGCTCAAGGTTATGCGTAGGCGCATTTAGAGAGTTCATTCATAAGAACACCGCCTTACACATCAAAGAAATTTCGACTCTATTACAACAAGTTAAATCCCGAATTCTTTTGAAAGATTATGCAATGTGCAGTTTTCGTTTGTTTCTTTCGTGGTATTGGAATTAACGCTCTATGTTGTTAGATAATAAAGTTTAAAGTCAGCTGATTAATGGATATTACCTACTTTATTGAATAATAGTGCAGTGGGCGATAGACGGACAGTCGTGAGACTCGTGAATCACTCAATTTCGACTTTCGGTAGGTCAGCGAGTCTTATTCCAAGGTACGTCTCTAATGTAGGTTTCTATGCTGTTCTTTCTTCTTTATCCTTGGGCTTTCCCTGTTGCATCTTTGGCTGATCGCTTCGAAGCCCAGGACTCGCTTTCCTACATTTTCTACTGCACTTCGCACAGTCTTCGGCATCTTTGGTGGTAAGCATTACAAAAATGGAAAAAATATTTTTTCTTACACTAGTGACCAAACAGCGAAACAAAAATCTTCTCTTGTACTTGGTTAGGTAAATTCAGTTACCAAAGTGGACAAAGGGCTACGCCGCTATGACAAGCTAGCACTCTTTGGGTTTGCCTCTTCTACCAGGCCTCGCAGGAGGTGGTGAGATATGAAATGAAATAAATTTCTTTGCAGGCAAACACAGTAGGAATAAATGTTAGGATATACGTCTAGATTAAGTTGAACAAGCGTGTTGCGCCAACAATTGGCATGCAAATGTTCAAAGTTCATGCTTTTTCAATCCATACTTTCATATCCATATCCATACGTAATATAAAAAATGCGAAAGTCTGTCTGTCTGTCTGTCTGTCACCACGGCTAAACTGCTGGACCGATTGTTATGAAATTTGGTAGGGATGATGTTAACAACCTGAGGTCAAACATAGGTTACTTTTGGGCGCGATATAACCGAGTCCCACGTGGGGTGGAGCCGCGGGGAACAGCTAGTAATGTATATAATTTTAGTTAATAATATTATGGTATGGCCAGGGCATTATATATTCTGTGGCCAGGGTATAAATATTTTTTCCATTTAAGCTAGGTATTATTAACCTTACTATCCTTATTCTAAATGCTGCACTCGTCGGTGGAGTCTGTTCTTAGTGCATATAATCTTCCAGTAGCTGATATAACACCTCCTACTTTTTTCTTTATTTTTTTTTCTGCGTTACCCCATTGCTCGTTCTACCTAAGCTAGCAAACATATGCCCGAATTTAAACGCTACTCACTTTTGAGAGCTGTTCAAGTATCATGCTGTCACTGTCATATCGTTGACGTTCAGCGCGACAGCATGATACTTGAGCAGCTCTCAAAATTGAGTAGCGTTTGAGTATTCGGGCGATAGGCACATGTAAAAAAGCAAATATCGAAATAGGATGCCTTCACGAAACCCGAAAATGGCGACTAGCTGCCCCATAAACACAAATAAACCCACATATACATGTCATTTACTCTCATCCTCATTTTATCGTATCTTCCCGTATGAGACGTGTGCCAATATTGTGTCACTCAGCTGACAAGGTCGAGTGTTGTACAGAGTAGATTAAGCATGGAGTCCAAAATTTACTGTCATTATAAGTCAGATCTATTGAGACAACCGCTCGGAACCAGGGTGTGCATGGTCGATTTACCTTGACACCTACACGAAATGAACCGCTAGGAACAGTACCAGTATGAGATTTTATAAGACAACGCTTGCGACTGCGTTAGGATTTTGTATGGAATTTATTAGTTGTCCTAATATCCGCCAGGGGCGCTGTACAGGTTTGTCATACATAGGACATAACCAAAAAATCATAAATCTCCATTAGGTGCAAATTCCCTACATTCGAGATTGCTTAAGTAAAGGTCCTGCAAAGAAAGTGTAGAAAAAACTTAGTAGGCTTCTGTGTACACTTTTTTCGATTATTACGAATCCTCAGTCACCTGAATACTTAAAATGTAAGTTCAAATTTCTTGCAGACTCTCACGACCGACAGCTTCGTTCTTCTAACTCTCATTTGCTGTTTATTCCTTTATTTCGCAGTAGTTTTATGGCAAATTCCTACACATTACAATCCATCCGACTCTGGAATGCGTTGCCTGCCGATATATTTAAAGAAATTTCTTCTAAATTTACCTTTAAAAAAAGAGTTCATGCTCACTTCTGTGTGTGAAAGTTCTTTGTGAGTTTTCGTAAAAGTATTTATGTAGTCTTATATAATGTATATTTATATACTCGTATGTATATATATATATTTAATATATGTAGATGTATAAGTAAGGGTATAAGTATGTATATTTATGTATTGTGTATGTATGTTTACGTAGTTTAGTATGATATGCATTAAAATACCCATCGTGGTAAATTTGTTTATTTTTAAGTACCTATTTTCCCTTGTAACTTTTTTGCGCCGCACAGTTTTTCTGTTTCTCCCAATGGTTGACTGGTAGAGAATGCTTTTAGCATTAAGTCCGCCAATTGTATAAGTATTGTACTTATGGAACAATAAAGTTTTAATAAATAAATAAATAAAAAAATATGTATTTTAATATCTTTCTCCAAAAACAATTGTTATGTTGTGTTTGAATACATATTTATTTAAGACCAGTATATAACTTTTTTAGTAGAGGTAGAGGTACCAAAGCGATGTTGCAAACAAAAAAAATACATATACTTATTGTATTATTGTAATGTTGCTTCAAAATTAATCTAATAGTCATAAACCAATTGGAAGAGTTGACTCTGCTGCGCATCTCCTCTGTGCTGTCGATGTCGCTTTGCTTTGACAAATATTGGATGTAACGCTTGATCAAACATTCGAGCCAATTACTTCTATATGTCCTTACATAATTTTAAGTGATCCAACACGGTCGCGGATTTATTAGTTTCGTATACGACATAAGAACATTTTTTTTTGCACCTACTTTATTTACATAATTTTTTTTTTATTTTTTTTTAAGTCAGTGAGCCTAATTCGGTCTAGAAACAGACCATAACGCACGGGATCGATTGACCTTACAACCAATAGTTTTATAAATGACGCTTTATTTATGAAATTCATGTATATTTCAAATACAGAGGACACTTAAAATTAGGAAATTTAGTACAAGTATTTTAAATACTTATATACACTTAGTGCCTTAATTATTCATAAAAAATTACAAACGTTTGTTTTTCCTGTTTTTATGTAATTTATCTCGCTCTTTAAAGTCAAATATTAGTAAAGGAGAAAAGAGTAAAACTATTTGTTAATTTTTACGAATAAAGCGGTTCTTCTTAGTACTTCGCTACTATTAACTACCCATACAAGTTTCCAATTTTATAGTGTACTAAAGCACACCAATTTTTCACAACTAACCTAATAATTACAAGTTAACCCTTTACTAAACATTAACACCAAAACACCCGCCCAATCAGTATTAACCCTTCGAACGCTAATGAATTTGGAACTTGAAATCCTGTTCCATTAGTTCCCCAACGGTTAATGCATAGTTAACCGGCCAGTCGGAATCATGTTGGGGTCTATAAGGCCTTATTACCAGTTCATGATTAATGCAGGCCAATTCGTCACCACATCTGAGCCGGCCCGATCGCCTGACAGACGGACAGATGTGTTTCTTATATTTGTAGATGGAAATCCGTTAAGTTGGGGTTGTCTTTGGCTGAACTATTTATCATTTTGTAGAGTTGAATAAGTTATTATTTCTACTTTTATATCAATCAGTATTATTATTTTAATGATTAGCTGTCTGCTTAAAGTTATTTTGTAAACGCTTTTAACGAAGCTTTTTACATCTTAAGGCAATACCTCGGTGAGCGCTAGCGCAAATATCATTTAAAAATCATTATTCACTGAAAACACAAGTTATCAAAATTCCGTCTTTTGTAATTAAGGTTCTGGATCTGAAGTTAATTTTAAACATATTAAATTATAGTTCCCTATAGTTATAAATTGCAAAATTGCTAAAAGTGGCCTCTTTAAGCAGTTTTGAAATTTGTAACTAAATGGAATGGAATTATAATTTTATGTTTAAAATTAACTTCAGATCCAGAACTTTAATTACATAACAGGGATTTTTGATAACTTGTGTTTTCAGTGAATAATGATTTTTAAATGATGGTGGCGCTAGTGTTCACAAAGGTCTCGTCTTAAAGTAGCAGGGAAACAATAAATACATTGAGTTAATGTTGACTACGGGCTAAAAAGTTATACAACGATTTAAGATAATGAATACAGTGGTAGATGTCTATAGAAACACCACTAATGGCCACCAATCTATGTCCAAGCCTCGCTAGACACGCATTCCCCTGCTAAGCAATCGAACTCAATATTGCACTGTGTCTGTATAAAACTTCATCAAAATCCAATGCATGACCAAATCTGCCGTGATACCAACACGTGCGACCACTTCGTTCCAAAATGTGTTGTTGTTTCGCAGTTTTGGAGTTTAGACACATGAATAATGTATACAGAAACAAGTCAAATTTTCGTCATGAAACCTCATCAATTTTAAACGAAACATGACTTCACACGTTCACAGGAGACCTAGTGCGCAATAAAGATGTTACAGATATGTCTAAATGTATAAATTCTTATGTCGCACGCAACCGCAACTAGTTTTCAAGAAAGAACAAAAATTCCTTATTCACAACTGGTTGTGATACTTAGTTGCCATGGCGGCCGAAAGGTCATTTACGATGTTAAGTGTATGGGAGGATAAAATCATGACTGCGCTAAAATGAGGGCTATGTTCTTCTGGTAGTGGTATTTAGCAGAGGGAACACGGGAATGATGAAGACCACTTGTGGATTGATTTTAGCTTGAGATGTCTCCTAAGTTCATTGTTTAATAAGTTCCCTGTCCCATAAATCATATGTGACTAAATCAATTGTTATAACTATTGTTGCAATTTTATGGACAGGAATTCGGTTAAGTAACCATTTGGCATTAACATAACGCAGATTTTAAAGTAATTTTCTTGTTCTTAATCTCATCGGATTCATTCCTTGCCTGAAGGCTTATGGACCTAAAGAAATACTTGTAAGATTTGTAATTTTTTGAATGCTGAATATTCGTAGTATGCTGTTGTTAGTGCAATCCGCCACCAAACTTAGCCTGAGAAGTAACTCTCTCTCTTTCTCTCATCTTAGCGCCTTCCCGGTTGCTTCATTAGCTGATTGCTTCGGAGCCCAGGGCCTTAGCCTTAAAGTAACCTCCTACCTTTATTCCCTTGACGAAATACCACATCTGTGATTCTATAATTTACTCTATGCTCCCAGCCTCGTAGCTACGTAGCGCATGGCTACGCCGTAGCCGTCGGCTGCTATAGTAACGTGCCGACCAGTCTGCGCCGCGTCCGCCTACCGCGTAGACGCGAGCTACGAACTCCGCTGCAGAATTCCGCGACCGCTTACGGAATTCCGCTTTCGAAAGCGGAAAGCGGACTTTTTAATTAGTGTTGTGTTTTTAAGTCGTGCGCTATGTGAATAATCCGCTTTTTTGTGTCTGTGTGTTTTGATTATATATCAAAGTGTGTTATAATTTTTATAGAAATTTCGTGTACTCTGTTTATTATTATGATATTACTGTCTGGAGATTGACATGGCTGTCCGTATGTATTGTTGGCTATTAAATCTAAGTGTGGATTGGAATGGAGTCTAATTATTCGATTAATAGGTTGCAGTTAGATTTAATGTGGTATTATGTAGTGAGGTCGGATTGGTGTAGGCGAACTATTGTTGTTTTGTGTGTCAATGATAACGGGTTTAGAATTTGGAGTAGGACTGTTAAATTTTATTATAACTATGCAAGCTGTATAACTCATTGCATTCGATTTCAAATATTCCAATGGGATCGTAATCAATTGTTAAATATTAAATACATTATTTACAAGCAATTTAGGTCCCACTGCTGGGCAAAAGCCTTTCCTATTTGTTTCCATAATCTCGTTTCTGTTATGTTACCTTCCAGTGTTTATCAAAATCCCTCAGATTACGAGCACATTAAATACATAATAGAAAATCCATTCTCTCTCTCACTCGCTGGTTGACTGTTAGACCCTTTCTGGGATAAGTCCATCATTGTACTTTTGTATTTACAAGTTATTACGAACAAACACACAAAAATATAAATCTTTCCTCATTATAACATTAGTATTGATAAGTTCATTTGGACGCAACTTAAAAACATTTTGACGTATTTTCCATTTCATTTCATTTACTTACTCAATTTATTCTAATATGCCCCAATATTAGTTCTTCACATTTTTAAAACTCCATACATTGAGAGTTTTTTCGTCATAACGCTAAAAGTTTCTTTTTGCTTGTCTGAAAGCTTATTACGCTAGAATTTGCACTGACTGGGAATCGAACCCAGAACCTCTTCCAAATAGGCGGACTAGCCTAGACTAAATCGTATTGTGGTACTGTAATAATACTTTAAAAAATCTTGTTTTATCAGTTTACACTTTTTTGCCAAAAATTAACGGGATATTATATATACTTACTAGCGACCCGCCCCGGCTTCGCATGGGCATAAAAACCTTCCGCTTGATTCACTCTATCTATTAATAAAAACATCAAAATCCGTTGCGTAGTTTTAAATATTTAGGCAAACAAAAGGACATAGGGACAGAGAAAGCGACTTTGTTTTATACTATGTAGTTATTAGTAAGAAAAATAATAACTAAATCATTTTCTTAAGCAATGCGAGCGCATGATAGTACCAATACCAAACTAACGTTATATTGATAAGGTCGGGCACAGACTCAGCTGCTTCCTTCGGGAAATCAATCATCGTAAAAGTCCTGTGCTGCTGAACGTACAATTTTATGTGTCGCGAATGTGCAGATATAAATTTTTGAAATATTTGGGCTTTTTGCTCATTTCGTAGCTTTTTTAACGCTTTTTGGTTTCAAAAACTTTATTGACTCAAAAATTGAATGAATGGATAAATAAACACTTTATGCAACAATTAACTTCCGTGGCGTAACGGTTAACATGTCTGTGCACCTCAAGAGGTTCCGCGGGTTCGATCCTTGGTCATGTCTAGATGATAAATGTTTTTTTTCCGATTGGCCTCTGTCTGGGATGCGTGGCTAACTCAATCTGTGTGATTTGTGAAAAAATAAATTACATTTTAACATCATTTGATTGTATCGGATCAGAAATAAAATTAGTATAAAAAATACAATAATTTAATGAATGAATGAATAAACACTTTATTGCACCAATCACATAAATACATCATTGGATTGTAAAGGATCAATGATAAAAATTAGTACAAAGGCGGACTTATCGCTAATGCAATTTCTTCCAGCCAACCTTAGGGTAGAGAGAATCAAAAAACATTGGAGCGCGAGCGATGCAGAAAGCTAAGTTTGCTTATAATCAGTCTTAAACATTTATAATAATAGAACTAATAGATTTATTGTTTGCGTATCAAATTCACGATACTGGTTGGCTAACACATAAAATTTTATAGAGTTTGTTCGTTGCCAATATTTGCTGCAATCGGCTCAACTAAAGTCAACAAAATATTTTTAAATGTGTGATTTTTGTTTATTTTGTCGAATATGTCAAGGAAAATTGTCGAGATTAAAAATACTTAAAATCCTTAACATTTATCCATTCAATCAATCGCTGGTTGCCTGAAGGAGATCCATATATGGGATAAGTCCGCCATTGCATACTATTTCACCTATTTATCTCTGTTTTCTTTTATACAATAAATATACTTATTTATATACATACAAACAAAATATCGAAAAGAAATTTTTTGGCGCTTGGAATCGCATCAGTCATTAGAATATATGTAGGTAATTAATTTTATTATTATTTTTATAGTTTTTAATTTTAGTATATACTAGCGACCTGCATAAAAACCTTCCTCTTAAACCACTCAATATATTAAAAAAAAAAACGCATCAAAATCCGTTGCGTAGTTGTAAAGATCTAAGCATACATTTAAGCGACTTTGTTTTATACTATGTAGTGATTAACATTGAATTAAAATATCGAGAATGCTTGGCTGTGAAAGTCTTTCGAGTCGTCTTCGAGTCTCTTCTTTTTCTAGTTTGAAAGAAAAATAACAGACAGAGTCCCCTGAGACCCGAATAGCTTTTTTATCTAATATTTAATAGATTCATATTACTTTGTCGCGTTCAAACTTTTTATTTTTATGTTTGTAATTAGTTTATGTACCAAAAAGAGAAAGTAAATACATAAGCATACAGTTAAAAACAGAAGTACAATGGTGGGCTTATCCCAGAAAGGGATCTCTTACAGCCAACCAGCGAATGAGAGAGGAGATGCTTGAAAGGAGGGTTTTATTTTAGTTAATTAAATATTTATTTAAAAAAAAATCGGTAATTTTGCAGGAGTAGTAAGTAGTTAAGAAACGTTAGCTTAGATTTGAATGAATTCCCAAATTTCTCACGGGATTACACTCGTACAATGCTAGTAGAAACATAAAATAGTTTCATAATGTCATTCCCGAAATCCACTCAGAATCCTGAGGGATAAAATTTGATGTTACGATCATTGGAAAGAGATTCCGCTAGTGCATTTGTATTCAAGTTAACAATTTAACTAACTTAATCGGGTCTTACTGCAACCATCATTACATAGTATAAAACAAAGTCGATTTCTCTGTCCCTTTGTATGCTTAAATCTTTTAAACTCCGCAACGGATTTTGATGCGGTTTTTTTATAGATAGTGATTCAAGAGGAAGGTTTTTTTGTCAATGCGAAGCCGGGGCGGGTCGCTAGTAGATTATAAAATGTTATACCAGCTGCAACTATAAACTAAGCTTTAGGCTGGCACCATTTCCTAATATATCTTTATGTCGTCTGAGCGTGTTTTCTGGTTATATCTTCAGCGATAAGCTTCAGAGCCCAGGGTACGCTTTGTAATCATGGTCCTGTTTTGGCGGGACTGCCGTCTGATCTCCGTAACCCTTTTTTACAGGGAAACCAGACCAATAGAAGCAAGATCCGGGTGTGTTAGTGGCCAACACTGTCAGACTTTTCAGGCTGCCTAAAACAGATAAAAAAAATCTCACAAGTTCAAATCATAGAGAAAAATCTCTTGTATCTGGTTAGGCAAATTTAGTTACCAAAGTGGTTGGAGGGGAATTTGGAAATCGCGCGCGGTCTCTGACAGTTTTTTTTAATCTATGGTTTAAAAGTCTGCCAACTGTCAATAACAACCGATGCGGAGTTTTGGCGCCAAGCTAAAGTCACTCAGTTATCGTCATTGTATTTATTTTCTAATATTTGTGGTTTTTTTTTGAGTATTTGTGCATAACAAAGGTGGATTATTATTCGCCAAGAGTTCGTGACAAAGCGTGAGTGTTGGGAAGTGGTACAATGCCTTAATAAGCGACTTTAATCCTTGTCACCAAAATCTCCCAAGATAATGCTAAGTGAAATTTTCCCACCGCTTCACTTAGCCCTCTGACTAACTTGACTTGACTAGACATGACTACTGACTTGACTCAGTGACTTGACTAAATGAAGAGAATTCAAATAAAACTTGATACTGGCAAATATAAGCTATATGTTTGATTGCCTTTTTTGTGGGTTAAATCCACAACAAAAAAAAAACAATCTTAGCCTTTCTCAGCATGGAGGAGCATTCCCTAATATGTCTTTATCTAATTTATTTATTTATGTCGTTTTCCTTTTCTTTCATGTGTCATTACAATTTATGTTTATCCTGCTTGAATAGGTTCTTTCTTTGATCAATCGTAATCATGATTACTACTGAAACATGTATTTTCGCAATTGTGTTATTTCGTTCAGTCCTTTTTCATATTATTTTAGTGTGTATATAAAGTACTAGCTATGTTCTGCGGTTTCACCGTTTTAAGGAAATCTTTAGTTAAAACCGAATTTTCTAAATTTTTCTGAAATAAATTTGTTTTATTTTTATTTCCTACTAGCTGTTCCCCGCGGCTTCGCCCCGCGTGGGTATCGGTTATATGGCGCCCAAAAGTAGCCTATGTTTGACCTCAGGTCATTAACTACATCCCTACCAAATTTCATCACAATCGGTCCAGCAGTTTAGCCGTGAAGAGGTGACAGACAGACAGACAGACAGACAGACAGACTTTCGCATTTATAATATTAGTATGGAAGTATGGACTAGCTGACCCGGCGAACTTCGTACCGCCTTAGCGTAAATTTGATTTTCTTAATATTTTTTTCCGTAAGAACCTTGTACAGAGTATTTGAAAACTACAAAAAAGAAATCAGTCAAATCGGTCAAGCCGTTTTCATGCTATGTCGTGACAACGGAAAACGGGTTTCATTTTTATATATATTCTTCTTTCTTTCTTTTGCTGTTAGATATTTTAAGTCCAATAAAGACACGAACCTTATAAACTTACCATAAGCATACTTTCTCCAGTTCTAGTTCAGTAGCTTCCAGTTTGGTTATGATATTGCTCCGAAGAACTGTCACCAGGGTATACATGGTCGATTGACCGTGACACCTACTCGAAATAATCACTAACTTAACACATTTTTGGGCAGTCAAGTAAAGACGGGTTGTTGTCGATTTGTCCCAAAGTCAGTTCGTCACATTTTTAAAACTCCTTACAATGATAGTTTATTCGTCACACCATGTTCATTTTGTTATCTCATTTCTCTACAAATAACAAAGGCAGGAAAGGCTCGACTTAATTTAGTGGCAGCCCCATTTGCCCGACTAAGCAAGTGTGTATTGTGTTCATTTAATTCACTAAAAGCATCCCCATTGTCATCATGCATGTTTATGCGTAATGCGCGCCATTTTATGTTGATATAATGGAACTTGCTTCCAAATTAATTTAGATATCCTTAGTATAGTTCTTAATTTAGATATTTTATACGATTACGTAAGCATACCTCTTCTACACTCCCATGCTAGACTGGGAGAAAAGAAAAAAACGTAGAATGCCATGCCAGATGTGCCAGCTGCTTCTCTTCCCGCGCAGATCGTAGGAGCCGATCGAGGGATTACGCAGTTTTAGAAATCATATCAATAGGCGATACAGCTAGCAACCCATCACTATTTTGGTTCCTTTTTCCATCTCCAACATGCTAAACGTGGTCTTTGGTTTTTGTGATCCTGAGCTCAGTCTACCCCGCAAGGGAAAAAGACGTGATACTATGTATGTATGTAGTAGGTACGTAAGCATATATCCCATCCAATATTTTTTAATCCTAGCTCAGACACCATTATTTTTATTGACATTTATTTAATACCTCTTTTGTGAAAACTTTTTTGTTTAAGGTGATACCTCGGTGTACACTAGCGCCACCGTCATTTAAAAATCATTACTCACTGAAAACACAAGTTATCAAAAATCCCTCTGCTGTAATTAAGGTTCTGGATCTGAAGTTAATTTTAATCATATTCAATTATTAAATTATAGTTCCATATAGTTACAAATTGCAAAACTGCTAAAAGTGGCCGTTTTAAGCAATAATGCAATTTGTAACTATAGGGAATCATAATTTAATATGTTTTCTGCCCCAGCTACGCATGGGCATAATAACCTTCCTCTATTAAAAAAACCGCATCAAAATCAGTTGCGTAGTTTTAAAGATTTAAGCATACATAGGGACAGAGAAAGCAAACTTTGTTTTATACTATGCAGTGATTTAAGTTGTATTTATATTGAAATGAATACTTAGATTTATTTAAAAATTTAAGTCATAAACAACGCTGAAATCGGGACTGTACATCGCACTATATAAGACTCAGTTTCTATTCTACTTTATATTTAAAACTAGTTAACGATCCGAAATTAAATACCAAACTTATTTATAACAAAGCATAAACTCAAAGTCTCGTATTTTCAAACCACAATGCCTAAGCAAAGAATAAACAAGTTGCATGCAACAAATGAGCAATGTTGGGAAACTCCTGCGAGCAATTAATGTTAAGAACTTCAGACGACGTCGGGTAAATAATGCATAGCTTGAATGCTACTTGTTTAGTTTCTTTGACTGGTAAACTTGTATTTTATTTATTTCAATTTTTTTAAATTTGATTCAGCTCTCGAGACGTCGACTTATATTTTGAAGAGGCACTTTCCACTGTCAACGAATAAGTTTAGCTATTCCACAAGAAAATGCTATCTTTATCTATTTCTAGCATCTTTGATACACTCTCATATTAAGTTTATGTTATGAAGTTTTATAGACACTTAAGCCGTCTTCTCTCACATACTAACACAGTTATGTATACTTTGTTAACAATTTTTATTATATATGTTTTTCTCTTACAGTTATTTAAAAACAACAGATTAGAAGGTTTAAATTAAAGTCTGAACATCTTCAACGGGTGAACCAATTTATATCACAACAACACTTTTAGTGTCAACACATAGTATGGTTTCTATAACACATCTTGCGAAAACGTTCTTGAAATTATCATGCTGCTCGACACGAGAGCGCCTTAAATTAATGTATGGATTGATTAAACGCACCTATGTATGTTGATGTGTGCCACTAATATAGACAAATATATTTGTATTATTAATTTACTAGCTGTTGGCCGTGGCTCTGCCTGAGTGGGACTCGGTTATATTGCGTTCAAAAGTAACCTATGTTTGACTTCTGGTCTTTAACTATATTCTTACCAAACTTCATCAAAATCGGTCCCGCGCCTTAGACGTGAAAGAGTAACAGACAGACAGTCTTTCGCATTTATAATATTAAGTAAGTATGGATGTAAAATACACATAAATACTTACCAGCTTGTGGTTACACAATAGAACTGATTTGAAATAGAAATACTGCGGTAACTATTGAATATTTCGATTGCAAAATGCTCGGATACATTTACATATGAACCGGGCTAGTTCGCTGCAATATTCCATATTATATTTTAAGTATATAATATATTGGCGTATTTAGTTCCTGTGATACAAAATATTTAACGTACAGAAAGCGATTTATTGTGGGTGCGGATTTAAGGAGGCGATTTTTTTTGCCTTGGTAAACCGTTATATCAAGTAGCCTATGTTCCTGCTTGAGTTTCAAACTATCCAAATACCAAATAATTAAAATACACAAGAAAGAACAATCAAAATCACAGACATCAAAACTAAAACGAGGAGAATAATGTGCGTTGCTGATGCCTATATCCATCATTGGCTGACAATCAGCTGAAGAAAAGTATAGGAAATAATTGGCAGGATATTGAAACACTTGGTTAAAAACCCCTTATACTTTAAAAAAATAACAACCGATTAAACCCATTTTTTACTAAAAATGTTTAGTAGTTTTACCTGTCTCTCATAGCCTAACGAGAGACAAAAAACCTTTATTTTAAATGGGCTTTACAAACGGTTGTTAGTTCTTTTTGACCAGGGGGTTAATGTCTGCATCACAGAATTTAGAAATATTGATAAGAAGTGGCATAGCGCACGAAAAGCGTGTCATTGGTTTGGCTTTCAAGCCAACGTTTCACACAGATGTGAAAAATGGGCGGGGAATTTGATTGCGTCATTTATTGCCACTGTTATTGGTCTATAATATTAGGTGGCTTTGTCGTAAACAACGTAATACATTTCTAGTTATGTGTCGTGTGGTTAACATGTATTAATTGAAAGTGAGAAGAGAAAATAGCTAGCCACACTGATCCTGCACCCGTAGCCAAGTGACAATTTCAAAACGCTAATAAATGTCAACAAGAACAAATTGTATGCGATTGACATAAGCTGCGGTAAATCACGTGGTCACTAATGTCAATTCGAATTATTTTGTTCTTGTCGTACGTCGTTAACGTTTAGCTATTGTGACTTTGGCTAAGCCCCCTGGAACTAAATCCGCGTCAAAACATTTCTATTCGGATAATTTCACTGTTATGTGGTCCATATGCATTGAACTCCGCCATGTACCTTCACGCATAGCACCGTGAGCCATATCTATTTCTCGTTAATTTATGAACGTGGTCTGCGGTCCTGACATACTGTCGTATTTTGCGGTTTTAGTGTGAATATTGTCAATAAATAGCGTGTGTTACAAAATATAGCATTAAACTTTGTGTCGCAATATCGATAAGCCGCAGCAAGTTAACAACTATTGAAAAGATTTAAGTTTAAAAGAAAATCCGTCAAATCAAAATATATTTATTTGTAAATACAGGTTAAACAAAGTAGATAAAATAGTGATAGGAACATTTATAATTGTGTGCTCTGTATTTTGCCAATGTGGCGTACAAATATAAAAGAGAAGAAAAAATAAATAGAAGTGGGTACTACTATGTAACAATGTGTCCTTCATAAAATCATCAAGATTATAATAACATTTTTAAACTCTTCTATTGACGACCTCCGTGGCGTAATGGTTAACATGTCTGCCTGCTACTCAGGAGGTGGGTTCGATCCCCGGCCTGGGTTTTGGATGTTTGATGATCTAAGTATATATGTATTTGTTATTGTAAAATATAGTATCGTTCAGTTAGGATCCCATAACAAAAATCTTGAACTTACTTTGGTCCTAACTCTGTGTGATTTGCGCTATAAGTATATTTATTTATTTATAAACAAAACTAATCGTCACGGGATCTTTTTTTAAAATTCATCGAACAAAACAGACTTGTAACAATAAGGCAACTTTCTCTGACCTTCCTCTGAATCCAGGAGCAATTATATTTACGTGAAAAGTAATTAATTATTGTGTTGGAAGGCTAAACGGCTCACTTTTATATTTTCATTTTAATGTTGGCGTTTTGACGTTAATTACATAATGACACCATTTTTCATTGGTTTATTTTAGGAACAACCTTGTTTGTCGATTTGTTTTTATATTCCGCCATTTTAGATAGTGCTAGTTATTAGGCTTTTATACATAGATTTAAAAAAAATTGCGTGACCGCGCGCGATTCGAATTTCTTCGCTTTTATAGATATAGATCTATAACATTGGTTATGTTTGATGGGTTTTTGACAGCCTGAAACAATTGGCAGTGAAAGCCACTAACACTCGCGGATCGTTCATATAATTACCAAATTCATGTACAGTCAGCTGCAGAGAAATATGACTCACTTTCAATAGTGATACTTGTGGCATGGGGGTCAGATTTCTCCGCAGCCGACTGTACACAGAAAATTATACAGGACTAGTTGTTGCCCGCGGCTCCGACCGCGTAAGACTCTGTTATATCGCGCTCAAAAGAAGCCTTTGTTTGACCCTTGCTCCTTAACTTTATCTATACCAAATTTAATTAAAATCGGTTCAGCGGTTTAGCCGTGAAAGCGCAATAGAAAGATAGACATACAAACTTTCGCATTTGTAATATTAGTACGGAGAATGGAAGTATTGATAAAACATAGAACAGAGAACATTAGTAAAAGGTGCTGCTTTTAAAAAAAAAACTTCCACCAGCCTCTAGAGAGGAAAGATCATGTTCCTATTGGTCTATTTTTCCTGTAGTAAGCGTTACGGAGGTCAGAATGCAGTCGCTCCATTGTAATAACCAGTACGGTTAAATCAGGACCATGAGTTAAATAGAAACGTACACGTGGTAAAGAAGCAGCAGACATTATTACTTGATAATAACCTTAAAACCAGACCCTGGGTACAGGAGCCAATATGGCGTCAGTGATTGAGCAAGAATCGTGGGTGATAGTGAATGATTCCGCTTATGAATGGGCGAATTTGCATTGCGTAGGCGCATGTCATGGCCACAGGTGCATTCAAGCACGCACAAAGAGAGTATTCATTTTGTGGCTTTATTACTAGCTATGTCGTTCGGTTTCATCGTTTGTGTGGATGTACCTGTAGTCTTAATAAGGATCAGCGTTAATACGCAGAATGATTTTTGAAATTCGTCTATTATTAGTTCCAGAGATTCACTGTCAAACTCCTCAGCTTTATTATTTTAGAATAACTAGATTTAATACTTTGCAACCAGTAATATAGGAACCGGGCAAAGTAGAGTCATCAGCTAACGGGACTTGTACGAAAGATCGAGAAAAATTTTAACTGCAAATTTTCAAATAAATATAATTTGAAAAATTTTGTAGGTAGTTTTATTTATACTGCATCAAAGAGGTCTTATTTATTATAAAAACATATGTAAAACATTGATATATTATGCTGGCCAGCGCACCGGACGCGCTGCATAATAACGCTAAGGGCGTTGACTGCTAAACATGTGCAGTAGTACACGTCTGTCGTAATCAATCCGCCAATCAGAGCCGTGACACGACGACACGTGGGCTCATTGTGTATTACAATTTATAATTAATTCGTCTGAACTCGTGCTAATTTAAATTACAGATGGGATATTTCATGAGTGTTGTTTGTTATCCGGTGACATAATAAAACGTGTAAATATTTTATTTATGTGAATACATACATTTTTATCATAATTGTTTCCCGCAGGGATAGGCAGAGACTAATTATTTCCGTTTGCTTTATTTATACTCATCACTCTTATCATACAAGCTCATAGAACGATTTTTTTACAATATATTGGCAGACATGTATAAGATCCGCGAAAGATGCGGCATGCGGTCACCGAAGCCTTCTTATGCTCATGATACCTGCGTTTCTAGATAGTTAAATTGTGTTTAGTCTGACTCAACTAATTCTAGGTCTAAATTATCAGTAACAACCAAATCACTGTAATTTAGATAGTCTAACCAAAACATAATCACAGTTAATTTAGTCGGCTATAGTCTGTGAGGAAATTACGTGGCATAATATTGTTATAGGTATATACTTACTTAATTAAACTGACCGACACCGGCGAGCCAAAAGGAGAGTTATGGTTTTGACTGATTTAGAGTATTAAATGGATTTGATTTTTTCAATTTAATCGTCAATATCAAAGCTCTGTCCACAAAATGACTGATTGGAAGCGGCCTGCATCCAGCGCCTGCCTGTGACCTTCTTCAGGTTATCTGACCATCTGGTCTGGTGGTAGAGCGCGTAAACCTGCGTTATTCTATGTTCAAAGTCAAATGTATTAGAATAAATTATAGTTGTTTGTTTATAATAACTTAATTGTACTAAAACAGAAGTGAACACTTATATATTTGTACAAAAGCAATATTTTATCAATTTGTCACCTGCACATCACATAATAACGATGACATCGTATGTAATAGAACAAATATAATTTATATTTTTATACATAATGGGTTTCGTATTCCGAAATAAGTTGACTGATGATATACATCTATTGAAACAATTTTATGTAATTGATATAAATTACCCTTTGGAAGTTTTGACATGATAAAAATTATGGTAATATTTTTAACCTACTTAAAAGAGTTTATGTACATATACAAGTATTCAAACCTTATGTTTGTTCGTGGTCTACTAATCGATTTTTATAATTTAAAGACGAATGTAGTAAGTTAGTTGATTTCGGTGTCTTTTCAAGCAAATATTATTTGCCGTCAATAGGTTATTACAAAATAACTGACATTTGAAACATAACATACAATTACACCCACAACTACTAACTTCATTTCCATAACTGCATGAGTAAAGCTTTTCAAAATAATATCGCCGTTCTACTCATTTTTTTCTATATATATATATGTTTTCGACATGTTTTTTGTACAAAAAAAAAAACATTTATTTTAGGTCCTCTTCTCTAGAAGAATATAAAACGCGCGCTCTATAGTAAAAAAGTTACTCGAAAGGTTCATAGTTATTCAGGAGAGTGCGAGCTTGTTGAGAAAACGCAATTTGGAATCCAGCTCTCAACTCCTGCAACAGGGGTATACAATGTTACTAGTTTTAAAAATTCCGAGGAGGATTTATTGCTATACTTTTCAAACGATTTTGATGTAATCTATACTATTGTGTGGCTCTAATGGAGCGACAAAAAGTCAAGATATTTGGCGCTAGCTGAGAAAGTATTTGAATGGTTAATTGTCATTTTTAAGTTAGTTTAGTTATTTTTCACTATAGCAAGTAAACAATCCATACTAATATTATAAATGCGAAAGTCTGTCTGTCTGTAACTCTTCACGGCTAAACTGCTGGACCGATTGTGATGAAATTTGGTAGGGATGTAGCTAACGACCTGAGGTCAAACATAGGCTACTTTTGGGCGCGATATAACCGAGTCCCGCGCGGGGTGAAGCCGCGGGGAACAGCTAGTTTGTATATATTTTTCAAATTTATAACATTGACTGACAAAAAAAATATATTTTATTTATTTTTAAACAATTTAAAAAATGTTACAACGAAGATCATGGCCAATGGTTATAAGCTAAAAATAAACGTTATGGTGTTCATTATCACTGGACCTAGACTAAATTTATTTGTAAAAAAAAAATTAGTATTCTTGTTTCTGGAAATTTCCGAACAAAACCAAGTTTCTCATAAAATATTACCATTTTCTCAACTATGAAATGACATATTTATGTAAATTTAAAAATAACAAGTCAGAGTCGAGAGTGAAGCCTGAAGACCTGGTGAATAGATAAACAGCAGCAAGCTCCTCGACTAGGTAACTTGGTAAATAGAAGGCAGCTGGGGTAAACACAATTATGTAATGTAAACAAAACAGATTCTTGCTACAGCCGAATGAGTATCATAGTGAATTTCAATGTAGCAGATATTGGAAGAGACAGTCTGGTCTAGAAAATGTTATAAGTTTTCTAGCATAATTATTTAATATTTTTTCGTATTTATAATAATAACTAGCTGACCCGGCGAACTTCGTACCGCCTTTCTTTTTCCGTAAGAGCCTTGTACAGAGTATTAGAAATCTACAAAAAAAAATTCAGCCAAATCGGTTAAGCCGTTTTCATGCTATGTCGTGTCAACGGAAAACGGGTTTCATTTATATATATATATATATATATATATATATATACTAGCTGTTCCCCGCGGCTTCGCCCCGCGTGGGACTAGGTTATATCGCGCCCAAAAGTAGCCTATATTTGACCTCAGGTCGTTAACTACATCCCTACCAAATTTCATCACAATCGGTCCAGCAGTTTAGCCGTGAAGAGGTGACAGACAGACAGACAGACAGACAGACAGACTTTCGCATTTATAATATTAGTATGGATATGGATATATATATATATATATATAGATAATCATTTATTTCAGGTAATAACATTATGATAAATACCTTACAGACTAACATACATACATATAATACACACACTTAGTGATTTAGTGAGTGACCAACACTTAAGTCTCTCTTTTCCCTGTAAAAAAGGGTTTCGGAGGTCCATTGTAAATAACCAGTGCCATATCTTGACCAAAAATCAAAAGCATACCCTGGACTGTGTATAGTATGCTGACGATAGAACACATGATAATTAGTAGTATATATAGCAGTTCACCCCGGCTTTGCCCGTGGTACATACATAGCTTATACCACTCGGGGATAGTGTGGGTTTCCAGGGACCATTTTTCAAATGGTTCTAGTAGTTTCGAAGCCTATTCGGTGCAAACTAACAAATCTTTCCTCTTTATAAAATAAGTATAAATAGCCTTTGAATATAAAAATCTTTTAGTATTATCTCCTTGCTGTTAACTAAATACGGGGGCAAATAACAACGTGGTTACGTAATATTAAAATAGTATGTAGAAGCAAGCAGCTCATAAAGTAAGCCGTTAAGCTGCAAGCAAAAACCAGCATAAACAAGCTAAGCTGCAGCTTATTTGCATTGCGGATGCGTAAGCTAATCCATAGCTTAGCTTATTTGTATCACCTGAAATGTATTATTGTAAAGTTCTTATACAATATTTAACTTCAGTTTTGTGAAACCCGTATCTCCCTTTCCGTATTTTAAATCATAAAATGTATATACTTTTGTCTAATAAAAAAAAATCATATAAAATTAAAATTCTTCTTTGACCCAAGCATATAAAAATATTGCAATCTTGAATTTCCTAAGGACTGACATAGCTTCACAAAAATTGTTCTTTTTTTTTGTTAATTCGGATGTTTACTATTTCTTCACGGTAAAATCGTTATGCTGATTGTAATAAAATTTTACATGTTTATTGTTTGAGACAAAGGCTACCTGTTTGGCGCGGTATAACAATTATACCAGGTGAGCGAAGCTGTGTGGCTAGTGCATATCTTTATCACTATATAAGTTACTAGCAGTCCATCCCGGCTTTACTCGTGGTACATACATAGCCTATGTCAATCATGAATACACTTGAATGTAGCTTTCCAATGGTGAAACATTTTTTGAAATCAGCATAGTAGTTTTTGAGTTAATTCATTACATGTATACACAAAAAATACAAATCTTTCATCTTTATAATATTAGTATACATATAAAACTCTAATACAACCAACGTTTCCAGTATCCCCTTCTGCAAACTAACTCTATAATGTGCACGAACCGTTTTAATTTAAAAGTACTTATAGCGCGTATTTGCTCAGAGTAAATTGGAATTTTAGAGATAACTATTAAAGAGAGAGCAGGCAACTTAAATATTTTGATTGTTTTTTTTTTTTTTTTGGTTTGGTTGCTTTAAGGTCCTCTTATAAATAAAATAGTATTCGATACAAATCATTGAAAGATTTAATTTAGATAGCGAATTATCGATACGAAGGAAAAAAACTCATTACCGACAAAAGAGGCCACTTTTATTTCTGTCACTTTTTTTCTGAACTAACCAAAGGAAAAATAATGAAAAGTAATACCGAAAATACGAAAAGTTCTTTGCTAGCGACCTGCCTTCTTAGATTTTTTCAATTTGACCTAAACAGTGTAAACCTTTAGTTAAAGAAATAAAATGATTGGTGGCGCTAGTTGGCTTATAGCCTTAAGATAGACCAAAAAAAAAAGCTAGAAAACGAATTACTTAATACAGTCATGTTAATACATTAGTGTTTTTATATGATAACAGAGGGGGTGAAGCATTTGTCCTAAGATTTTTAGCGACAGTACCCAGTAATTTCAACCTTCATACCTGAACATAACAATGCGAACACTGCTGTTTTGATGCAGAGATAGTTGAGAGTGAGTAAGCAGACGAATTTTTGTTTTATTAATAATAAATCAACAAAAAATATCATTCATAAAAATATCATTCATTCATTCATTTCGTGTAGGTGTCATGGTCAATCGACCATGCACACCCTGGTGTCAGAGTTCTTCGGAACCGCCTCTCGGCCTCTGACATGGTTCCTTTAACGACTACCAGATGGCAGCTGGGACCAACGGCTTAACGTGCCTTCCGAAGCACGGAATCATCTTTTTTGTCAGACAATCAGGTGATTCAAGCCTGCAATGTCCTAACCAAACTGGAAACAACTAAACAAAGTATGCTTCCCGTGGGAATTGAACCCTCGACCCCCGGGTCTACAGGCAAACGCCTTAACCACTGGACCACGGAGGCAGTCAAAATATCATTTACATGCTATCCTAAAACCACAAAGATGTGTGGATGCAACCAAATTTTGAATCTCTTGTAAAAATAGTTTTACAGTTCTGCGCGCGCTCTACATCGTTCTCACTCTAAGGAATAGACATATATAGGTTTATTTGTCTACACACTCATCCGTCAATCTTTGTCTTTACGAGTACTTGCGAGCGTTTATCTCGATATGGATGGGTCTCCGTAAAATTTAATTAAAATTTGCTTTACACTTCATATAACCAAATTAATTAAGATGGATGTAAAATCAATACATATTTACAACTCTTCGAGGTTCTCTTAATTTACTAAGTTGTTTTCTTTTACACCAGGGTGTGCATGGTAGATTGACCGTGTTATCTACATGAAATGATGTCGATGACACTGATATCCTAACAATTTAAAAATTACATGTCGACCAAAACCACAGGACGTTAGTAGATACTAGAAGGTATATGTTTCAAGGAGGGAGCGCCAATATATGCACAGTCACGTGTTGTCCCTTCTACATGGACATCCTATCTCTGTTTGTTCAGATTGAACAAATGCCACATGATGAGGTAGCGGGACAGAGAAAAACTTCGTAGTACCACGTTGAAATTTGTATACTCACATAGTCATATACACATCTAAGAGCATTGAACCAATCGGAGTGACCACAGACAGACGACCCCTCTGCCAAATGTACTTATTACTGGAATTTACTGGAGGAAACAAAAAGGAAAGGCTTTTGCCCCGCAGTGGGACTTAAATAGCTAGTTAAGGTAGGATAGTAGACGGCGTCTAAAACAGTTTTAGAGGTACTTTTGTAAATGGGGGGCTACTATGATGACTTAAAGCGATACTAAAACGATTGTAGGCCAGATGACGCCTTACATCATGTGTTTCGTCATTTCACTTATTTGGTTGGTGTATCGCTAAAAGTCGTCATAGTAAGCTCTGAGGTGATTTTTATTCGTATTATTCGCAATCTTAAGATCTACCATTCGGATAACATCTCAAATTTTTGAATTGTATTTATTTAGATCAAAATATATTTTTTTCAAGGTTAATGATAATTCCTTAAAAGCTATTATTTCGGCATCTAATAAAAACAGCATGTTTTTTTCTATAGCTCTTTCGTATAGTAAATATTGTGACATTTATTTTTCGTCAGTCCCGAAATCTGTTGACTCAGCGTTAGCCTTTTCAGACTCCGCTCGGAGTCCCATTCAATTACTTTCACAAAATTCCCTTATTCAGAAAGATTTTTGTCTATATCTGAAATAACTGGCCAGTAGTAAATATATCCTATACTTTTTTTTAGGTTACCAATAATAGTCTTCCGAAATTCTAGTCCAATTAAATCTAGTCTATATCTACCATAAATCAAAAAGTGCGGGTTATATGCGACGAATTTGTGAGTGTTAAAAAATAAAATTCAAACTTTGAATTTTTATAGCGAATTTGAAATTTCGAACGCAAATCACGTGTTCGTTGTAAAAGTGAGTGATTTGAAGTGCAGTGTTCACATGAGGTGTATTTGTGCATGGATGCGGCTCACCTATGACGAATAACAATAACGGGGTGAACGGCAGCGCGGCGGGCGAGCCCGCTTCGGCCGACATGGACTCGCTCGAGGAAATGCTTCGTAAGGTAAGGCCATTTTGTACCTACTTTTGTGGATCTATAATAAAAAAAAATAAAATCAGGAAAGCCAACAGAACAGAAATTTACAGTTCTGTGGGATAGCCCCTACCAGCCCTACTCTACTACCATCGGGGAGATAAGAAATTACCCCAGGGGGCTTAACCAAAGTCACAATCGCAAAACGTTAACGACGTACGACAAGAACAAAATGTAAGTGATTGACATAAGATTGACCACGTGATTTACCGCAGCTTATGTCAATCCCATACATTTTGTTCTTGTCGACATTCGTTAGCGTTTTGAAATTGTCACTTGGCTACGGGTGCTGGTGTTGCAAGCGTCTCGACTCGTAAGCATTTCCATGAAAGTCGTCATTTTTAAAACGATATCACATGCCATACTATTGCCGAAGCAAGCAGGTATCAAATTAACTATGTAACATTCTATTGTTCCATGTTTCATGTAAATAAATAATTTCATTCATTTATGAGTTGGGCCGTAGGCCTTATTACACAATCGATAGTGAAAAAAACAACTTCATTTTTTTTTTCAAAGGATTTTTGGTAATAAAATAATATTTTGTCATTTCTATATTTTTTAAAAGAAATATTGCCTTTGCCCACCAATGGGACAATAAAAAAAATCCTTATTTTATATAGGTGACAAAGAATCGGCCATGCTCACCCTGGTGTCAGATTTATTCGGAATCTCTATATATAAAAATCAAATGCTGTTCGTTAGTCTCGCTAAAGCTGGGCCGATTTGGCTCATTTTGGTCTTGAAATATTTGTTGAAGTTCAGGGAAGGTTTAAACGTTGAGAAAAGTGCGTTCGGCGGTACGAAGTTCGCCGGGACAGCTAGTTTATTAATAAAAAACTATATTTCTTTTTTGAAAGACTTTCATTAGCGGTCCATGCTTGATAGTTTTAAAATGCAAATAAATCCACGCTATTACTATTACTCGTAGTAAAAGTAGTATGCAAATGTATGCAAAGTAGGGATTTCCTTCATAAAAGCCTTTGTATACGGGGCATAAAGTTTGTTCATGGCAAAATAATGCATGTTCACGACGGTAAATAACCGAAGAAAATTAAAAATAAATTGTGTTTTTGCTTTGAAAAATCATAATTTTTTTTAACTCAGTAGGTACCTAACTAGTTAATAAGTATTATATAAACTAAACTTCCAAGTGACATTCTTTGTGAGAACATTTCGTAACATCGTAACAATTTATAAAACAATATGCATAAGAAGGAAGCATACTTTGTTTAGTTGTTTCCAGTTTAGTTAGGACATTGCAGGCTTAAATCACCGGAATGTCTGATAATAAGATAATTTCCGTGATGATTCCACGTCAGAGGCACAGAATTAGCTTAACGCTTCAGAGCTACACTAGTGGCGATCAATCCAAGTCAGCCCACGCTTCCTGTCATTTAACTCTCTCGATCGTCACAAACACGCATGCCCGCTAGAATAACCAATATAACCCAAGACCTAACAGACGTAACCCTTACATATTTGCAGTAACTAACAAGCGAGAACCAAGTAAATAGTAAACACAGCTACAAGTATGATATATAACCCAGAACGTCTGAGTCAACACAAACTGAATGTAACCACAACTACTACTGATTATGTAATAGTGTGGAGTTTCTAATTAAATACCTTTAGATCTTCAGGAGCTTACTATGTTTAACTTTACAATTACAACTCTTAATAAATGCTAAACTTAGTTTCTTAAAGTATGTCTTCACAGCTCCCGCGCCTGACCAAGATAGAGATATATCCCGATAGATTTCATGTCGTGGGCCTGACAGATGTCAGTTGAATCTGACAATTGATTTTGGCATTGACAGTTAGCTTTTTAATTAAACAATTGTAGCCCTACTACAGATTACTGTATCTATATAAATGCATGTTTAAAACTATATAACCTACTTGCTGTTGCCCAGGGCTCCGCTCCCGTAAGAAATCTGGTATAAAATATAGCCTATGTGTTGTTCAAAAGTGTAATCAAGCTCCATTCCAAATTTCAGTCAAATCGGTTCAGCCGTTTCCTGCGAAAGAGTAACTGTTCATACAAACTTTCGCGCTTATAATATTTGAAGGATAAACGAGCTGCCCCTGTAGTCTAGTGGTTAAGGCGTTTACCTGAAGACCCATTCGATTCTTACGGGAAGCATAAAGATTGTCATAAAGGCAATTCCGTGCTACGGAAGGCACGTTAAGCTGTTGGTCCCGGATGTCCTCTGGTATTCGTTAAAGGAACCACGTCAGAGGCCGACAGGAAGAACTGACGCTAGGGTGTGTATAGTCGATTGACCGTGTAACCTACAAGAAATGATGAGGGGGCTCACAAATACAGTAACCCTAGCTGGTCCTTAGTAAGAGTTCTAATCTCAATAATATTATAAACGCGAAAGTTTATATAGATGTTTGTTACTTTTTCACAGGAAATCGGCTAAACCGATTTGGCTGAAATTTGGAACCAAGATTACTCAGACCATGGAACAACACATAAGCTATATTTTATCCTGGAATTCCCACGCAAGCGGAGCCCCAGGCAACAGCTAGTTTCGATATATTTCAACATGGCAATACTACTCTAACTGCACGTTTAGTATCGATTCACCAGACGTACGGCCCTCAATTTCCGCGACTCGTTAAAATGACAAAAAAGGTCGCGTCGTCGCCTGATAAAAAAAAAACAGTGCTGAAACACGCTCGGGGCCTTTTTTCGACACCTGCTGTACGGTCTACTGCATCGCATCGCAATCGGCAAATATGTACATTTGATGTACAGATAAAATATTTGTTGATTTGAGGACGATTTGATTGCGAACACGCTCAAATGTTTGAATTTAAATAATTAGTTCTGCCATTAGGTCGTGTCTAAGATATGGAGTGCTATTTTTGAGATGTATTACTCACCAAAACCCGGTAAGTCGAATGATTATCGTTCGAGACTTGACTTACTAATGAAGATCAATAAATTTAATTACAAAAAAACTCGTCACTGGCAAAATAAAGCTTTATAAAGAAAGTTTGATTGCCACAAAGAAAGAAAAATATCTATGTACTTCATTAAAATACAATCTATTTATTATTATTTTTAATTCCAGCTTTTTCCAGCATGACGGCGAAGTCAATGACCGAGTTAATTTATAAAAGGGACCATTGAACAAATATTATCCTTTCATCTGACGTTTAAAAACAAATATTTTGCACCCTCAACCCACCCTTATTGATGACCCGATCACGGAAAACGTGATCACACGTGAAGCGTCCCGTATTCAATTTTCATTTTACTCGAAATTTTAATGGAGGATGGCTGCTGATGCTGTTTTATTTTTCTACTTATACTTACATCATGAGTTTTGTTCAACAAATGAATTTGAAATTTAAACCTGCCTCCGTGGTCCAGTAGTTGACGTTTTCCTGTAGCCCCGGAGGTCGTAGGTTCAATTCCCATTGCTTACTCACATTGCTTAGTTGTTTCCAGTTTGGTTAGATCATTGCAGGCTTGAATCACCTATTTGTCTGATAATAAAGATGATTCCGCGCTTAGGCATGTTAAGCCGTTTATCCCTGCTGCCATCTGGTTGTCGTTAAAGGAACTATGTCAAAGGCCGAGAGGCGGTTTCTAAAAAATTACATCAGGGTGTGCATGATCGATTTATTGTGTTACCTACACGGAGTGATGATGAGGTAACTGATATAATGACTTTTTTAATATAGGTACTTCTTTGTTAACAAGCGAATGGCTCAAATAGGGTAAAGGGCTACCGCAACCTATTCATTTATTTACCCAAAGATTAGAAGGTTAATGCACGGATGTTTTTAGGTAACTAACGGAGGTAGTTACCTAAAAAAAACTCTTATACTAATCTCATCCCATCTAATATTATGAATGCGAGTGAGTTTGTATATTTGTATGTTTGTTACCTCTTCACGCCCTATCTACTTAACCAATCTTCCTGAAATCGCATACACATAGCTAGGAGTATTGAGAAGGACATAGGGTATCTTTCATCCCGTGAAAAAGCACTGTTCCGGGAAATTCATGCGGGCAAAGCCGCGGGCGAATATACTATGATGATTTCTTATGTTTTCGCGATTGTTACACATTAAATTAAACTATTTTATACGGTTTTCTATCGCGTTTATTGCTTACTTATAAAATAGTTTAAAACCGTATAAAATAGTTTAATTTAATATATACTATGATTTTTTTATTATATATCTTTCTGGGTACATAAAATTGAAATAAAAATAATTTAACAACTTAAAAGTTATTTATACATATTTTATCTTTAAATATTCATAACTCAAATTACACGCTAATTGGTGTTCCCAGGGAAAACAGTGGAGCTTTTAGCTGATGAGAGCTTTCTTGTTTTTATTTTTCAAGACGTTGAAGTAGTCTGCTTAATAAAATGAGTGTGCTTAGTTGGGGGTTGTTGCACTATGAGCTTATTGAGAGCTTTACGTTATTGTTGATAGATTTAACTAATAAACCATATTGGGTCCATTGAAAACGGTCCACTTTCCATCGTCCATTCTTCGTCCGAGCGTGTTTTCCGGTTGTATCCTCAGCTTACGCTTCAGAGCCCAGAGTACGCTTTTAATCATGGTCCTGATTTGGCGGAACTGGTTTTTTTTTATTATTATTATGTCTGATACCTCTAACTGAATCAGAGACTGTGTTTACTGATTTAATATTTTTTGCTGTAATGTTATATTTATGTTAGTAAGCGGAACTGGTTATTACAATGGAGCGACTGCCGTCTGACCTCCGTAACCCTTTTGTACTGGGAAACCAGACCCACAGGAACATGACCCGAGGGTGTTAGTGGCCAATACTGTCAGATTTTTCAGGCTGCTATAATATAGGATCTTCACAATAAGACAACCGCTTAGTGACACACCATTTATTGGAATGCTTACAAAATAAAAATATGACTACCGCCTTATAAGTCAATATGCATACCCTACAATCCTCCACCCTTATTTACTAGATAATATTAATATGTAGTAGATACCTACAATCTACATGTATGATTTTTTTTTTAAAGTAAACTATTTCTTTATATAAAGTAAGTTGGGAACACTATACACACCTTACCAAAAATATACAAATACAAGTAAACAACGCAAAGCATCAATTAGAAAGTAATGATACGTAACTATTTATTAATCTGTGGTAATATCGAGTACCAATTACAAGTGTCTTAAAATCGCTTATATTCCATAACAATGAGTGTGACCTAATAACAGGATATTTAACTTATAATGAACTATAATGAATAAAATATGTATATATAGGTACTAAAAACGATAAACTGGCTTCTTAAGTCTACATGGGCGTATTGGTCGGGAACGGAAAGGTACAGTGGGGCTTAATGGTATACTGTTATTTGTTGCCGTCCGTACTTCACTAGACACCGGTGGCTTTTCTCCTTCTTCAATTACCGGCCCAGCCTCAGCCTCCGCTCTTACACTAGAAGAATTAGGACACGAGTGATTACTCTCCTGCCCTATTTCCTCTTTGGCTGTGGAAACTATTTCTTTCTCGCCACTAACGTATGATGGTGATCTATTGGGTAAACAATCGAGGGAACACCTTGACTTCCGTCTTAACTGGTCGATGTGCCTATGAGATTCCTTACCTGTATTATCCACGATTTTGTAATCAGTCGCACCACAAACTTGTACTATTTTGCCTGTACCCCATTTATCAGATTTGTTATATTGTCGCAACCAAACCTCCTCGCCTGTGGGCAGCGAGCGATCGATGCCTGGCCTACCTCGTAGTTGCCTATCCTGAGCTATTCGTACTCTGTGGTCTCGATCTGGTTTCAGCCTATCTAGTTTAGTTCTTAATCGTCTACCTAACATGAGTGTGGCTGGACTTTCACCTGTCGTAGCATGTTCCGTATTGCGATAATGTAACAAAAAAGTATGTAAGGCCTCAATAATGTCTATATTTTGCCGCGACGCTTTTTTAATAACCTTTTTAACGGTACGCACTGCATTTTCCGCCGCACCATTAGACGACGGATGATACGGAGCCGAAAACATATGGTTTATACCATTGTCCCTACAGTACTGTTCAAACTCGTTACTCGTAAAAGGTGGTCCATTATCAGATATTAATATTTTTGGCAAACCCCACCGCGCAAACAATTCTTTAAGTTTACCTAATGTACTATGAGCGGAAGTATTATTTATTGGGAATACTTCTATCCATTTAGATCTCGCGTCGATAGCTACCAAAAACAACTTACCGAAGATGGGACCTAAAAAGTCGACATGGATGCGTGTCCAGGGCTTCCCGGGCCACGGCCAGTGGTGGACGGCGCTCCGTGGTGGCGCGTCCGCCTCCGCCGCGCACACATCACACGACCGGCACATCGATTCTATATCTTCATCTATTCCGGCCCACCAAACGTAGCTTCTCGCTATTGCTTTTGTTTTAACTATACCCATATGTGCTTCGTGAAGCTCTTTTAATATGATATTTTTACATGATTCCGGTATTATCAGCCTGTAACCCCACATAATACACCCTAATTCTTCATATAACTCGTTTTTCCGGTTAAAGAACGGTTGCAATCCTTTAATCTCACAATCAGCCGGCCACCCATCTCTGATGTAACTTAGAACCCTACTTAACATTGGGTCGTGTCTAGTTAAGTTAACAATTTTTTTGTGATCCAAGGACATCGCTTCCTGAGCATAATGTAAGTATGTTTGTTCCGGTACTTCTAACTTTTCGCTCTGTGAAGACAGCACTGGTAGCCGTGATAACCCGTCAGCGCTATTCTTCGTAGTATGCACGTACTCAATATCATATGTGTATGCTGACAAAATAACTGCCCATCTCTGCAACCTACTAGCGGCCATCGCTGGTATACCATTTTTATCACCAAAAATACTTACTAGAGGCTTATGGTCTGTTTTTAACAAGAAACGACGCCCATAAAGATATTGATGAAATTTCTTCAAACAAAATATAATAGCAAGAGCCTCTCTGTCGATCTGAGAATAATTTTTCTCCGCGTCGGTGAGGGATCGCGAGGCGTACGCGACGGGCCGCTCGCTGGCCGCCGCCGCGCCCTCGCCGGGCTGCGAGAGGACTCCGCCAATACCACGGGCACTCGCGTCACATGTCAATATTAATTTACCTTTAGGATTGTAATGTCTTAGTACTTGAGCCCCCGTTAAAACTTGTTTAATATTTTTGAATGCCTGTTCACAATTGTTGTTCCATCGCCAGATAGTATCTTTTTTTAATAATTTATACAATGGTTCCAATATCGAACTAATATTTTCAATAAATTTAGCGTAAAAATTGACTAACCCCAAAAAAGACCTGAGTTCCGTAACGTTATTTGGACGAGGTAACTTGACTATCGCTTCAACTTTTGAGGAGTCCACTTTGACGCCATCTCTTGATATTATATAACCTAAATATTTTACCTCTTCCATCATATACACGCACTTATTTTTTTTTAATTTCATTCCGTGTGATTGTAGTCGGTCAAATACTTTTTCTAATATCTCCAAATTTTCTTGTTCATTTCGTCCGCCTATGATGACGTCATCCAAAAATACCTCGACAAAAGGTATACCCTTCAATAAATTCGTCATAGTCCGTTGAAAAATACCAGGACTGGAAGACAGGCCGTAAACCAACCTATTATACATGAAAAGACCCCGGTGCGTATTAATAACCGTATATCGCTTAGAATCATCTAAAACCAGTTGATTATAGGCCTGAGACAAATCCAATTTTGAAAATACTTTAGAGCCATTTAATCCTACGAGGAGGTCATCAATTCTCGGTAGGGGATACCTATCGACCAGTAAGACAGGATTCAAGGTTACCTTGTAATCCGCGCATATACGTAGACCACCATCCGCTTTACTCACTGGCACCAAAGGCGTGGCCCAGTCCGAGCTCTCGACGGGTTCAATGACCCCGTCGGCCAGCATCGCATCCAGCGCGGCGTCCACCCTGTCCTTGAGCGCATAAGGCAGAGGCCGAGCACGGCAGAACACCGGCGCAGCGCCCTCCCTCACATGCAACGATACCTGTCCTCCAGTGTACCTTCCCAGTCCCTCACTAAATAGCTCCTTATACCTGTTAAGAATAACATCCAATTTTTCATTTTTGTTTAAAATTTGACAATCAAAATTAAAAGTTTTTGAAATTAATGGCACCCTTATTTTCAATTCTGATAACCAATGTCTTCCAAGTAAAGACGTAGTTCCACCCTCAATAACAAATAATTCTAATTGCTTACAATTATTCTCGTGAGATACTTGTGGTTTGACTACACCTTTCGGCAAAATTTTACTACCGTCATAAAATTTTAATTGTAAGTTGCACTTTTCCATTGTTAAATTTTTAAAATACTTTTCATAAGTACTATTGCTAATACAGGAAATAGCGGATCCCGTATCTACTTCCATACAAAGTGGTTTTTTATCAATAATTACTGTCAATCTTACCGGCTTGTAACCGTTCAAACTGAGTTGGTGAAACTCCTCCACCTCGGAAGAAAAACTCTCCTCTTCATCAACGTCATTGTAGTGCATGTGACGTTTTGTTTTATTTCGGGAATAGCCACCCGACGACTTCTCTTTTTCCGGGCACACCCTTCGTAAATGCCCCATTTTTCTGCACTTGCTGCATTCAAAATGTCTGAAACGACATCCGTCTCTGGTATGACCACGACCGCCGCACGCTTCGCATGTCATGGCACCCCACGATTGGTGTTGCTGCCCGCGCTGCCTGCCGCCCGGCGCGCCCGCCGCCACCGCCCGCGCTCCGTGCCCCGAGGCTCTGTCCCGGCCGCGCGCCGCCCCCAGCGCATGCACCGCGCTCGCCGGCGCTGCAGCCGCTCCGGCCGCGCCCGCCACCGCCGTCTCCGCGGTTGTCGAGCCCCTCCGCTCGGTTCTACCGCCGCCGCGTTTTTCTCGGCCGCCTCCAATACGCAAGCTAATTTCATCGCATTCCCAAATGAAATTTCGTCTTTAGAAAAAAGTCTTTGACGAATAATATCACTTGACACTCCGCATACGAATTGATCCCGTAGATTTTCGTCTAAATTATTCTTAAATTCACACGTCCGTGACAGTTTCTTTAATTCCGCCACATATTTTGCAATGGATTCGCCGTTATTTTGCCTTCGTAAACGAAACCGATAACGTTCCGCCAGTATAGATGGTTTTGGGTTCAAATGTGTTTTCACCAATTCCACAAGGCTTGTAAAGGTATAGTCAGAAGGTTTTTTAGGACTTGCCAAATTCACCATTAGTTCATAGCACTTATCCCCAACGACCGTTATCAACGTCGGCACTTTAACGTCATCATCCACATCGTTTACTTTAAAGTACATTTCCAATCTTTCACAATATACGTCCCAATTTCCGGAGTCCAAGTCAAATTCATTGATTTTTCCGATTCCCATGACTGCGTCTGATATCCCATCCTCGTCGCCAAATTATAATATAGGATCTTCACAATAAGACAACCGCTTAGTGACACACCATTTATTGGAATGCTTACAAAATAAAAATATGACTACCGCCTTATAAGTCAATATGCATACCCTACAGCTGCCTAGAGGCATCTGTCATAGCCTAACGACTGCCATCTACCGATAACAGCCGGGACCAACGGCTTCATGTGCCTTCCGAAGCACGGAGGAGGTACTTTCCATCATCCCTATGTTTACTAAATCTATACCTTAATATCTATTACAAATCTACGTATTACCACAGATTATAGAATGATATAGCACAGATATTCAACCGCCATACAAAGAAGCGCGCTTATTTTTTTTGTGCACCAATGTAGTCTTCCCATACTAAGACTTACTAACGCCATCTACCGATCACTTGAGAAACTGAGATACTAACTCCGATAACTTAATAAATAATGCACTAAATCAGTTTGTGATATGATGACGATACTTGAAAAAATCATGTTTAAATAATTCTTATTTTTTTCGCCAAAACAAGCGGGATCTTAACTAAATTCTTGTAGCGCCAACTATTGGCAATAAAAGGAACTAAATCTTTTTATTAGGCAATGGGACCACATAATATTACTCATATAATAAAGCAATACTAAGAAAACCATACCCAAAAAAGGTTGCAGTTAGGCAGGTGATCCATTCTCAATCCGTAGACAACATGGCCTAATTTATATTAGTGCCATTATTTCTTTTACTAGCGACCCGCCCCGGCTTCGCATGGATAATAAAGCTTCCTCTTGAATTTTTCATTATAATCACTATTAAAAAACCGCATCAAAATTCGTTGCGTAGTTTTAAAGATTTAAGCATACAAAGGGACATAGGGACAGAGAAAGCGACTTTGTTTTATACTATGTAGTGATAGTGAAGTGAAGTGATGATAACTTAAAAATTGCAATAACAATTTATTAACAATAATTTGTTATTATAGAAATCAAAAATATAGATGACTTTTAATTTACCCATATTAAAATAAATCTATTAATTATTAATCGAACAATGTTTCCCAATAATTTTATTAAAATTTAAAGCATGTTACAAACACACTCCATTTAATTAATTAAATGTCTGCAATCATGATTAAATTTTTGCCAAGTGAATCGAAAGTATTAATTAGTTTTCATAAACTAATTATGCGGATTCGTTATTTTAATTGGCAACGCTGCAAGTGACAGCCTTTTTATGTAAATTAAACAAGGTATAGAAGTACGTCTATATCATATTTTTTCCCTTGTGCACGAATAGTGCACGTCAAGCGACGGCGAATGCGTGGCCATGTTTGGATTGATCGCCATTAGTGGCATTTCTATCTAGAGCTCCTCCGTGCTTCGGAAGGCACGTTAAGCCTTTGGTCCCGGCTGTTATCGGTAGATGGCAGTCGTTAGACTATGTCAGATGCCTTTAGGCAGCCTGAAAAATCTGACAGTGTTGGCCACTAACACACCTGGGTCATGTTCCTGTGGGTCTGTTTTCCCTGTAAACCACTGTAATAACCAGTTCCGCCAAATCAGGACCATGATTAATAGCGTACCCTGGGCTCTGAAGCGTAAGCTGAAGATGCAACCGGGAAACACGCTCGGACGAAGAAGGAACTACATAACTCTTTGCAGTATGTAACCAAACCTTGTCTTTTTTTATATTGTTACCTTCATTAGTCTCTTGCCAATGTTTGATTATTTATCAAATAGCCGAAGTAAGTAGTTAGGCAAAAAAAAATTTTCACTGTATTTGTTTTTGACATGTATAATTTTATTTGCACCTTCTAAACAAACCCCTGGCGGAAAACTTCGCATCAAACCGCGGCGGGTCGCTTTATTATTTATTACCGACGTAATAACTTTCACCCAGGTTTGTTTGTTTCACCAACTCGTAACGAGATCTCACCCAAATTCGAAAAGGCGATTATTTATTCATTTAAAACGTTCAATTTGTCGCTCGTTGTGTTTTAGGCAGCGCGATTGAATTGTTAAATCTGTTTTACAATGGGTTTTGTTTTACTAGCTGCTGGTCCCGGTTTCCCACGGGTCACCTATTCATTTTTTTGCACTTAAAACTTTCTGCTGACCGTAAAGAACACAAAAATAATCATTATTCAATTAGGTGCAATATTTTGAAATTAATAGGTATATAGGTTGATATTTTTGAGATTTATTTTTATTTACATTATTTTGGTACACAATATAACATTTATTAAATATTTATTTATTTATTTTCCTCATTTACAATGACTTTACAATTAGTACCAATGCGACAGAGTAAGCATAAAGATTAAAAGCAATTACATCTTAGAGCAATATCTCAGAGCAACATCTGCGAACAAAATAAGTAAGTAAATAAATATAAATAAGAGAATATTAAAGCAAGTACTGCTTATTTTCAAAGTAATCTCTACCAGTGGACTCAAGAGACGAACCTATTATTTTTTTAATTTACATTTGCGATACAGATTTCACAAACAAACAAAAATTATTAAAAAAAAAGAAAGAAAAAAAAAACGTATACAAGCCCTTGGCCGCGGCTCCAGTTATTTATTACTTAAACAACAATGAATGATTTAATTGCTAAAGGGTCGTCGGCGAAAAGCCTCGAAGATTTAAGCCGAAAGCTTTAAAAACTTAAGCCAATGTCTTCGAAGGCACTTGTCTTAAGTTAATGCTGTCTAAGTTCAAGTTAGACTTGTAAACAGTTTAAAGTGCTAAGTTAGCGTTATGTACTATGATATATTTAGATACTGTTGCACTCGGCTAGGTATGTTGAAAACACGTAACATCGATTTAGAGTGGTTCAATTTGATCGAATAACACTTGATCGAATTTTAACTTTTATAATTTTTAACGACAACCTGGCCTTGAACAACTTAACCCACGGGTTAAGCACGGAATCATCAGGTGATTCATGCTTGTAATGTCATAACCAAACTGGAAACAACAAAGTATTCTTCGTGTGCGCGCGGGAAATGCAATGATGGATATAAATTTCATACCTAAATATCATTACGCCTTTTTCCCACAGAGGTAGGCTTACAGACACACTCATACATACAATTTACACACCACTCAGAGCTTTCGAAAAAATCCACTGTATTTTTTTCCAATTCATGTGACATTTACATACATAACTCACATGCCACTTACCCCTGTTAATTAGAGAGAATATTAAAACGTAAAGGCTCCTGCAATGCAGTTCAAAAAGGGGGGATGGGGGGCAATTGGCATAAAATGCGCAGTTGGCGTTAAACCGATTAATGTCCATACTACACGCAAGAATGCAGTTAAAGAAAATAGGGTTAGGACTGTTTTGATCATCTTTATTTAGTAACGTTACAAGTTGATTAATTGTGGTTACTAGTAATTTTGGAAATGTGGCGAGATTTTTGCGAATGTAGTCTATTGAATATTCCTGTACTTTGATTTCCAGGTTAACTCGATTCTAGAAATTCGTCTGACACTTTATCTTGTTTGTAAAAATTCGCATAAAATAAGAAAATTTATTCGATTCATCATTATTATTTTAGCTAGAAGATGTTTACATCTCTAGTTATATATAGGCCCGTTTGCCGGCTGCTGTCACAAGGGCGTGAAGTCTTAAATTTATTCACTATTCATTTCTTTTATACAACAAAACGACTTCTTGTCGAGTCGAGTTCACTCTTGTTATTTTTGACCAGTATGTGGCTACGTTGATTGCTCTATCGTTGGCCGCTCACAGATCCTCAACTATACAGGAGTCAAACAAGTTAGGACTTACCATAAGATTATTCATAGACTGCACAGGACAAAATATAAGGACTTGCTATATTTTGTCTCAGATTTAGGTAGAGTTAGGAAAACTAAGGCCACCTTGTCAGTACAGTGGGTCTAAAAACGCCACTTTGAGCAATTCATCGAATCGAATTCATATTACGATTTCCTTAGCAATTCTTTAGCAATTCCTATTTCTTTCAATTTTTTTGAATAGGAATTGCGAAGTTTTGTTGTCCATTTTACAAAAAATAGAGAAATTGCTACAGAATTGCTAAGGAATTCGTAATATGAATCGATTCGATGAATTGCTCAAAGTGGTGTTTTTAGACCCCCTGACAATTCTGCCTGCCAAAGTGCTCAATAGTTTAAAAATGCATGAAACAGTCATAGTCCTAAAACTAGCCAACTTCAGTCCAAGTTTACAGTCAAGGTAACTGTAATGGGCATACAAAGTTTCTAATGCCGTAGTTTTATTGTACGTTTAACGTGGCTCTTAACATTGCGTGTTATATTCTGTTTGAAAAGAATTAGAAAAAAAATCATGAATCAATATCATTGTAAACACGACTATATAAACTTATATTTGAAATAAAAACTAACAAAATACACTTTCATTGTCAATTTCAGCCGCAGGCATTCATACTCATATTAAATTGGCCTCCCCCGAGGATCTACAGTATGACCATCCAACGCTTGCCTGCAGCCTTCTTAAGGTCATCTGACCGTGGTTGGTGGGTGTTCAACATTGCACTTACCGGTGCGTGGTCGTCATTCGAGAACCTTTCTGCCCCATCTACCATCAGTTCTTCGCGCTTAATGCTCCATTAAACATTATCTTAAGCTATGAAAGAAAACGAATCGAAAATAAAATTTGAAAAAAAAAATTACAATTATAAAATCTTTCTTTTACAGATGACAACGGAGAGTACATTAACTTGTATGCTGTTAAAAGATTGGTCATTCAATGAAAGATTAACAATAAAAAATTTATAGGAATTTTCATTTCGATTTACTGAAATCCCTTCAGAAAAATCGCCGCTGGGAGTGTCAACAATGGAACTTTACGCTCTTTTTTCGAAATTTTATTACTTCGACCGTTCGTGGCGATCAAAGGAACGGCTCAATAAAACATGTGCCTCAGGCTAGGAGAGTTAATAGACTTTAGGGGATTAGGTGATAAAATAAATAATGTGTTTTAGTGTACTGGAGTATGTTTGCTTACATCATTGATTAAAGAAATTTGCCTTGAGAACGCGCGCGATTCCAAATCCTTTGGCTTACATACGATACTTACACACTAATATTCAAACGCTACTCAATTTTGAGAGCTGCTCAAGTATCATGCTGTCGCGCTAAACGTCAGCGATATATCAACGAAACAAATTGGTTAATTTTTTCTTAAGTAATAATAGGTGATTGTTTAAATAAAGCGATTAATTTAGACAAACTTTGTACGATTTTTATTGCATGTCGGGTTTACCTATAAGTGTTTGTTACATTTAGATAATAGCTATATGTAATACTTTAGAAATAAGTAACAATGTAAAGAAATGTTGGTAAGCCAATATAAATAAATAAAAAATAAATATATATATTAGCGAAACTTTAATTACTCAAAAAAAAAATCCTAGAAACAAAAAGTAAGTCAAATTTTTAATAATACGCCTGAATTATTTATAAATAATCGTTAGCAGTATAATTTAGGACTTAATAAACAATGTCAAGGGGCTTCAAAGTAGGATATATGACAATTTCCTTCAATTGCAAGTGCTAAAGTAACACCTGGAGAATTTTACACTCGCAGCCAGTGGGGATAAATCAAGCGATTTAGAGCACTGCACGGTCAGCGACTAAATGTAGCAAGTTACAGGAGCTTAGCGATTTTTAAGTCTAACTGCAAGTGCCTTTGTGGTTCAACGATTAAGACGTTTGCCTGAAGACCTCAGGTTGAGAATTCGAATCTCGCGGGGTACTAACTGGTTATTAACCTGGTAGCCTGATAAGCATGTTATGCCGTTATTCTCGGCTGCCCCCTGGTGGTAAAGAAACCATTCAGAATCAACAAAAAGTTGTTACATTTACTGACTGGTAGGATTTTTTCGCAAGCATTTCTTGCATAATTATTATGGGTTGTTATGCCATCTATACACGGTTTATGAAAGACCATAGAAGTGGCATTCTTTTTAAACTATGTAAGAGACGCATGTCCTTTTTATAAGTCATTAAATCTGTCTCGTTAAAACTTTCTGCCCAACTGGACAGTGGGCAGTTCTGTAACCTTTTTAATGGGGAATATAAGACGGTTTCAAAAGCTAATGCTCACTTTTCGCTCACACATGGAGTATTGAAGTTATTGGGGGGGGGGGGGGGGGGAGGGAGACCACCAAAAAGAGGTCCCGACGGAAGACCAGCGCTGGATGTTATAGACCTCCAGCATATGCTGAGTCGGAGCCTATTTTTGAGAACGTTTGTTTTTCTTTTTTTTTATATTTTGTTACTTTTATCTACATTTCCCAAAAAAAAATATTTATTTTACTTAAATACGAAGATTTTGCACTTCGCACAGTCACGGCTGTCGTAGACCGTGGCGATCACTAGTCCCTTGTAACTTAGACCACACTATCACACCGTCCCAGCGTGCCGTATATTTTACGAGAGTCCACGGGCGTCGGTAAACGGTGCCTCACTGCACCTGATTGTTGGCTTTAAACTCTATAATTTAGATAAAACGGAACGACGATTAAGCCAAGAGCTCCTTAGCTGTTGAAGGCAATCTTTTATGGTGCTTGAAACGGAGCGGAGAGCTTATATGGGCAGTGATTCGACTTTTGCTTTAGTTTCATTGAACATCCAATGAATATACCAACGTTTTTTAAACTATTTGCACGTACGATATAATTACGTCTTTATCCCATATGGAGTAGACAGAGTCTAGGGCCATCCCATCTTAGTAACCATGATGGTAACCCATCTTTCGCGGGCCGTGTGCTTGACTGGCAACATTCATACTAAATACTACTACTAAATGCGAAAGTCTGTCTGTTACGATATCACGGCTAAACCTTTGGTTCAGTGGTTAATTCGTTTGCCTATAGACCTGGGGGACGTGGGTTCGATTCCCACGGAAAGCATACTTTGTTTAGTTGTTTCCAGTTAAGTTAGGACAGTGCAGGCGTGAATCACCTGTGCCCCTAGTATGAGTATTTCTTAACGCAGACGCTAGCGACTGCGTTAGGATTTTGTATGGAATTTCTTAGTTGCCTTATTATCCGCCAGAGGCGCTGTACGGGTTTGCCATACTAAATCGCTAACGCAGTCGCTAGCGTCTGCGTTAAGAAAAACTCATACTAGTGGCATTGATTGTCTGATAATAAAGATGATTCCGTGCTTTGGAAGGCACGTTAAGCCGTTGGTCCCGGCTGCCATCCGGTAGTCGTTAAAGGAACCATGTCAGAGGCCGAAGAACTCTGACACCAGGGTGTGCATGGTCGATTGACCGTCTCACCTACACGAAATGATGATGAAAAAAATATTCTCCATTGTCTATACTAGCTGTTGGCTTAACCACTACATAGTATAAAACAAATTCGCTTTCTCTGTCCCCATGTATGTATGCTTAAATCTTTAAAACGACGCAATGGATTTTGATGCGGTTTTTTTAATAGATAGAGTGATTCAAGAGGAAGGTTTTTATGCCCATGCAAAGCTGGGGCGGGTCGCTAGTACAAGATAAGACATAATAGTTTGATCAAGCGTTACCTCGTAAAGTGAAGTGTGACAGAAAGGGCCACGCGTCCCTGGTCACGTTTTGTGAAGTGGCACTTAAGGATGTATGAGGACTCTGAACCTCATTCGAGTGGGCTCACTTAGGTCTTGTTCACACTAAACGACTGCTGTCCATACCAGTGACATAAACAGACAGCTTCTCCTATCCATACATTTATACAACGACCGATAAAATTACGATTCCGCTTATTCGGTTACAGATAAATAACGGTCTTAAACAGGTATAGTATACCTATGACTTATTTTATATGACACATTGTAATGGAGAAAAAAAAAATTATTTATTTATTTATTTATAGAATGGAATAGAAAAACTCTTAAATACATTAAACTAATTTTTAAAACTAGGTTAATTACAAAGACTTATCGTTAATTTAATCTCTTCCAGTTAACCTTAGGGTGGTAGGAATAACAAAATAAAGAACAAAAAGGAGATGGCGCAGTATATATACATACACATATTATATAAATATAGGTATTTAGGACGCATAGACTGTTTTTATTTATTAACCAGGTAAAATACCGTAATTTTTAGGTTTTTAAAAAGGGGTTAATACCGGCTTCCATCCCTGACGCACACATTTGACTTATGAATCTATTCGCGATATGTTCTATGAATCTGTGAATTAATTAATCTTTATTTCGGACAATAGTTAGTATAGGTAACAATGTTCTTAAAACTATTAATTTATTTAATAGCACCCGCGATCGAACCCGGGACCTCCTGAGGAGCAGACACCCATGTTAACCATAACGCTACCGAGGTCGTCAAAGTAAAAGTTCTCATATATTCACCAAATTTATAGTAACTGCATATTGCCATATTGACTTGCGGCCTATGAGTTTCTAAATAACAATATGGACCACATCAAAGAACAAAGCTTTGTGTATTGACGTTGATTGTTATCGGAATGTTAGCTATGATAGCCACTAACAAAGCCGGTTTTGTCTATTTATCTAAAACTAGCTGTTGCCCACGGCTTCGCCCGCGTGAGACTCGGTTATATCGCGCCAAAAGTAGCCTATCTTTAACTATACCCATACCGAATTTCATCAAAATCGGCCCAGAGGTTTAGTTGTGAAAGCGTAACAGACAGAGAGACAGACGGACAGGCAAACAGACATTCGCATCACTATCACTACATAGTATATAACAAAGTCGCTTTCTCTGTCCCTATGTCACTATGTATGCTTAAATTTAAATCTACTAAAAAACTACGCAACGGATTTTGATGCGGTTTTTTTATAGAGTGATTCAAGAGGAAGGTTTTTAATAATATTAGTAGGTATGAAAGTATGGATTTAGGATTAAGATTTATTTATAGTCGCTTTTAGGTGCTTCTATCTTCCGCTAGCTAATGTCCATTAATAGCATTGCAACTGGGCGAAGCCGGTACAGGTCGCTAGTAGAAAAATAAATTAGGTACATTTGAAAAATATTTATTAATATTTTTCAAATGAAATTAAATAAAAAAAAAATGTCTGTTATTAATTTCTATTTTCTCTACGCATCATATTATAGTATCATAGATTAAAAAAATTGCCGAGGCCGCGCGCGATTCCAAGTTCTTAGCCTATTATCAATATTACTTTTTCGAACACTATGTTCCATATTCAAATCCTCAAAAAATTCGTTCCATTTTCGAACATTGGAACCTTTAAAAATTCAACCCTGCAAACAGCGGTCTCGTCACAAAATGACAGGGCGCGCGGTTCAAATGCAAATCAAACGAACATTGCTGGCTCGGAACTGAATTGTTGATTTAAACTCTAACGATCTGCGAAATGTACAATTAACTTACAGACGGCCGTCGAGGTGAGCCGACGTTTTTGTTATGTTAAACTTTTGCCCGTTCCGTCGGAAACGTGCGGTTTTTACCTCGGTGGATTTATTTTAATTAATTTCTGCGGGGAATCTTGTGTTGCTTGAAATTAAGGTTGCTTTTTTCAGCACAGTTGAGATATTTTACGTAGATGAAATAATAAAACGGTCCATAAATAGTAAATTTAGTTTGACTCTACACGTTTGTAGCGTTTCCCTATCATTTGTGTTTAGTAATTTTGTTTAAATTCCTTTTTCTAAAGTAATACAGTTCAAAATTTTGGGCCCAATAGTTTCGGAGATCAGGGGGGGGGGGGGGGGGGGAATGGTCAATTTTCGTCTTCTTTCATGAATAAAATCAAAACTATTTATGTTACAATATTAACAAAAAAATATTTGAGATCCTCATAACAAGCCCTTTTATTTGATATATAACAGGGTAAGGTTTGCAAAATTTGTTTTCTTATTCCTAATTTGTCCCCCGAAAATGACCCATATTTAAAAAAAAATATTTATTTATTATGCAAATCTGTTTGGGTCACAGGATTACGCCATCCTATCAAATTTCATCTGTTTTGGTTGAGTAGGTTCGAAGAGAATTGGCTGTGACAGACGGACGGACGGACAGACAGACGCACGAGTGATCCTATAAGGGTTCCGTTTTTACATTTTTGTACGGAACCCTAAAAACCACCAAAACGCAAGAAAAATCTCCAACCATCAATTAGGCCGAAAAATTAGGAGTGAACAAAGAGTCACGGTAATAAATCAAAGGCGACAAGATTAACCGGGTCGTATCTGCACCTTAACCGGGTTTAGCGGTCGTTCGACGTGGCGCGAATACATTAGCGGAGTATCCGCCCCGGGCGAGTTTTATCCGGACATCCGCGCGCATGATTATCCGCATTTTCTGGTTACGACAAAGATTAAGATTGAATAGATGGGACTAAGATTTAACGCAATGATAATTAAATATGATTATTACGGGATCTAGCAGTAGAGGAAGACCCAAAAAGAGATGGATGGATTGTGCGAGGTATAATATGACCAGGAGGGGTGTGACGCAGAAAATGGCTGTGCCGACCCCTAATAGGAAAGTGGGATAAGGCAAAAGAAATTAAGAAGAAGATGGCACTAAGATTTATGTTGTTTTTTAAGAGAAAATGTAGATAATCAAGAAAAGGGATAAAAAGTAGATTATATGTATATAGCTTGGATCTTACTTAATTTCTAATAGATATAATTCGGGCATTTTTTTAAAGATTGCGTTGATTCTTTTTGTATTGTCTTTCGCAAATGCCTTTTCTTGTCTTTTGTTATTAATAAGTATATATGCTCCACGGTTTCATTTGCCCGTGCGTCTAAGTATGTACCTGACTTTCCTGAATTTATTACATGCAGATAACTTTTAAAATCCGTTTGGTAATTCTATAATTCTAAACAAATAAACTTTAAAGCAACATTATATTAGTATAGATGTTTTTATCTTTTATGACATCGTCTGGGTTACAAATTTAAATGGACCATACACACCCTGATGTCAGAGTTCAACCTTGAGAAATTCTTGGGTCTTATCTATGTTCGATAGAGAGGACTGTTGTAAGCTATAAACGACAAGCGCTTTAGAACAACCACTGCTGAAGAGCACGCGTGACGCTTCGTGTTATGTATTCCGTTGTATATCCGTGTTTACTCTGTAATTCGGGCATGTTTTGTTTTTAATCTGCTCCAGCTTGATTTTCTGTAAGATACCACAATGTTTACGAAGATTTTCTTCCGTATTGCGGGTTTTTAAATGATGGCTTTATGAAAAGGTAAAATTACGCGTGTTTGTGCTTCTACATTAAAATATATTATACCAATGGGTCTACGTCCAGCAGTGGACGACTCTTGGCTGAAATTATGATAGTAGATATGAATATCAATTAAAGGTTTTATTGGTAGTATTCAATGGAATGATTCCATTGGAATCATTGAAATGGGATATTTTAGATTGGGTTTGTAGAAATTTATAAACATCGGCTTAGTAGTTTGGTTTTTAAATCAATATTATTGGTTTGAATAAGTTATCACATCATCGCTTCAGTAGCAAGCCGCCATGATAGACAAAGGTACCTATCCCTCATTAATACCATACATGCGTTATTTATTTAAAAACAATTTTGTATAACTGCTTTATGTACTTACGAATTAGATGCTAAAATATCTTAAAGGTTGTATGGCAGAGGCTAAGGCTTAAGTTATGTACCCATGTATGTATGTTATCATTAAGATTTATTGTACAGTCGGCTGCAGAGAAATCTGACTCCCATGCCGCAAATATCACTATTGATAGAGGGTCATATTTCTCTACAGCTGACTGTACATTGAACAGGTAAGTCAATAAAGAAATATTTAACATGCAGTGTGTCTTCTTATCTTCAACAAAATTTAATCATTTATTTCATAAAATAAATAAATATATTCAGACAGATTACACAGATTAGCTAACCCCAAAGTAAGTTCAAGACTTGTGTTTGGGATACTAACTCAACGATACCTACAAGTATAAATATATATTACAAGTAACAAATACATACAAAGATTAACATCCAAGACCCAGGGCAATCAGAGAAATATAATTTTTCATCTTGACCTGACCGAGAATCGAACCCGAAATATTTCATTGTCACATTTATTACAATTACATTATCATTTATTAACTTACATTTATTCTCAAATCCATCTAGATAATTTTCTGACATTTTAAAAAAGTTTCACGAAAACAAAACGAAAGCTTTTGTGGGTTATTGGGTCGTCGTAACTCAGCTATTACTGTCGACATTAGGGGAAACAAAAAAGTTTTGGAATTTAAACGGGAAAAATATCCGGCTTGGGAAGGTGTAGCCGGGTGTGGAGTTTTTGACTTTTTTCGGCTAATGTTTTTATTAGTCTTTCTGCCAGTGGTTTATGTCCTTCAATAAAGGTGAATGTATATATTTGGTGCATTTGAACTAAGTGTTAGATAAAAATCAACCCCTGCAATCATAATCTAAATACATACATTTCAAAGACTTAAGACAATTTGAAAAAGGTCATTTTCTTGCCCTGACTGGGTGTCAAATCCAGAACTTCCGCAACTGTGAACTAGCGTGACAGGTAACCATTTCACCATTGAGTTCGTCAAAAGTTTGGTTTAAATTAGGTGGTCAGACAAAATTTTTTATTTGCCCGTTTTTATCTTTTCTCAACATTAAGTACCTATAACTAGGGTAGGGTAGATTGTTCGGACAATAGAAGCCGAACGAAATAACACTTTATAGATTTATTGTCTGCTTGTCAGTATATTTGTTCTACCACATCGCAAACACTACTAGTACTAGTATTACTGAACGTCTAACGTAAAATATAAAGACTTCATTGGACAGCTGGAAAATATCTTATTACTTTTAGTACGAAGTCGCGGGCACAGATAGTTCCAAATACAATTTTCTCTACACGTTCTCCGTTTAAAATAAAAAATCTTTTTTCGTCGCTAGGAATTTTGTCGCCAATTCAGCCCGGGTAACTTTCCCGCCTCGCTGCGGCCGACGATCCTGCCCCACTTTCGAGTTGGCATGCGGCAGACACGTCTAGCATTGTCCCAATTCGACTTAGAAGCCCTTTGAAACGGATTATCGATTCACCTTGCATACTGTTGTTTGGAATAATTCTGTTTGCGGCCCAGGTGTTGGCCGTTTAGGGAATACTGCTGAGGGAATAGTCGGTTTCGCGGTGAATAATTACGAGGAACATATTTATTTTTTAAATTCTATTGCGTATTTGCAATCTACATTTCACTAATAAATAAAACCGCAACTGAACCTGAAGACTGGCGACTTGGGTTCTGTTGTTTCTTCCAATAGCTAAGGGATTAATTGGAAAGTGAACGATATTTCGTCAACTATTTGTAATTACGCTGCTTCTTGTTATGTAACCATTCATCCTGGACCTTTCCCGATCTTGTTCGTCCCTCAAAATATCAGATACTAATAAATCAAAAACACAACGAATCGGAAACCATAACCGTGTTACCCAACACAAGTACACATACAAATAGACGCGATAACTCGACCCGACCCGACTGGCAACTAAGATAAATGCTCTCCGAAGCTAATAGGAGCTAAACGCTAATAAATCAATACTAGTGGCGAAGTGTGGGACTTACCCGGGTCGAACTGTGACCCGGGTAAGATGCCAGTACGTGGCACATCACTAGTCTGCTGAGAATGCAAAGATGTATGTCAAAATTCGTATTGATGTTATAATTTGAAGTTATTGTTACTGGTTTGATTTGATGAAATTTGGGCCAGATTGATTGAACCTTTGGGAATGGCATTTATTTATTTAGTTCCAGATTAAAATAATAATCAAGTGCAATTACAATGTCACACCGTATATTATTACAGAGTACAGTGGGGCACATATATACAACCTAAAATGTAAGTGTAAAATGGTATACTGTTCTATGTGTGTGGCCCACTGTACTCGAAGCCACTTTTCGGTTTCTATAAAACTGCGTAGATTTTCCTACAAAATATTGGCTCAATATGGAAGTGGGTCTTAAGAACACGCAACAGGACAGGTGAAACTCATAATTGCTTTTAAAAGGTGCTAGTCCACATACTTGGTATTTCACTGACTGAAATAACATTTGACAAATTGCAGCGGATTACAGTGACGTTTCGTTTTACATAATCCTTTTTTATCGGACTTTTAGGCTGTATGTGCAAAACTTCATAGTCTGAACACGTGATCGATATGCTGATCGTGGATAAGGGTTTGAAATTGATTTTTTCATCCCTACGGATTAACGTGGTTTTTTTTTATACATTATGCAAAATTGTACAGCTTTTGTAAATATTTATCTATACCAGATTCTAGCACGTGTGCCAAATTTCCCAAATATATGAATATTTTTAAATTTCTCCATTGTGTCTTCAAAACTATAAGTCGGATTCTTTACCTACGTATAGTTCAACTTCGGTAACTGTGCCAGTTTCTTCTAAAGTTCTGTAGTTTCTGAGATATGCTCCACGTGTTTCAAATAAAACGTGTTGTTGACTCTAAAGCGTAATTTCAAGTAATTCTAAGTTGGACACCAGGGTATGCACTGTGTATAGTCGATTGACCGTCACCCACATGAAATGATGATGATATTGATTTTAAGCAATTCTGTAGCAACTGTAAATAAAACATCAACATCATTATTTCGTGTAGGTGTCATGGTCAATAGACTCTGTACACCTTAGTGCCAGAAGATGTCTGAATCGCCTCTCGGCCTCTGACGTGGTACATAAAACATTAAAAATGTTGTTTGAATGAATTACAGCTTTAAAGTTTGATTCCTACATTTAATTAAAATAAAAGGTTAATAAATAGGTTAAAATATCAGCTGGTTTTCCTACTTGTCTATAAATTATTTTTGTTATTCAAATATCAAATTCAACACCAAATATCGGATAAAGAGAACCACAGACCGCGGCACTTGCAATCAAATAACATTTTCCAATTTGGTAAAAGCTGGCTCATCAATACTGCAAAACTCTTTGAAGCTGACTACCATCTAGAATTGCTAGTTCAGTCCTGATTTTATCCAGATTTTTTTTTATTACATTAGCTATAAACATACCTAGGGTCCGTGAATGATGGGCAAGTGGTCACCGTAGCCTATTTATGCTCGTATGAATAGTGATACCGTGAGGGTGTCAATAGCGCAATTTTTTAATATCAACCAGTTTTAGACTAGCTCCTAAACTATTCCGGAGACTTTTACATCCTAACGTCGAAATAAAAAAAATCTTACAATACTCTCTAGTCAGAATCAGAATCAGAATCAGAATCTTTATTTGCATAAAATACGGTACAAAAGGTGTTATAAAAGTCTGAAAATTAGTTTCTGATTAAATGAAATGCAAACACAAAAACATTGTTCTAGCGCTTTGGGGCAATCGGCCAAATACGTGAAAGAGACAGGCAATTAGCGACCATAATAAAAACGATAAGTACAAAATTAACCGGGCAGAGGATTATTCATGAAAGCAATAACCGGTTATAAGCAGAAATGTACAAAACATCCGCGGGGCACGTTTAATCCGGCCGGTAATATATGCACGGCACGACCCGGTTAAGGCTGGGTATAACCGGGTGTAGAGCTGTGCAGCGTTCGGTCCTATATCCGGGTTATAATGCCTTGATTGATCGCGCGCTGGATGTTTAATGTTTTGTTAAAGGAATTTGATGATAGTCTTGCCGATTGATAGTAAGTTACCCTTTTCTTCTCGTTTCCTCTATTGGGTCTGCTGGAAGTGATTCTTTAGAAATAAGCAGCATCCTTGTACTAATGTTTTATATTCTATGTTTTTTTTTGTATAATTTTATGTGTATGAGTATGTGTGTTTGAAAATAAATAGATAAGTTGGGTGAACTAAGAGGTAACGAAGGAAAAATGTTAGATACTATATAATGTAGATATATAAGTAGTTTACTTTTGCCAAATGAGTCTTCAGAGGATTCTCAACTCTCCACAGACTTCGTCCCTCCAGTGATACGGCAAAAAAAAAACAATTTAAAATCAATTTTATTATGTAAAATAAAAAAAATAAGATCAAAAAACTTGTTGAGCTGAAAACGAGTAAAGGACGTCACTCGATTCCGAAAGATGTTTTTTTATCTTGACTTCGTTACATTTTATTGAATTTGCATTTTTTCAAAGCAAAATTAACCTCTGAGAAGGTTCATTTTCACATTTAAGAGAACAAATTTATCAAAAATCTTCAAATTATACGACTTTTCCGAAAAAATGTAAAAATCTTGAATGATTTACTTAATTGTTTTTTACGGCCCGGCTGACAGTAACTCTTACATTTTTTGGCGGGAATGCTAATTTTGGTTGAATTTTGCGTATTGGGAGCTAGAAGCGGCGCGTCTAACGATGTTAGAAGTTATGAGGAAGAGATAAATATATACTATATATTAGATAACATACATACCGGTCAAAAATTATATCCCTGCTGTTTTGTCTGTAATCTATTTATGTGCTTATCACTACATAGTATAAAACAAAGTCGCTTTCTCTGTCCCTATGTCCCTTTGTAGGCTTAAATCTTTAAAACTACGCAACGGATTTTGATGCGTTTTTTTTAATAGGTTGAGTGATTCAAGAGGAATGTTTTTATGCACATGCGAAGCCGGGTGGGTCGCTAGTTAATAAATAAAAAAAAACATTGGCATCTCGGTAGTCAGAATAAAAATAATAATTCATTTTTACCCAACATAGCCAAAGAAAATATACACTCAACATACTTCCTTCCCAACTTAGTTAACCTTTTTGCCTAATTGTTTTACCCGGTTTTCCTCGTAATTATTTGCCAAAGTGAACAATCATATTAACGTGATGGATGGCGTCTGTTGTCAAGTCACAGATGCCTTTAGATGTATTATTTTCGTGACGGAGGACAATTAAGGAGAATTAGTCTTAAATTGGACAAAGGAATTAAATTTGTACGGTTACTAGCTATTCTCTGCGGTTTCTCTCGTCTATGGTTTATGTGTATTATCACTTCATCACTACATAGTATAACACAAAGTCGCATTCTCTGTCCTTATGTCCCTTTGTATGCTTAAATCTTTAAAACTACGCAACGGATTTTGATGCGGTGTTTTTAATAGATAGAGTGAGTCAAGAGGAAGGTTTTTATTATTCTCAGTACTTCTGAGACTTTGTTAGTATTTAAAATTAATACGACAAGACGTTTAACTAAATCAGAAATGAAACTTTGCTTCCTTACAAAACTTAAAACACCCTGCAGCTTTCAAAAAGCTTCGGGTCACGGATGAAATATTCAAAACAATAAATCCAATACAAATGTACAAGCTTTCGTAACTCGAAGCTCGAAAGTTCTGAAATTTCAGCTAAATAATGAACTTTTCGACTGAAATTCAATTAATTTATCGACGTTGAAGGAATAATGGGGCTTATAACAAAGAAGTTTTTAATGGTCCCATCACAAAAGCTCGGGTGATTAAATCTGAGAACCCCGCATGTTTTGAAGTGGGATTAATCGTTTAGGCTAGTTTTTACGCGCCATCTGAATCGAATTTACGAATTTCGTTTATTCCAATAATTTTCAGGAAGAAACCCGGGCCTATGGCGATAAAATTGTATTATTTCTACATCATGTTGTTTTTATTCATAAATTAAATTTATTTTGATTATAAACAAATACACAAAAAAATCGTAGAAGACGTAATTCGTAATAATATTTATAAAATTTATTTTAAAAAACGAACTACAAAATCTATTTATTTTTTGTTTGTCTGTCCATTCTCTACACATTTTAAGAACTAAAAGCTAGAAAAAATAAAAATCTTAAAAGAATCTAAGTGTAAAACTTAAAAGTGCAACATATTTTATTTTTTTATACAAAAAGCAGTTACTAATTTAATTATTCTTATACATATACTGGTACGGAACTCTTGGTCCGAGATTCCGACTCACGCTCGGCCTATTTCATCAACGCTTTTCTATGGTTATGATCTTATTGTTAAACAGTCGTATGTTTTGTTATGATGCACTATTATGATGTTATAACATACAAACAAACATACAGTAAATCATCACTGTCACTTGGGACCCAACAGCATAGGAAATTGTCCGGAAATTGGCAACGTGACGCGCCCGGATGTGACGTCACCGGCCGCCACCCGAACTAGCCAATCAGAGCATTCAATTACAGACCGGCGGGTGCCGGTTCGAACCGGTTCGAAGATTCATCGATTATGCTCTGGAGTGCTTTTTTTGAGATGTATGACTCACCCAAAACCGGTGAGTCGAATGATTATCGTTCGAGTCACCGGTTATGTCGCATGAAAATCATTCGAAAACGAACGATAATCATTCGACTCGCCAGTTTTGGGTGAGTCATACATCTCAAAAATAGCACTCCTGTACTGCATTTCTATCATCATCATTTCAAATATTATTCTATTTGAAATGATGATTTCAAATATAATAATATTTGAAAAGCTTTCTGACGTCAAACCTCTTAAAGAATGGTAGGTACTCGCTTTCTCTATACTCATCAATTTCGTGCACATGCGTCGGTAACTGGTACAGTGGGCTGCAGAGAAATCTGACCCCCATGCCACAAGTATCGCTATTGAATGGGGGTCAGATTTCACTGCAGCCCACTGTACTCCAAATGTCGATATTTTAAGAGAATTAAACAAAGTAGTATTTCAGATTCCAAGACATCATGTTTTTCCATTCAAGAATTTTATTATAAAACGTTTAATTTTTGTTACAGTTACGATAACTATGGAATGTTACAGGTACGATAACTATGGAATTTTGGACTATTGCAAACTTGGTAAGAAACCTGCCCAATAAAACGCACACGTAAAAAGCTTGCTATCGGCGCCGATCTACCGCGCGGCAGTCGGCGCCGAAAATCTCTATATACTTTGTGTGTGACTAATCGGCACCTCTAAGCGTCGACATGTTGTTTGATGATTATCGTGGTCCGGCCGGCTTGTCTGATAGTCAGACGACAAAGACTTTCTATTCCCTTCTGCTCTGATGATAATCTGATAATTTGTGAATAATATCTTCTCATGTCATAACAGTGACATCTTTATCTAATACGAAGTACAAATTTAAAGCAAACTCAAGATATATGAGTATACTAGCTGTTCCCCGCGGATTCACTCGCCCGAAGTAAGTAAACAGTCTATAACCACCAAAAATTTAAAAACTATCATATGCTGAATTTTTTTTCCAAACGTACCAGTAGTTTTCAAAGTATAAACTCTCCAGTTTTTTTATATTAGTAAATAAAGATATTTAGGAACAAAGTTTTATTATATAACCAAAACACATTACAATTATAATAAATCAATATATAAATGATCTTATAAATAAAATACTTCCTCAAACGCGCCATACTACAGGCAGTGTGCCCAGAATACTAGCAGCATTTCCTACTGGACTGCTAGGCTTATATGCTTATACGTTTTATATGGAACAAATCTCAAGCACCAGACTGGCGTCTCCTCTAATACGCCAATTAGTCTGCGAAGCTGTCTGTGCGTCTATTGCATTATAGCCAAGTCGAAGTCTCAGATTTATCAGATTTATTCCATCAATTTGTTCTTGAACGGGGATAGGATTTAGTTTGAAACTACGGGTCTAAGTAAATAATAATGTTGTCGAGACTGTACATTTAGATAAAACTCATAGAATTTGCCTCTCGTGAATTTATGATGTAAAATCCATCCTTACTAATATAAATGCGAAAGTCTGTATGTTATGCTGATTTTGATGAAATTTGGTATGGATTTAGTTAAAGACGGGGAGTTAAAAATAGGCTACTTTTGCGCACAATATAATAGCCAAGCCAATATAATCCAAGCGGGCAAAGCTATTTAATTAAGCTTAAAGCAAATTGTAACAAAAGGAAATCTAACAAAGAAAATATTTAGAAAAATAAGGCCCTATGGTCCCTGGTGCTAGAGTTATTTTTGAAGTGAAGACTTCACGTCTAAATAGCCACTGGTGATGACAAGGCTGGGTGCTATTGTACCCAAAGCGACCCAGCGGGAAAATGGAACAAATAATAAAGTATTTCCTTTTATTAAGTTCAAAAATGGCTGCAACAAACTAACTAGTCGTGTAGTTATAAAAATACATACATACATATCATCACGCCTGTCTCCCGTAGGGGTAGTCGGCAGAGACTAGAGATTTTCACTGGCTACGACTCTTACATATCTCTCTTGCTTCGCTAAAAATACCACTGAATTAAAAAAAAAGCTTTTTATAAGTATACTAGCTGTCCCGGCGAACTCCGTACCGCCTGAACCTGCACTTTACTCACCGTTTAAACCTTCCCTGAACTTCCATAAATATTTCAAGACCAAAATTAATCAAATCGGTCCAGCCATTCTCAAGTTTTAGCGAGACTAACGAACATCAATTGCTTTTTATATATATAGATTGAAAATGTCTTAACTCTTTCTTAAATTCAGTTTTGGGCGACAGAAATAGCCAAAACCAACAGCTATGAAAGGCCTTACGCGCTTCATTGAGTTAATTGGTCAAAGCGCAATTCCTTAACCGACTCAATATTGCTTAGTTATTTCGCAACTACTCGCATTTCGTAACCAAGACCCTATTTGTAACTAATGATGGAATTCACTAAGTATCTTCTTTCAATTCTTATCTTCTATATATATAAAAATCAATTGCTGTTCGTTAGTCTCGCTAAAACTTGAGAATGGCTGGACCGATTTGGCTAATTTTGGTCTTGAAATATTTGTAGAAGTTCAGGGAAGGTTTAAACGGTGAGAAAAGTGCGTTCAGGCGGTACGGAGTTCGCCGGGACAGCTAGTTATATATATTATTCTTCGAGGGTTCTTAATTCAATTGAATGTTTTTTATAATAATACAAACTAGAAAAAGTAAAGGTTGTCCTGTGTTAGATAGATAGATAGATATGCTCTTATAGTACCATTACATACAAATTATACATGTTGATACAAATACAAATATGGTGTACAAATGCGGACTTCTTCCAGCTAACCTTAGGGTGGATAGAAACAAAGTGAGCATACATATAATCACGCCTGTCTCTCGCAGTAGTAGGCAAGGACATACCTCCATAGCTTCCTCCACACTCATCACTCTCATCATACAAGCTCGCCGATTTCGGGTACTTCAAAATTTCCCATTTTCAAGAGTTCTGCGATTAGGTCGCAGTACGTTATTCAAAAATGCAATAAAAAAATTGAAATATCAGGGGTATAAATTTCATTCATCAACTAATTTCGCTATTATCGCACAACATACCACTATTTTACCTAACAAACAAACTAATTCTATCAACAACGCTCGCTCCGAAGGAAATCTATTTGGAACGGCGAAAATTTTCAATGGAGAGGTGTGCGCGGAATGTTGAGTGGACGAGCTGGTTATCACATGACCGTTGAGTTTGTTAAGTTTTTAGTTTGTGTGTTTGTAATATTTTATCAAAAAACGAGGGAGATGAGTGTAGAGGAAAGAGGGAGGTCTCTTATGGATCCTTGCAAAATATTTATATATTTTTCTTTATGCATTGCTTTTAAGATATATTAAGAAATTCGACATTTCTTCCCTAACCTTATAATTTTTATTGTTGTTAATTTGCCACCTCAGCCTAAATGGCCTTCCGCTGCCAAAAATATGGTATAGGCCAATTTCAGTTACGCAATCTCTATTACGTACCTCCACTACAGGAGGTTTCCAGAAATGTCCTCACAAACCATTAAACAAGGAATTATTTTAATAATCTAGTAATTTGCCAGCTATACATCTCTCAAGCATCTCTCTATTTGACACCACAAAAAGACACGGAGGTTACAAAATAACCCAATTATCCCAAAAACGCGCCGCAAGTACAAAAAGCCAATAAAAGCACTCAATGAGAACATGTGTTGGAAAATTTAATAATATAAGGTGCGAAAGCGGCGTGGGAGTGCCTTAAGTGGCTGGTTTAATGGATCGGCGCCTTAAGTACTGACTGAGGTGCAATTCAGGTAATGTACGTGTTTTCTATGTAGCCCACTGTACCTCCAAATGTTGAGATTTTTCAAGTTCTTTAAAAACGAAGTTAACTTTCCACAAACATTTAAACTCACGAAATTTGCGCTCTTACTCTTTTTATTATATTACTTAAGATATAACAATATTTATAATAAATTGTTAAAAACCGTACTAGCTACCAAGACTATAAATTAAAAAATAAATTGCAATAAAAAAAGAGCCTCAATTTTAATGCATAATTGTAAATAGTCTGTTTAACTGTAACGCTTTCACGGCTAAACCGCTGGACCAATTTTGATGGAATTTGGTATGAATATAGTTGAAGAGGAGTCAAACATAGGCTACTTTTGGGCGCAATATAACCGCGTCCAACACGGGCGGAGCCATGGGAAACAGCAAGTAATAAATAAATATAAATAATTTGAATTATAAATAAAATTGTACAATAATAAAATATTTATTTCAAAATATCGCTGAAGCACAAATCATTACCTCGTAAAATCTACTTTCACGGAAGCACATGGTGTCTGTGTCACCTGAATTCTGTTACATAACAACGCCCATTAATATTAACTTATTGATACATTAAAATTAAAATAACACACATATTCTTTACTAGCTGTTGCCCGCGACTTAGTGCACGTGGACTTTTAGAAAATCACCGTTTTATTTTATACAAAGTTTGTCATGGGCAATAACCAACACAAAAAAGAACTACTTATCCAATTTGGTGCATTCGTTCGAAATTGCTAATAATACTCGTATTTGCAGGCAAACTCATGCCTTGAGTTTATTCAAATGACGATAACTTTTTTTGTATAGATTGTGTTCTGACCCGAAAATACTAGTGCGTGTTATGAAGTGAAGTCACCGACTTTGCCGAATTTCCACCGATTTCGCCTCAAGCCGGTGAGCCGGATGACTTTCACAGGTCTCCCCTCATCCGAACAGTGCCGGGTGACTTTGTAAGTGCACTAGAGCAGCAATTCATTGCTCTGCTTTCATCACTGAAACTCGATTTTTCATACAATTATTTTAGGGTTCCGTAACTAAAAAGGCAAAAACGGAATTTACAAGATCACTTTGTTGTCTGTCTGTCAACCTTCATTTTCTGAAGTATAAATTTGACATTTATAACATATACTCAGGTTAACGGTCTCTTTTGGCTGTAAAATAATTAAAATTATACGTCAATGCAATCATCCATACTAATATTATAAATGCGAAAGTCTGTCTGTCTGTCTGTCTGTCACCTCTTCACGGCTAAACGGATGGACCGATTGGGATGAAATTTGGTAGGGATGTAGTTAACGACCTGAGGTCAAACATAGGCTACTTTTGGGCGCGATATAACCGAGTCCCACGCGGGCGGAGCCGCGGGGAACAGCTAGTATGATATATGACCGTAAAAGTTGCAAATTTTCGTAAAATTGCTATTTCATATGGGAATCAAAACCTATGGGGTAGTCATGAAATTTAGTAAGAAGCAATACCAAAAAATACTTATATAGGAATAAATCTAAAAACTAAAATAAATAAATAAAAAGGGTATTTTCCAAAAAAATCAAAGGAAAGCAATAATAATAAAACAACCTGTTATGTCTTTCAGTATTTTATTGTATGGTGGTACGGAACCCTCAAGGCGCAAGTCCGTTATTTAATTCATTTTCTTTTTCTTCTTGGATAATAAAAAAAAATGGAATTAAGTCGCCAAGAGTAAAGAGTACTCGTAAATAACATACTGGAATAAACATTTTACTGCCAATTACATATTTTCGCTGCCCAAAACATAAGTCCTTTTGTGTAAAGTACGACCTTATTGATCGAAAATCTAGAGTGGCGTTACCTGTCCAGCACGGAATATGACGAGGTTTAGTGCTGTTTTTAATGGCGGTCGTTTGTTATAAACTTTATGACGTCATAAAGCATCAAATAATGACGCATTTTTATAACAGGCCGATATGAAACGCCTTTACGTGATAACGTAGTTATCGAACTCTTTTTACCTCATTGCCCGAAAGAGAGTTATGTATTTCTAACGTTATCAGCTTAAACGAAATTACCTATATGCGTCTAAGGTTTTGGTAATGACTTACTTGATATAAAGTCCTATGTCCCTTATCTAGGCAGACACTGAAGTTTTAATGAGGCAGGGGACATCCACAGTGACTTTCCACGTCGATCTGGGGGCCGATTCTGCTAACGTTAAATCACAATCGTGTCAAAATAGTGTTTCAATGGTAGTGCTTTTTTACACACTAGTTACAAGAATTGTATATTTTTTTTATATCACTTTTGATGATCACACCACACACTACATTCTCATCACATCATACTGTCATAACTCTTGTAAATAGTGTGTAAAAATCACTACTATTGAAACACTATTTTGATACGATTTTGTCTTAACGTTAGCAGAATCGACGCCCTGGTTATGGTAATAATCACGGTAAAGTTACCACCATCATCATTTCAGTCGCAGGCTGTCCACTGCAGGAGATAGGCCTCCCCCAAGTATTTCCAAAATGACGGCCTGCATCTAGCGCCTGCTTGCGACCTTCTTCAGGTCATCCGGCCATCTGGTCGGTGGGTGCTCGATGCTGCGCTTGCCGATGCGTGGTCGCCATTTCCACTAAAGTTACCTCCAACCTCGCTCCTATCACTGGGACCCAGACTGCAGCCTACCAATCCCTCGTCCGTGCCTAACTACGTCATCTAAAATTACACTTTTCTTCATCCTTGTTTTGTTCCTAGTTGCATTTTCAGCTTACGCTTCAAAGCCTAGATTAGCCCATTTTTCATTATAAATAAATCTATATATATAAAAGCGAAAAACACTCACTCACTCATCACGAAATCTCCAAAACTGCTGAGCCGATGAAGATGAAATTTGGCAGGAAGGTAGGTTGTGACTAAGAGACGTCCGCTAAGAAAGGACTTTTGGGAATTTTATCCCTAAAGGGGTGAAAAAGGGGTTGCCAGTTTGTATGAAACTTCGTCATTTTTGAAGTGAGATACATGAAATTATTCATTTACATTTGAAGTTGGTAAAAAATAATAATTCATCAATCTGATTTTGAAAATTACATCCCTATAGGGGTGAAATAGGGATTGTCAGTTTGAATGAAACTTTGTCATTTTTGAAGTGAGATACATGGAATTAAAATTAAAAATGTCTTGGTATAATATTTTGTATTGAATTGTATTGTATGTACACAACTAAATTATACAAGACAGAGTGCAAAGGTTTTATTTATTTGTTAATATTATGAGTTCAGTGATGTGTCAATAGATGGCGCCACCATACATTTTAAAAGTCGATATGGTTTGTTGTTCGCATTTAATCATCATGTGTAGTAATTGAGATTTCAAATAAATATTTTTTTTTTTTTGCTTTTCTAACGATTTCATTGTGTGTTAAGACGATTTGGTACCTGTTAAATATAAAATAATAAAATAAAATTAAATTGGAATTGATTGGAGTATGCAGTGGTAATTGCGGCATTATATTGTACTAGCTATTCCCCGCGGCTTCGCTCCGCGTGGGACTCTGTTATATCGCGCCCAAAAGTAGCCTATGTTTGACCTCAGGTCGTTAACTACATCCCTACCAAATTTCATCATAATCGGTCCAGCAGTTTAGCCGTGAAGAGGTGACAGACAGACAGACAGACTTTCGCATTTATAATATTAGTATGGTGTATAGTTTAATGTCTGCGTTTTGGGCTACTCATTGATTCGTTTGATTTTAGTTTGAAAAGTATTTTTCCGGATTTCGGATTCCGGAGTTCGAATAGTAGTTTGAAAATAGGTAAATCTTTGTGTTATTTTAAGTTATTTTAAGTTAGTTGCATATCTTGAATATATTGTAAGGTTTCTCAAATAAATTTTAGGTATTTCTAATATTCTAATTAGTTAGTAGATTAATATAATTTCTTCTATATATAAGAACAAGGGCAGTTGATAAATCAACGCCCAGCCTAAACCATAAAAGCTATAAACTTGAAATTTGGACCGAAGTTTTATGTTAATACGTAGTCCTCAGATAAGAAAGGATTTTTCAAAATTAGACCTCTAAAAGGGTTAAAATTGAGGGAAAAGTTTGTATGAAAAAAAATTAAAATCTTCACTGATGTACTTGAAACTTGGCAAGAATGCTTCTCAAAAAAAATAACTAATGGCGTGTTTCAGAGTTTTTTGAAATTCAACCTCTAAAGGGGTAAAAGAGGGAGGTTATCTAATTTATCATCACAAAACCAAAACTATAAAAGCCATAAACGTGAAATTTGGTTAGTGTCTTCATTATTATACTATATACTGCCCACATAAGAAAGTGTTGTTCACAATTCCAACCCTTACATCCAAAAAAGGGGTGAATTGGCGTACCTATAGACAAATTTCATTTGAAATTTCGCCAATTACTAACAACGCATGTTGGCCTATTGGTAGAGGTCGCGGATTATTTTTTTGAGTAGAGGGTTCTAATTTTGCTAAACATGACTTTTTTTTATTGACTTTTTTTTCGTTTTGTATTAGTTTTTTAGAATTCAATTTTTTTTTTGCTTTTAATATTTTAATAAAGAAATGTTTCAAGACATAGCTGGAAGTGGCTGAATCGAATCCTGCCACAAACAATAATTTTCTGTTTTCGTTTTTTATTTGTTTTCTAGAATAATTTTCTTACTTTTATTTTAATTTTGAAAAGGAACGAATAAATTCATTTGCAAATTTATTTCCGGATAAACGATATCGCAACCCCAATCAAATCAAATCTAATAGTTTGTCATTGACGACATTGAAGAAGAAGATTAATCAAATGACTGACTGGTAGAGAACGCTCTTAGCGTTAAGTCCGTTAATATATCAATATTTTGTACTTATCTATCTATACAAATAATAGGACAGTAAAAATCGAGTGTATATACATTAAATATTTTTCTAAAAAACTGATACGAAGCGATTAAAGTAGAGTAACAGAAACAAAAAAAAAAAACAATTTGTGGAATTTTTGTCCCTCTGGTAATACTTCAAAACTACTCAACAGATTTGAACGCGGTTTTCACAGGTGAATTACATATAATTATTATTGTTCCTTTTACTATGTATTTTAAAGCAATAAAGATATTACAAACAAACATAATTAGGAGCATTGTCAAATCTTTGTTTCGTCAAAATCGGTTAAGGGAAATAGAAGTTATGGTCAGTTGAAGTTTACTTCTAGCACTGAACTTTTAAACAGAGTTGAATGCGGTTTACATAAACATATTTAATGTAGATAAGGCTAGAATTTCTACTTTGTTTTATCGATATCAATAAGAAAAAAACACACTCCAGTCTCTATTAAATTTTTATAAAATAACAGATTGAATTTAGTTACATAAAATATCAATAGATGGTGCTGACTTTATTTTAATTATTTTTTCGCATATGGTATAGCAGATTGAAAATTTTCCTTACGGCAATTAATTAGAATTTATTAAAAAAAATTGGTTGTTGATTAAGTTCTATTGGTTGGTTTGTTTATCGGTCGTGTTGTATTGTAAGCTATGTGAATTGCTTGGTTGGTTTAGTTTGGCTTTGGTTTAAAAAATAATCAAATCGGCAAGTCAGTTCAGTTGTTGTTTGACGGAACATACGGTCGTGTCGTAAGGTTTAATTTAACTAACTTATCACTTTTTATTGAGATTTTCTCCACTTTTCACGCCCACTATAACTTTAGGAGTGGCTTTTAGGTCCAAATGACACTGTAATAGGCTGCGTCTACTCTTTTAGAGACAAAGATGTGATAGTATGAATGTTAATATTTTCAGTTTGATATCGTAGCAATGTAATGGCTTAATAAAATTGGCACGGGAATAGGATACTATAGATTTAACTATAGGTCTGGATAGTTGCAGTTTCCACAGGTTACCTACACGCGGGCGGAGCCGCGGGCAACAGCTAGTAAATATATATAGGACAAATCACACAGATTGAGTTAGCCCCAAAGAAAGTTTGAAACTTGTGTTATGGGATACTAACTCCACGATTAATAATCATTACGATAAATAAATAATAAATAAAAGTATAGATAAACATCCAAGACCCAGGTCAATCAGAAATAGATCATTTTCATCTTGACCTGACCGGGGATTGAATTATTAAATTAATTATAATCCTAGATTTGATGGTACTGCTTATTACAATGGAATGACTGCTGTTTGACTTCTGTAATCCTTATTACAGGGAAACCAGACCAATAGGAACATGATTCGGGTGTTTTAGTAGTTGCTATCAGGTTTTTTAAAGCTGCTCAAAGTCCCTCACACATCCTAACGATTGTCATGAAACGATATTTTTACAATTATCATACATTTATTTCCAAATTTGTACAGTGGGCTGCAGATAAATCTGACCCCCATGCCACAAGCATCGCTATTGAAAAGGGGTCAGATTTCTCTGCAGCCCACTGTACATAGAAATATAAAATCTCTGAGGCCAGGCTGTCTTTTCGTAAATCTATAAATTTCCAAATCATTTTTCACACGAATTTATTGAGTTTGAACGAATTTTAGGGCCAATTTACCGTATTTATTATTGAAATCTGTCATTTCAAAGCGGTATTTGCTGGGCTTAAAGAGAAAATGCCCAATTAATTTCAATATTGAGCCTCACGTGTGGTTTTAGCGTCGGTTTGAATTCTCTAATACATACAAATTGGATATTAAAATCGGATTTGCTAAAATTGCGTAATGATTAGGTACCATAAGAAACGAAATAAAATATTTATTTATTTTCCACCACAAAAGTTAAATACAAAACTATACTATATAATAGTAACTAGATGTGCGCGCGACTTAGTCCTCGTGGAGTTTAACAAAAAAGTTATTGTAAAGTTCACGAAATAATTTCAAAAATCAAGTTACCGCAAGTTATTCCTAATTACATAAGCTACCTGCCAGTGAAAGTCCAGTCAAAATCGGTCCAGCCGATCCAGAGATTACTCGGAACAAAAAGACAGACAGACGAAAATAATAGTACTTTTTTTTTGTATTTTCGTATGTACCTTTTATCGTGTATACATACGCATTTCGTAAAAAGCGGTTATTTTACAAACAGACATTTATATCCATCTTTTTTGTATAGAGTATAGATAGTTAGATTGTTTTTAAGCAAAACTTTAGAACTACTGGTTGGATTTAATTTCGATAAGTTTAGCCGTATGCCTCTGGAAGCTCGGTCGGTACTTAAATATTTAGCTAAAAGTGTGAAAACAATCAATTTTCTGAATTGAGCAAATCGTATGACAAATGTCTTCCTTTACTCTGCACCGAAACATAACAGGCGAGACCATTAAAATGCAACTTGCATTGTTAGTGTACGTGTCATGTGTCACGTAGTCTGTCCTTGCTATCTGCAGCTCGTATTCAAGAGGGAAAATAAACCTAAGACAATTTTATTTGTAAAACGCGTGGATTTGATCACCTCAGTGGCGTGGTTGATATGCCTGTCCGCTACATTTACTACTTTTTAGCTACGCTACAACCTTCCCTGAACTTCCACAAATATTTCAAAACAAAAATTAACTAAATCGGTCCAGACATTCTCTAGTTTTAGCGACTTGGATATTTTGCGAATTGGACATTTTGCGAACTGGACATTTTGCGAATTGGACATTCTGCGACTAAATGGCTAACAAACAGCGATTGTTTTTATGTAAGAGAAAATAAGATATCCATCTCCTATAAATTAATATTCTCCACGATATCTTTCCTTTCATATTAAGACAAAATAACATTGTTCCTAAAATTTTACAAGTCATAGATTAATACACCGACAAAACATTCCGCCGACGCTGTCAACCCCCATCGTTCGCCCTTAAAAACATATTTTTGTTGCTATCATTCAAAATAAACCCAATCATAAGATCAAAGCGAGCCCGGAGCTCTACCCTAACGGGAAACGAGGTTTATTAAAAATTTATTCCTTATCCGGGGCAAGGAGGTATTTTTGACAAACGACGCGAAATTGAGAAAGTGCGCGGTCATTATTTTCGTTCCGTATTCATTTAAGACATTATTTCGGCAACAGGTTGATGCATTTTGTACCTCACTAGTTTTTTCCTTGATTTTACTCGCCTTATGTATGTATGTACTGCTTGTTACTTCCCCAAAAGTCAGGCGTTCATATGCAAAAATTATTTTAAAATCTGCCAGCCGCCAGATAGAAACAGTTTAGACAAACAAACAAGCAAACAAACCAAGGCCATTCGACAGCATATCCTGGTGTTAAGCCTGCCTTTCGAACCCACGACCTCCGGATCGTAAGGCATACTTCTAAACTACTAGATCACGAAGGCAGTCCAATGTAGAGTATATCATAGTTTATTTTTAGAAAAAAATAGAGTATTTGACAGTGTTAAATTAGTGAGTAATTCTATAAATATCTATAAAAACTTCATTTTTCTTTAATTATTAGATATTTTTAAATGTCAAAAAACGCAACGATCATGATAATAAAACAAAATTGAAGTAATTTATTTTAGCTCTTGACCACGTAATGTAAAACGCTCCGCCATATTTGATGACGTAATATAGCTAGTCACAAAACTGTCAGTCAAGTGTATGTAGGAAAAGTAAACAAATGATGGATGACATTTGTAAAATATTCCATTTCACTCTATAGAAGTCAGACCGTTATTTAAGAAAAATTTGAATTTAGTCAAGCAAGACCATTACACCATTGCCATTAGCAACTTACATTGTTATTTAATTTATTTCTGTCACCCCTAATAACATTTTCATTATAAACACAGTAATACTCATTGTGAAAACAAGAATGTGTTTTTAATGTACATCATAACAGTATGACTTTTAGTGACGGCTGTCATCGTCTTCGCAAAAGCTGGTGGCTTACTACCATCTCTTAAAACCATGCAAGAACGATTGAGTAAGGGAGATGTCGCCTTACACATGTAGACAGCGCAGTCTCACTTACTCACTCGTTTTTGCATGGTTTTTAAAGATGGTAGAAAGGCACCTGGAAGCCAAGCCCGCAAGTAAAAAAAATATATAACCAAATCGCGCAAGTAATCTATTTATGTTGCAGATTGTTTTAAATAGTATTCACCATAGGCTAATAAACACCTGGATAGATACCACACGCGATTTCGTCTATGGTATTCACAATGTTACTCCAAGTTTTCAAAATACATGTGACATAACTTTCATGAGTGTGTTAACATTAAATCTGCATTATATATATACATACATACACGTACACCAGGCGGGCCACTCGTTAATAAATCATTAGAACTGTCCGTCGGACTGTGTCACCCTAACTCCTGTACGTAACATTAATATACGCCCAGTTGTTGAACTTTAATTAATGTTTCCTTGCTTTTTTTGTTTTAAAACCCGCAAAAAGTTTTGTTTATTTTTACCTAGCTTTTGCTCGCGCCTCCGCCCGCGTGGGACTCGTTATATCGCGCCCAAAAGTAGCTATGTTTGGCCCATAGTCCTAAACTATATCCATACAAAATTTCATCCAAATTAGTGCAGCGGTTTAGTCGTAAAAGCGTAACAGACAGACAGACTGATTTTCGCATTTATAATATTAGAATGGAAATCTTGATAGAAAATATACTTATACATGTACACTACTTATATGAAAACATGAAAACACTATACAATCGCGGAATTATCCTACACTTAAAGGGATCTCTTCCAGACAACTAGCCATTTATTGAGAAAAGTTTGTATAATGAGACGTTTATCTTCCCTATGCAGATGTTAAGTACATTTACATAGAAAGGACAAATACATAAGAAACCATACAGCCCCCAAATTCTGCTATCTTTTTAACCGAAACGGATCGGCTGCGGTTCGCCTTCGTTACAGTTGCGTATGTAAAAGCATACGGTATTCCAGTAACTTTACGTTGGCAGCTGAAACACAAACGGTTGGTTATAGAGCCTGTTATGGAAAATTTATGGTGTGGCAAATTAAAAAAAATTTAGTTGCGCGTAAATTGCTGCTTTTGTAATACATTTGCTTTTGCTGCCGGTAACGGAACGTTACGTGTCCTTTACCAGAATACGACAACCAGTTTCTGGATTTGAAGTTAATTTAAAACATGTTCAATTATTATATTATAGTTCCCTGAGTTACTAATTGCAATACTGTTAAAAGTGGCCACTTTTAGCAGTTTTGCAATTTGTAACTAAATGTAATTATAATTTAATGATTAAATAAAAATTAACTTCAGATCCAGAACCTTAATTACATAACACGGATTTTTTATAACTTGTGTTTTCAATGAATAATGATATTTAGTTGATGGTGTGGTGGCGCTAGTGTTCACCAAGGTCTCGTCTTAACCAATATTCGATTCATTCTTTCATTTATTATAGGTGTCACGGTCAATCGACCATGCACACATGACATGGGTGTCAGCGGTGTCAGGTTTATTTGCAGCCGTCTGTACCAAGGGACTGCAATACGGGGTCTTTCAAAGAAAAGGCGCGAAAATGTCTCATCGACGCGCTTCTTATACTTCTACCTTCTAATATTTGAGGCGTTTATAATCTGTGGTAACCATTAAAAATCAGACCAATAGGAACATGATTCGATATTCAAATTTTTAGGCTACTCTTTCTTTACACAAAATACATGTAAAATTCGAAGGTAAAACAAATTTATTGGTCCCAAAATATACTTACTAGTAGAAAGCGCGGGAAATACGCTACGTTTGTTACGCTAGTGAGCTGGAAGAGATATATGGGCTGTTTCTGCGCATATTGTCTTGAAAACGTATATTTTGAATGAACGTGTGAACGGCTTTGTCTACCACTACTTGTAATCTCGTGTGTGATCATCAATAATGCTATTATCAATCTGTTTTTAACTGCCTTCGTGGTCCAGTGGTTAAGGCGTTTGCCTGTAGACCATGGGGTCGTGGGTTCGATTCCCTGCGGTTCACTCGTGTGTTAGACTATACCCTACCTCAAAAATCAGGTTTTCAAATGCAGGAAGATTTTTTTGACGTGACAACGTCTTATAATTCGATGGAGCCGGCTGCACGCACGAAAAAACATGACGCAATGCGGCGTTACCTCGCTCTGAGGCGTTCCATTTAAGGCTTGAAGTGCAAGCGAATTTCTTATGACGTTGTCACGTTCAACTATCGCCAGTAAACCGACTTTACAGACTACCGATTATTTTTAAATCTTACGTGTAGTTCAAAAGTTATAAGCGGTCAAATAAACTCTCCCGCTTTGTTAGATAGACAATCTGTCAAAAAAATAAATATATATCTATTTTTATAAATTTCTATTGTTCCTTTTGAGTGTCCCTCTGTCCATTTCAATAAAAAGTGCTAGATGTGTAAGAAGAGTAGGTTTTTATTATTATGTATAGATAAGAAAGGTGAAATAAACAAAGGGTGAGATATAGCAAGTAATATAAGGTGTTTAGTTTATTAAATTAGCATGTTAAAATAGTTTGTAAAATATTAAGTACGAGAACAACTGCCGACAAACTGTTTCACAGTTTGGCAGACTTTGCATTGATGTGTTGTGCTAAATTATTTAAATAAATAAATAAAAATAAAAAGTTAGATGACAAGAAGCGCTCTTTTCTCTTTTTGTATACCCGTGTCAATTTCCGTCACAACGCTGTGCTGTTCACCAAAAAGGCTGAAACATGGCACCTCTGCCTTATAATACGCATATAACAGCTTAAGGCACCTCCACCATTTTTCAACCTACCCTCCTCTGAATGAATTAGTTAAAAAGTAGGTCAGAGCGTAACGCTTGCACTCATAGACTACTTATTTATAGATAACAAAAATATTTTTAGGGTATAATTTTTTTTTGACCTGACTTACAATGTCAGCTTCTAGGATGTTTAATATTTACAGTGGGATAGTTTGAGGCGAGGGCTTGACGCCACTCAGCCTTTTCGGTAAAAGCGTCCTAGGTTGTGCACCATATGCCGCTCTTATCTGTCGCCACAACCCAGCTTCTTTTGACGCTCACCGTGCTGCCAATTTTAATATTATGACTACGCTCAGTAACATCTGATACACAATACTCTTTATGGACCATGTAAAAATATTACAGAAATAGTCATTCAAAGAAAGAAGAAGGGGTCCACGTAGACCAATGCATAGTTATACGAAACAAATAAAAGAGAATACAAACGTCGTGTCGTATCAAGAAATAAAGGAACTGGCAAAGGATAGACAAAAATGGAAGGAAGGACTTCACCGACAAGAGCCTAGCTCTTAAATTTATGATGATGATGATGAGTCATTCAAAAAAAAAACTAATATTAAAACTGACATTATGTCCACTAATCACTACGCAATCACCACGCCTGTCACAGAGACTGGTCGCCACGTGTATTCTTCAAAGCCGCAACACACAGAAGAAGGAGGCGTGGCATTTTGTATCGTGTGAGCTTCTATAAAGAACTACACGTCACACGTCACGGCAACGGATCGCGTGTGTAATCCTTCATAGAAACTCAAACTATACAAAAATGCACGCTTTCGCCTCCGCCACGCCTCCGACTCCATTGTGGCTTTAACAATTTTGTATTGAAGTTCGTAAAATGAAAATGCGTGATCTATGGTATACGTTGTCTGTGCTTGCGCTTTTACCGAGTGATGGCAACCTTCTGCATAATACATTCATCTTTATTTATCTGGGCTTGTTGTCATTAAGCGGTTTATGCGGGGTGAGATAAGGTGCCATTTTACTCAAGTGTCAGAAAGTGCTCATGTTATTTATTTATCGTCCATTTTGGTGGCATTTCCACGCACTTTGCCTTTTTAGACATTTAAGAAAAGGGAGCGTGAAAAACCTTTAACAATCTGTTGCCCAAGCGCTGTGATATCTTAAGATAATTATTATTTATCCGTCGTCTGTTCATTCTCGCTTGTACGATCATGCACCACAGGTAATAAACATCTCGTGATGACCATAGCTAACAGTCACATTCCCATTTGTTATGAATAAACTTGGCGCTAACCTGATCTGATGAAAAATTTGTACGAATTTACCCCATTGCAAATTCTCCGTTTCTGGATTAAACTGCCTTTATCCAGATAAAACCAGTTCAAGCCAGAAACACCGAACACGGCCGAGGCGTGTCCGGGGCGCGTGATAAATGACCAGTTGACGCGATTGACAGTAATGGCGGCGAGGTATCTTCCTCCTTCATTGAACGACCTATTAATTGTGTACATATACAGTCAATATATATTTGCCGGTTTTGGCTCAAGAATCGGCCTCTCCTAGTGATGAGGCAAAATGGTGAAAAACCTATTTTGACCGTTTTCTACCGTTATCACTATCACTCGTAGTATAAAACAAAGTAAAACTACGCAACGGATTTTGATGTTTATAGATAGGGTGATTCAAGAGGAAGGTTTTTATGCCCATGCGAAGCCGGGGCGGGTCGCTAGTCTACTATAAACTTCGAACGATCGTGCTTTTTGAAATCACAAGGTTTTTTGTTATTATTGCTATAGCATATAACCTACTTCTGCGAAAGACAGGCGTGATGATAAATATGTAACTCCTATGGCAGGCGTGTGTCGCTTAGTGTTAAACCACGGTAGATAACCTTCTTGGTTTATAGAAAACTATCGTAGAAAACGGTCAAAATGGTTTAAAACTAGTTGTTAATAATCTTAGCCCATCACTAGCTCTGTTTTCTTCCTGTGGATGGCGTAGAAATCAAAGCTTTGTTGAAACTTGTCGAGGGCCGCCTTTCTCATGGGCCAACTCTATATGCCCGCACACCTAGTTGTGTCATTAGGAATTTATGTCATAATTCTTTCCCATAGAGTCCTTTTTCTTTGTAACTTCATCTGATTTTTCATCCAAGCACTTTCCCCAATCATATTTATAGTTAAAGGTTTCAGATCGCAGGGTACGGCTTAATTCTAAAGATTTTAGATTGTACTGGCTTTAACCTCTTTTGTCACCCGACTGCGCCAGAAGGAGGGTTATGTTTTTCAATAATGTATTATTATATTTATGTATAATTGTTTGGCACGCTCTGCTCAAAGGAGGCTGAATGGATTTTGAAAGACACTGGATAAATAAAAAATTAGAGATTTTTGGCGCCAAATTTTATTTTTGTCATTATAATTGTAGATATTGTTTCAATGCAGTCCGGTATTTTGTTTTTTTTTTTTCTAATAATATACTTGTTTTACCTGTGTTTTGTTGTTTTATCCATAACCATGTTTACGGACAAAAATCGCTCGTCAGATATTTCATACTACACAAAGCTACAACAAGCTATCTACACCCAATTTATCGTCCATTTTAACTCAAAGGGAAGTTCAAACAGAGGAAAAAACAACTGGCAATTATTTAGGCTGGAGTTTTAGGGAAAAAAAGGGAGATATGTCGCTGGAATAAATTGTCTCGTTGAGAAGAGCGATGAAAAACTCGCCATATGGGGCCCGGGGTTTGGGGCGTACAGTGGAACACAGAGAAAAGCATACCACTGTACCCTTGTCATCATCATTTTGTGTAGGTGACACGGTCAATCGACCATGGTGGCCGAGTTCTTCGAAACCGCCTCTCGGCCTCTGTCGTGGTTCCTTTAACGATTATCGGATGGCAGCCGGGACCAAAGGGTTAACGTGCCTTCCGAAGCACGGAATCATCTTTATTATCAGACAGTCGGGTGGTTCAAGCCTGCAATGTCCTAACCAAACTGGAAACAACTAAACAAAGTATGCTTTCCGTGGGAATCGTTAATTTGGTATGGATATAGTAAAAGACTTTTTGAATTTTAACTAAAATATGTTTTGTCTCTTTTTCTCTTACCTGACACTTCACGTGAAAAAAAGAGACGCAACACATTTTATTAGCTGACATGGGCACAAACAAACAAACGTTTCTTTGTGCGGGGACAGAAAAATCAAACCCCCAGTCACTATGCAAAGTACGGTAGGGTGGTCAGTTTTTGTCTGTTCCCGATCGTACATAGTTAGTCTATTCTTAATACATCACTACATAGTACAAAGTCGCTTTCTCTGACCCTTTGTATGCTTATATCTTGAAAACTACGCAACGGATTTTGATGCGGTTTTTTTCAAGATAGAGTGATTCAAGAAGAAGGTTTTTATGCCCATGCGAAGCCGGGGCGGGTCACTAGTTTCAATTTATTTTTTTTCTACATAAAACTACATCAAATGCAAACAAGGCAATCAAATCACTATATTCAAATATGACTGATAAAAACGAAAAAAAAAAATCCTCTATCGAATTCTACTGTCCATTCAAAAAAAAAAAAAACAAGCCATCCGGCGACCGCCAATCAACAGAGTTGTCGCAATCCATCACCGTGTCACTGGTTGCCGGTTTTCATGAAAAGTTGATGAAAACTTCCGTGAAAACTTCTCATCTGCGCAGGCAATTAAAATAACTGAGTCGCTCGTTTATCATCGAGGACTACGACTTGTCGTAAGTGATCGATCGCCCTAATTGAGATTTCAAATTTCGAACTTTATGATATTCTATTTTTTTTAAAGACTTTTTTTTAATTATTTTTATTCATAGGTTAGTGAATCATTTTTAAAAAAATATTAGGTATTTCGAGATAATAAATTATGAGGAATAATGTTTACGTGGAAAAAAGCCAGACAGCGAATCCCAAATGACACAAATGCACTCCAATTTCCAAATTAATGATCAAGCATTTTTTTAAATTAGAAGATATAAGCACCATCCTAACTTAAATATTATAAATACGGAAGTAAGTTTGTTTGTTATCTCTTCACGCCCTATTTACTATACCAATCTTCCTGAAATTTTGCATCCACATAGCTAGGAGTATTGAGAAGGACATAGGGTATACCTTTCATCGCGGGAAAAAGCACTGTTTTCACCCGGGCGAAGCCCCGCGGCTTCGCCCGCGCGAATTTCCCTCGGGAGCTAGTAATTATATAAATATGGTATTTCGACGGTATTTAAAATACCTTTGATCCTATCTGGTATCATTAGATATCAAAAGATGGCTTGTTGACCTTCCAATAGTTAAATCGTAATATTTATGAACAGTGTTTGAAGCTGCATAAAGGCATCTGAATGCTTTTAGGCAGCTTATAAATCTGACGGCAATGTCGGCCAGTTAGCAGAAAAATGGCAACATTTTTCTTGTTGTTAAAAAACCTACACAGAAAATATACTTACGTTATTATGTACTAGAGACCCGCCCCGGCTTCGCATGGGCATAAAAATCTTCCATTTGAATCACTCTATCTATTAACAAAACCGCATCAAAATCCGTTGCGTAGTTTTAAAGATTAAAGCATACATATATGTCCCTATAGGGACAGAGAAATACATAGTATAAAAAAAAACAGAGGCTTTGTTTTTTTTTTATACTATGTAGTGATTTGCGTGCCTTTTTAAAAAAAGTGCCTTCTTCCATTTCAGGCGGTAAATCACAATAATTAATTGTAACGATATTGATGAAATATCTACTTAACCTCTGTCGTTCACGGATCAAATCCAATTTATCATCTGAAAATAAGAATACCTGCCACAAAACGGCTGAGACATCAAGGGTTTCCGTCAAAAATCAGTTGTGTCGAATCTTGAAAGGCTCCATAATAAATGGATGCCCTGAATCCCGCACTGAAGGCTGCAGGCGAGTTGTAGAATAATTTATTAAAACGCCCGTAATGTAAAATAAAAATGTTACAGATGTGATTCTTATCTGCTGTGTGATTTCGGGTTAAGAATAGAATACTCTTATTAGGAGCTCGATAGCCTAGCGCGGCGCGCGTCAAGCCGTGGGCGAAAGCTAGTAAGGAATGAATAGGCCTTAATTAGTGTGTGTTTTTAATGGGTTAAAAATGTTAAGCTCGCGTGACACGTGAGCTGATAGAACATTCGTAAGATGGAGGGTGAGTACACCGCCGGCGCGGCCTAGGAGGAGTTAATGTTTAAGTTTTCACTTCTGCTGGCATACCCAGAGTGCAATCCGTTGAATTTTTTAAAACGTTTTAATTAGCGGTCCGTGTTTGATCGATGCGCGGTCATTTTCAAGCCAGACAATGTCTCACTTGTTGAAACAACCCTTATTACCCATGTTACCTGCACCAGATGGGATCCTACGGCGGCGAAAATAGATGCGATCCAGCTAGTGGCATCGTACTGGGCTCGCGAAATTTAGATAAGTCATTGACACGAAAAAGAATCTTATCAGCATTCTCAAGAAAGATACGCCCGGCAGGTGGGTTAAATAAAGTCATATCTACATAGTAGTATAGGGAGTAGGTCGCTAGGTACATACCTAGCGACCTACTCCCTCCACCTCCGATGGGTCTACCAACCTCTCGGTTATACGAGCTGAATCTCGGGAGAGTGCGCTGTACTTGCTTGATCTCCGTACAAGTTCTCTATAGTGTCTTCTATCTATGCAATCATTGCATTTTATAACTCTCCCCCATCTTTAGGGGGATTACGTTCACACGTACGCCTCGCTTGCCTTCTTCTCGGCCTGAGATCAGCTTCTGACCGTACCGACGTTCTCTGACTGACTGTACCTAGCGATCTAAAATAAAATTTTCGTGTTTTAGCGGATCCAGAAACTTTCAAAAGCTGTGATGATAAGAGGCTGCAACTTCTCAACCTTTCGGCTGACAATGTCTTTTCAATTTACATAATTTCCATACTAGCTGCGAAGCAGACAGTTTTAAGACCGCCTATTTTCTTTTAATATAAAAAAACTGTTTTTGATACGACAACACATAAACGAGTCATTCTTGAATTTCTTTATTTTACACTGCTTTGTTGAAAGTAGGGTTGCCACAAATGAATAAAATATAACAGTTTCATTCATCAATTCCGTAGCCTTTTCATTTTGCGTACGGTTTTATACCTCATTATGATTTAAAATTGATTATAGTCGATGTTGTATCGAAATTCGTGCTGTGTTTAATGAACCGACATGAGGTTTAAACATTGTTACTCGTTTGGATAAATTTTTCTGTGGTGTTAAATCATACAGAGCTTCATATTTCGATACAGTTAGATTGAACACTTAATTATTATTATCAAATCTAAGCAGTGTGGTCTTGAATTTTTATATTAATAGTTAATAACGCTTTAGGCAGCTTCTTTTCATCCGATCGTGTTTCCCGGTTATATCCTCAAAAATTGCTCAACACGGTGAAGCTCATGTTTGGCGTATTGGACGTGTTTAAATGGCAGCGACTGCCTTGGTTTGGACACCTGGAAAGAATGGTAGAGGATCGTTGTGTTAAAGCAACCCATGTGGAAAAGGTATCAGTCAGGGCCAGTCGCCCCCCCCCCCCCCCCCCCAAATATCGCTGGAGCGATGCTGTGCCGGTTTACCTGCGTGAGATGGGCGCTGTAAACTTTTGAACCATCGCGCAAATAGAAAACTGTGGCGCTCTCGTCTCGGAGGCCAAGATCTACTTCGAGTCGCTGAGCTATAAGAATAAGTAAGCAAGTCTGATGAAATTGCATAATCTAACACCTGCCACCACAATCTAGTTTAGATATCTGAATATGTATGTTCGACGAGCTGGACCGACCCTCTCCTTCCAGCATTAAATGCAACGCCAAAGAGGCCATACACCGGGCCCTGAATAGATATGACTGGAAGACACTAACTGCCAATTTGGATTATGGTGGTCACGACCCTCAGCGATGAGTAGCACGACTTGAAAGAATATATTTGATCCACGCCATACGCGATGATAATGCACGAGGTTAGACTTCAGAGCCTAGGATACACTTCGTAGACTTAAAATTGGCACACTGATAATGGAGCCACAGCCGTCTGACCTCCGTAACCTTGTTTACAGGAAAACCTGACTAATAGGAGAGCTTGAGAGTCCCTTTTGTCATTTTAACAGACAAAAACAAATTATGCAGCTCTCCTATAAACGGAATAGATTATTGAAATTTGAATCACAAATCATTAGTGCCGAATGTGCCAGCCCTAGTGGATGTGACTGGGCATCTATCATGCGGAGATGTGATGGCTCGTATGTTTGTATGTTCGTATGAATAACACAACATAGGCTGTCGAAACTGCTCGCTCGGAGGTCAGATTGAAGTGCTGTGGAATAATGAAATGGAGCACAAAAAAATATACGGTGACTAATAAAACTATTAACTGCTGGCTCAGCGACCCGAACAGGATCTTGGCCTCAGAAACGAGAGAGTACCAGTGTTCTATTTTAAGCATTAAATCCGCTAACTGTATAGGTATTTTTACTTGTAGAACAATAAAGTATGATAAATAAAACTATCCAAGTGTGAGTAGGACTCGCGAACAAAGAGCTCCGTATCATTATTGCAAAATGGCAAAAAAAAAACAAGTTTGTTGTTTGGGAGCCCCTTTAAATATTTATTATATTCTGTTTTTTAGTATTTTTTGTTATAGCTGCAATAGATTACATCATCTATGAAAACTTCAACTGTCTTACTATCACGGTTCATGAAATACAGCTTAGTGACAGACAGACGCCAGCGAAATCTTAGTAACAGGGTCCCGTTCTTACCCTTTGAGAGATACAAAGACAGTATGAGTCTAAAAACAGTCTCGTTTTCTCTGCATGTTTATATAGTGTAACTATTCATAGATAAGTGTAACTATGTAACAAATCCTTACAAACTTTCATATTTATATTACTAGAAGTGTTACAACTTCGGGTCTAAAGTTATTATAAATGTTTAGAGAAAATTTTCAAAAGTTTAAAACAACGCAAATTGCGATGTTGCGGTTAAGGTCGATGCACACTGGATGCGCGTTGATTTGGACTACCATATTCTTATTATATACCTAAATAACTCTTTTGTAATTATTTTCGCGTATTGAGAAAAAACGGAGAACATCCACCCCACAGAACAGAGAAATTATCCGAATAGTAGTTATGACGCGGATTTAGTTCCAGGATCAGTGCTGCTAGCATATTCTATCTTCTCACCTTCAATTCATACATGTGAACCACACCACACGTTATTAGAAATGTATTACGTAGTTTACAACAATCTCATTTTATGGACCAATAACAGTGGCAATAAATGTCGCAATCAAATTCCCCGCCCATTTTTTCTGTGTGAAACGTTGGCTTGCAAGCCAAACTAGTGACACGCTTTTCGTGAGCTATGCCACTTCTTGTTAATATTTCTAAATTCTGTGATCCAGCCGCTACCTTTTGGATAATGAGGAAGCTATTTAAAGCAAAAAACCAACTGCATCCGTTCCTCTTCACATTATTTCTCAAGGAGAGCAGACTGTCTCCAGAAAAGATGTGGTGAAGTGGCTCAAAATGTGCACAGTATCCCACGTACACGGTTTTGGTCTGAATCGGCCTTAAACAACAGAAGGAAGCCTTCAAAGTGTCATTAGCGCCGTAGCAGGTGTAGTGCGAACTAGAGTGATTTTATAAAGTTCCTAATGCGTTGTTATGACGCCTCTGTTATGGCCAGCTCTGTTTATGAATATTGTTTCAATGTTGCAGTAATGGTATAGTTTGTTGAGAAGATCTTTATCATTTTTAGTTTCGACACTTATTTGTTCAGACCAGGCAGGCAGAATTGCATAGATAGGCGACACTATAGAGAACTTGTAGGGAGATCAAGCAGGTGCGACTGGAAAGAGATGCGAAGTGCAAGTACAGCGCACTCTCCCGAGATTCGGCTCGTATAACCGAGAGGTTGGTAGAGCCATGGGAGGTGGAGGGAGCTTTAAGACTCTAATCTGGGCAATGCCAGACTAGAGTTTTAAAGCTAATACCTCTTTAAATAAGTATATCAATTTGGCATATATGAAGTGAGGTTGAATGCTCTACAGTGAGCTATACGGCTGAAATCATGATGATGATTTAAATGCAAGCTTAGTATAAATTAAGTCTTATCTACGACTATCTGTCTTGCTACCCTAACTTCCTCAGCTTTCTCTACCATGTAACGGATTTTGAGGTTTCCCGTAAAATAAAGTCATTTTTTCTAAAAATTTTGATGATTAAATTTATTCATTTCATATACTTGGAACATGTTATTTCTTTCATAAATTTAAGATGATTAAATTTATTCATTTCATATACTTGGAACATATTATATGATTGTTGACATGACTGACCATTTAAATTTGGTCACATGGTCGTTTATGATCTAAAGTCGAGTCTAGCAGCGGAAAATTTCAATGATTTCTAATGAACTCTACTCAAGTTGATTTTAAAATTCATTAAATAAGGCTAGTGTAAGAAATATCAAAATATTTATACATTTTTAAAAATCAAATAGCAGACAAACGAAAGCAGAGCGATAAACTGGACATAAATGCGGGTAGTTTGTTAATATTTAAGCGTGGAGTCGTCTTGCACCGTCTGAGCCATTTATTCCTTGACCGCCGAGCGGAGCAGACGTCTTGATATTATTATAAGCGTTTATTGCTCTAAAACGTCTTTGCGGTCATGCGAATTTGGTTCTGTCTTTTGAAGAGAGATAGAAAATCAATTGTTAATATTTTTGAATAGAGGGAATGACTTACAACATTTATCTTTATTAAATTGTAAGAATCTTATTTCTCTTCACGATTTCCTCAAAGCATGGGTCGAATTGGCGTAACATCACCATTCTTCAATTTCTGAATCATCATCATCTTTGTGTGTATATAAAACCAAGCACATCCTGGTGTTAAGAGTTCTTCTTTCTTTCTGAATCAAAGTAATTGTTTTCATTACTTATAACTAGTAGAACAATTGCCACAATCTTTGCCCGGCGATCCTGCCCAGATAAATGGATTAAGATTACATACTGCAATGGCTCAACGACCCAAAGAGGATCTTGTCCTCCAACACCAAAACTCTCCACCGATCCCTGATCAGCATAACCTTTTTCCAAGTCATCGATAGAGACTGTACACAATATATGTTAAAAGAATATGTGTTTCTCTATCCATATGGTATACTTAGACGATGTCATTATAGTAACAACAACAAATATCGCTCATAATAATTCTTTATTATCTGTAACCGTAATAAATAAACGAATTAAACCCGCCACTATTATGATTGATGCTTCAATGGCGGACATGACTGTGGGCAGTGATAATTGCTTTATCGCTCATTCGGACCCATGGGGCCAAATTATGTTGCCGAGGTGTGATAGTAGAAATGTCTAAACGGTTTGTTTATATGGAAGGAAATCATTTATATTCTTCTATACTAATATTAACTCTGCTAATGTTGTTCACTAACACACCCGGATCATGTTCCTTATGGTCTGGTTTCCCTGTAAAAAGGATTACTGACGGAGGTCAGACAGCAGTCGCTCCATTGTAATAACCAGTTCCGCCAAATCAGAACCATAATTAAAAGCGTGCTCTGGGCTCTGAAGCGTAAGCTGAAGATGCAATCAGGAAACACGCTCTAAAGATGATGAATCTATTAAAACGTCATCGGACGGTTTTGAAAACACAATAGTTATAGTATATATAAATATATGGTATAAATAGAATATAATAGTTATCATTATAAGTGAATTTGTAGTTTCTGTTATGAGAATAAAGTTCTTTAACCATATAGTAGAGGTTTAATTGTTATAACGTATATAGACGTCGTGCGTCCGCTAACGTGTTAATAATATAAAGTGGAAAAGTTTGTTTGTCTGTATGCTTATAACTTTAAATCCAATGGGCGGATTTGAAAAATTATCTCTGCATATGATAGCCTGAAACTTAGGAAAGGTTATATAGGAAATAGAACATACACACCAAGGGCGAGTGAAACCGCGGGGAATACCGAGTATAATAAGTATATGGAGGAGATCCCCCAATGGGCATGCGTGTTCGTAACGATAGCGCTTATAGCTTAGATTGGTCGCATTTAGTATTGTGTGGCATTTCTATCTTTAGTTCCTCCATGTTTCGTTTCCATCGGAATGCATGTTAAGCGGTAAACTGTTCACCATCACTAGATGGCAGCTGTAAAGTTGTGTCAGAAGATTTTTGGCAGCCTTCTTCTTTTCGAGTCATAATGGCTATATGGACTCTATATTAACTTTGCCCAGTACTAGGCCACCTCCACCGGTCGTTCGCCTCGTTCAAGTCCTCCATTGTGCAGGAGACAGTGCAGCTAGGGCACGACAGAAGGTGAGACATCGACTGCACCGCGCCGCAGTCACACAGGCTGCTGTCAGAGAAACCCTACTACCTAGCACTACAAAATGGCTATATTTTGGCAGCCAAAAAAATTTTACACTAGTATTTATTTATTTATTTAAACTTTATTGTACAAAATACAGTTGTATAGTAGAATAGGCGAACTTAATGCTAAAAGCATTATCTAACAGTCAACCTTTGGGTCAAGCTAACTAATAGTGTAACTAATATACTCAAACAAAAAAAGATTTTGAAGTTCGTTCCACAAATATTTGAATACGAGTTATTCGAATTCGAGAATACTAATTCGAGTCAGTTTAATGAACCAATAAAAAATATATATCTAAAAACACAAACATTATGTTATAACATAACAGAGTTTGAAAATCTTAGATGTAGCGAGCGCCCCGGGGTGCATAATATAAGATTTCGCAGCCAGGGGGCCATTATAAGGCTGTTTGGATGATATCGTTTATCCCGACACGATATAATGGCTGACCTGAAGTGTATTGTTTATCAATTATTATGTTACTAGCTTTCGCCCGCGGTTTCGCCCGCATGATTTACCCGGGTTGAAAGGTACCCTATGTCCTTCTTAATACTCCTAGTTATGTGTATGAAAATTTTCATGTAGATTGGTTCAGTACATAGGGCGTACAAACAAATATACAAACTCACTTTTGCATTTATAATATTAGTTGGGATTATAATTTTTTTATCATACTTTCATTATAGCACAGATTACAGAATCATATACTAACCGTCATACAAAGAAACACGCCGATTTTTAGTGAACAGTGGGCTGCAAAGAAATCTGACCACCTTTCAATAGCGATACTTGTGGCATGGGGGTCACATTTCTCTGCAGCCCACTGTACAAATAGAGACCTTCCTATACTGAGACATATTAACGCCATCTATCATTCACTTGACACTGATTCTAAATAATCGTATTTAACTTATTAAATTAAGCATTCTATCAGCGTGTGTGGTAGTAAGACGATATTTAAAAATAATAGTTCACTGTTTTTTTCACAAAATAAGCGGGATCTTAACTGTTTTTTTTTTCAAACCTCGTAGCCACCATCTTTAGAAATAGAACTAAATATTTTTCTTACACTATGGAAGCACATGATCAAAGTAAGCCCTTGAACTTTATTTAAGGTTTATACACATACTAACCTTACTCAAATCACTCCAAAACTCATTGGTTACATTACGAAACGGTTCGGATCGGTTAAAACAGTCTGAACCAAACTGAATATTTTACAAAGCACCCCGTTACTTCTGCCTCGGTAAGGCAGTTATTTCCACGTGACGGCTCCTGCTTAAAGGTCTGGAAGAAATGGAATTCTAATCAGGAAACTGAAAATTTAGCTGTGGCTTACTTCCGTTGGAATATAATCTACCTATAGAAATAGATAATCGCGCGCGGTCTCTTCCAGGCAGTTTTTTTTTTATCTATGTTGACATCGGATTATTCCAATGTTTATACCAATTTCTTGAATTGCATTGTCAAGTATAGGAATAGGTATTAATATCGGTTCTAACGAAAAGTATTAAGGTATAAAATTGAATATTGTATACAGATAAATACATATCAATGCTCGTGACTCTACCTGAATTTGTATAAAAACATGCCATGTACGTACAATCTACTGCTCCGCGCAAAACGACATAGTGCGTGTGCGCAGGATATAATAGCCTATGGTCTATAGACTAAGGGTCGGCAACGCGCAAGTCATACTTAAAGGCGTCCATATTTAGTCTATGTTATCCAACTTTTTATACACCTAGCTGTTGCCCGCGGCTCCGCCCGCGTGGGACTCGGTTATATATCGAGCCCAAAATTAACCTATGTTTGACACCTGGTCCTAAACTATATCCACACCAAATTTCATCAAAATCAGTCCAGCGGCTTAGCCATGAAAGCGTCATATATATACAGACAGACAGAATTTATAAAATACTAGCGACCCGCCCGGGCTTCGCATGGGCATAAAAACCTCCCTCTTTAATCACTCTATCTATTAAAAAAACCGCATCAAAATCCGTTGCGTAGTTTTAAAGATTTAAGCATACATACAGGGACAGAGGAAGCGACTTTGTTTTAAACTATGTAGTTGAAGTATGGATATGGAAATATGGACGTTTATTAATAGGCTAAAGTAATCATTTTCCAACATTGTTTAATTGGTTGAGGTTACCCGTGACCATACCTCGCGCAAAAAATCAGCATTGCCATTCAACGTGGCAATGCTGTCAGCCTTCTGGGCACCCTACCTCGGGGTAATGATTTGCCGGGACTAGAGTTTTTGCAAGCATTTTTTTTTCTTTAAGTAACTAGTTTAGGTTTTTTTATAATCATGTAAATACTTTTTTAGTTTCTAGAGTAATTTAAAATTATTGTAAGTATTAAACTATTTAATACATTTAAAACTTCTAAAAAAGGTTATCAGTTGAACCTGTAGATTGTTTATCAACTAAAGAAAAGTATAAAACTAAAATATCCCAAGCGAGATTTTTCAAACGAAGGCTTTGCTTTCCAAGACGTCCTTATTTGATGCATCGCTGATCAGGAATCTCGATTCTGAGACAGTTCGAGTCAAAGGAACCGCGTTAGAGTCCTTTCAACCAAGAAATTACTGGCTCTCGTCAATTTTGTCAAGTTCGATGGAGATTGTTGCTCAGGAGGTCCCGAGTTCGATCCCAGGTCAGGTCAAGATGAAAAATGATCTTTTTCTGATGGACTGGGTCTTGGATGTTTATCTATATGAATGAATGAATCAATGAATAAACACATTATTGCACCAATTACATAAATATATCATTGGATTGTACAGGATCAAAGATAAGAGTTAGTACAAAGGCGGACTTATCGCTAATGCAATTTCTTCCAGCCAACCTTAGGGTAGAGAGAAACAAAAAACATTATATATATTTATATATACTATATATGTATTTGTTATAAAATATATTATAGTTGAGTTAGTATCCCATAACACAAGTCTCGAACTTACTTTGAGGTTGACTTAATCTGTGTGATTTGTCCCTATATATTTATTTATTTATTGTTTTTCCAAAGGACTAAAACATTGGGTTTTTTTGGGGGCGAAAAATTTTCTTAACGGTCGGCAACACGCACGTGACACTCCTGGTGTTGCAGGCGTGCAGAGGCTACGGTAACCGCTTCTCATCAGGTGGCTGTGTACCTGTTTGCCAACTAAATGTAATAAAATGAAGATTGCGTGCAAAATATATAAAAACTAGCTATACCGAGCGGTTTCAGTTGCACGTTGTGTGTAAGTACTAGCTTATAAACTTTCCCAAAAATGAGGCTTTCGTATGCTAAAAGAAATTTGGTAGCATTTTTAAAATATTATCGTGTTGTTTTACTTGTTTTCGTTGGAATTTCAAGAATTTCGTTCTTAGCTGACGTCACTAAAGCTGCAAAATTAAATGTTGTTTGGGAATTGAAATGCAAAATTTGATATCATATCGCTCGCTGTCGTGTATTTTGCTGTCTCGAGTTCGACTTACAGAAGAGCGAACGATGAGAAAAAATTTTTTGTTACACTGTTTTTGAATGAATCAATAACTCTTCTTTTATTCTAGTCGGATAAAATCATAGCCTATTTATCGGCAATAAAGTATAAGGCAGTAAATACACACTCGTCCTCCAGCAACAACGAATGTCAATAAAATTGACATTTCTCCAAGAGTTCCATGACCCAAATGTGTCATATTATCACGCTATAAATATACCCGGACCAGTTTTACTAGAGCTCTCCAAAGTCGCCCTTTTGAGATTTGTATGTTGTAAATTCGCCACAATAGTAAATTCGTCACAAATTAAACAAACCTGTGAATTCAATATCTTTAGGATCAATATGTTATTCATATTAAATATGTTTATGTTTAAGCAGCAGATTGTATGAAAAATACATAAAATCTTTGTATAACTTTTAGTAGGTCTTCCAGTGTTTGGACTGTTTGTTCAATATATTTTTTAGGTTATTTAATTATATTAAAACCAGTAATTAACATTTGACAGGTAGGGGAGTTACATTCACGAAACTTAAACTGACTTTTTGTTCACTATAAAAAAGTAAGCATTTAAGTTTTACTATTTGCCTATTTAAAATCTGTACATCATTACAAAACTACTAAATGAGTTTGTAAAAAAGTTACATATCGCTTGTGTAAATAGCATAAGTATACATTTAATAATCTTTACTAATCCGACTTGAAGTAAAAGACGTATTAACTGAAAACTACTAGATCACAAAAAAATTTTAGTCTTTGATTTTTTTTTATCATTTTCGTATGATACTAAAAAACTGTACCGAGCTTACAATGTGGCGAAATTCCAACTCTTGTCCTTCATAGATCTTGTTAGATGGTCATTCATAAGTGAGGTTCGCTATTACCCCGATTTAGTGGTGATATGTGACCATGGGCAGTGTCACGTGCCCGCACTAGTGTTCTATATGTCGTAATCATAAACACACTACTTTTATTTATGTGAGAAAGCAAAGATATTGAGTATATACAGTATTTATTTAGCTGTTATAATTTTGTTTTGTTTATTTTTTTATATTATCTGCAGTCTTCTTAACAATATTAGGTACGTGAGCACTAAATACTTGTCTGGGAGAAAAAGAAAAACATATAATGTATCAGCTGCTTCTCTTCCCGCGCAGGGCGAAAAATTCGACCTAGGGAATCGTGGAATGGGAGAATCATGACAGGCGATGCGGCTAGCTGGACATTAGGGGGGTAACGGTAGTAATACCGTCTCATGTTCATGCAAGATCCAGTGAGTGAGCGGGACGGCGCAATATCACTACATAGTAATAAAACAAAGTCGCTTTCTCTGTCCCCATGTCCCTTTGTATGCTTAAATCTTTAAAACATGCGAAGCCGGGTGGGTCGCTAGTAAATAATAAAAATAATGACATACGTAATGCGTAATGCTATGGGTGGCTGTATAAATGCATGGACAGACAAATGAACTGGTTTATGATTCTAACCAGGTTTCCGAGCCCTGCAAAAGCCTGCTTCTGGTTACCCTGCAACCTAAAAATCTTAACATAACCTAACTTTCTTTACAAAAATACCCTTACAAAAGCAATCTGTTCAAATAAAAGAATGCTCTAACTTCTAGGGAAATACGGCTCCAATACAATCTAAGTCATGTTTTCACACACTCATATCACTGCCGTACCATTTGCAAGTAGCATACACCCTTTCACGAACCGATTCAACCCCCCCGCTCCTCGGAAACCGCACGAATACGCTCTCTTACATAACAATAATACCTTTTATACAGCCTCCCTGATAAATATCTGAATATACATTATAGTACGTATATTTTGCTACCCCGCAAGCCACGTGGTTCAATAAAGTGTGCGCGCGCAGGTGCAGCCATCTAACGGGTGGTTGTGGAACTATTTCGTACAATGAGACGATTTGAGAAGTATGAGGAGAGAGTTCGTGGGTTTTATTTTGTCTGCTGCAGAAGTTTTTTGTTATTGCCGGAGTACCGACGGGAGATGGCGCTACGTGTTTCAAAAGAATATATTTTTATTATTCGTTTGAATAAACTGACTTGGCTATGGTATGGCCCTCAAATCATAACTGTTCTCCCGCACAGATTACATGTCATACATAATAGAATCACATGTCTTAAATATGTTTTTTTTTTGTTTTCAGCTCTCAGAGCTGGAGCAGAGGGTGCTGGAGGCCGAAGGTCGCGCCGAGGAGGCCGAGGACAAGGTAATTTATAATAAAGTAAACACCATACCTGATGGTGGCGCGCACATTTATTAACTTAACCTTTTTGCTATTTGTTATAGGCAGATAGGTATATAGAAGTATTATAGGCAGATTTTTTATACTAATGAGTACGCGAACAGACATACGGCCCACTCAATGGTAAGTGGTTACTGTAGCTGTTACGGCTGCAACACTGGAGTGTCAAACATCATTTAGTGATTTCATTTTAATTATATAGTTACATGAACGAAATACCTAAAACATTTTCTTAAATCACGGTTGGTTTTTTATAAAAGCTTTTCTCTAACTTAGTGCAGGAAATGTGCAAGTCAGATCGCCGCCACAAGCAAAACGGAATCATAAGTGTCGTCTTATACGTTAATAAAAAAATAAAATAATTATTTCTATAGGTACATACTCGTACTTTAAACCTTTCTTAATTGCCCAAATTGTTCTTTTTCTTACAAGACAGACCCATGTTTACCAATGAAATCGCTTCAATAGGTTCGAAGAAAGTTTGCTATGATATACAGACTAAAACAGACACACAGACTATAATTTTTTTTTGTGTAAAAAAACCCGCTCGATCTCAATAGTATTTACTCATATGATCGAATGAATATCGTAGAAGTAAGTATATTTAATATTTGAAGCCTTCCTCTTTGTGTCATTGAGTAATCTTTGAGCGTTGGAAAGCTAGCTCTATATGTATAGTCATACACATCAAATAAGTTTGAAATACAACGTTAATTAAATGTAAGTAATGTATAGTAATTGACACTTTTTAAGCCTTCTAAACCTGAAGTTGTAAATTTAACCCCTGAAGTTTTAAAAACTTTAAATTCACTTTTTCGTTGAAATCAATTTTTTTATTTAGATAGCTACAGATGGGCAAACTAAGTGTATAATGAATTAATAATTATATAGTGTCCCTATATCATATAATCATACAGATTGAGTTAGTGATTGTTGATCACGCAGATGCGAATGGAAAGCTTAAAAAAAAAATATGTATATAAATGGACACTTCCCTCCACCTCCCATGGCTCTACCAACCTCTCGGTTATACCGGTTATACGAGCCGAATCTCGGGAGAGTGCGCTGTACTAGTATTTCGGATCTCTTTCCAGTCGCACCTGCTTGATCTCCCTACAAGTTCTCTAGTTATTAAGCTCAAGCGTTTTTATTAAAACCGTTTTTGTTAGTCCGCTGTGCCAAAGGGGCAGTAGAGTCAGCAAAAACATGCCATTAGACCCGGATTTCAAAGGCTTTGTTTGATGGACCTTCGTCTAGTATAATCACAATGAACACCTATTGTGTACATATACGAGTAGTATATACAATGGAAGCAGGCAGGAAATAATATATGTATAGTCCAAGGATCTGTACGGCCATGTTGTCCCTCCCTGTGCCTAAGAAAAAATTAGTTCCTTTTCTTGCTAATAGTTGGCGCTACAGGCGAGACGCTCATAAACTCGCGCGTTGCAAGATATTTGTAAGCGCCTCGCTGACAACTGAGAAATGTACCGAGGGATTATGTAAGGGGGACTAGACAAGTAGCGACAGCAAAACAAAAACGAAATTAAAGATTATCGCGTTATCGCACTTAATTTTTTATTTTATTTTTTATAGTGCAACAGAGTATAGTATTCTTCTACGTATTTTATTCTCTATACAAAGGAAAAATAATGAAAAGTAATACTAAAAATCCTAGAAGTTATTTACTAGCGAACTGCCTTCTTAGATTTTGTTCAATTTAACCTAATCTTAAATAGAAATAAAATTATTGGTGGTGCTAATGGGCTGATGTAAGCCCCTTAAAAGACTTACTTTAGCTCTCCTCATTAGAAATATCTCAGCCGGTTACTTATCTACTTCTATGGTACTTTTGCCCAACAACGCAATCTAATGGATACAAACCTTAGTAGTATCAGATGTCTAGTTAATAGTAATAATTATATACTATTAAACGCTATTACTAGTACTACTTATTACTATTAAACGAGCAATATTTGTGTATATTACATATGTATAGTAGTAGTATGTATTTGTACTCGTGTTTCGAAAACGGCTCTAACGATTTCATTGAAATTTTAAACATAAGTTCCTTTATAATCAGAAAGATAATCTAGCTATGTTCCATGTCTGTGAAAATTAATTGTACCTATATTTTCACGCAAAAAGATTTTCTGCATAAAACGAGCGCAGCTCGGTGGCCCACGTATTGTAAAATAAAGTTTGTTTGCTGACCGTACACAATTTAAGAGCAATGTGCACACAAGTGCTGCCGGAATGGCTTTTATTGATTTTCGGAATGCGGATTATGACTCACTTAGCATTTTGTTTTGTTCTATGCGCTTTTTCGACCAACTTTTAATTATAATACACTAGCTGTTCCCCGCGGCTTCGCCCCGCGTGGGACTCGGTTATATCGCGCCCAAAAGTAGCCTATGTTTGACCTCAGGTCGTTAACTACATCCCTACCAAATTTCATTACAATCGGTCCAGCAGTTTAGCCGTGAAGAGGTGACAGACAGACAGACAGACAGACAGACAGACAGACTTTCACATTTATAATAATAGTATGGACTAGCTGTTTCTTGTCGCGTCTTCGCACCGCGTGGGACGAATCGGTTATATCGCGCCCAAAAGTAGCCTATGTTTGACCTCAGGTCGTTAACTACATCCCTACCAAATTCCATCACAATCAGTCCAGCAGTTTAGCCGAGAAGAGGTGACAGACAGACAGACAGACTTTCGCATTTATTATATTAGTATGGATGGATTCAGGGACACAGCAAAATAAGTTAATAATACACATAATTTGAATGTAAGACTACTTATGCTAACAAACAGATTTCACTGTCTCATTAATCTTTTTTTAAGGTGATACCTCGGTGAACACTAGCGCCACCGTCATTTAAAAATAATTACTCACTGAAAACACAAGTTATTAAAAATTCCTATGCTGTAATTAAGTTTTTGGATCTGAAGTTAATTTTAAACATATTAAAATATAGTTCCATATAGTTACAAATTGAAAAACTACTAAAAGTGGCCGTTTAAAGCAATAATGCAATTTGTAACTACAGGGAATTATAATTTAATATGTTTAAAATTAACTTCAGATCCAGTGGGTCTAAAAACGCCACTTTAGCAATTCATCGAATCTAATTCATATTACGAATTCCTAAGCAATTCTTTATCAATTACTATTTCTTTAAATTTTTTTGAAGAGGAATTGCAAAATTTAGTTGGCTATTTTACAAAAAATAGAGGAATTGCTACAGAATTGCTAAGGAATTCGTAATATGAATCGATTCGATGAATTGCTTAAATTGGCGATTTTAGACCCCCAAAACATTAATTACAGCAGAGGGATTTTTGATAACTAGTGTTTTCAGTGAGTAATGATTTTTTAATGACGGTGGCGCTAGTGTTCACCGAGGTATCACCTAGGTGATATTAATGTGATTGTTTAATTTATCCTCAATCTCCTTTTATTGACTATCTCTATCTTTATTAGATAGTATAAAACAAAGTCGCTTTCCGCTGTCTGTCCCTATGTATGCTTAAATATTCGAAACAACGCAACGGATTTAGATGCGTTTTTTTTAAATAGAGTGATTCAAGAGCAAGGTTTTTATGTAAGCCTTTTACTCTGGGTATGCCTAAAAAGCCTTTCGAAGCACGGGATACACCATGTTAAACAGGCATACGGCCAACCTGATGAAAAGCCGTAGCCAATGGACACTTGCAACAAAAGAAAAGATGCGCGGCCATGAAAAAAATACTCACCCTTTTCATATCCTGAATTCCTGATAGGACACGACTAGCGGAAGAATAGAAAAAGGATGAATGGATGGACAAAAGATTTTAGATACATACAATTTGTTTTACTTCTGTGGCAATCTCGCTGTTGTTTGTTTTCTATGATCTGTATCTAAAATAAACTTTTGATTCTCATCTTATTGTTTTTCCTGGTGCATTGTTAGCTGGCTTATTATTTTACGGTAAGATATCCTATAGCATCAGTATTATATAATATAGGGTTCGATTCCCACGGGAAGCATACTTTGTTTAGTTGTTTCCAGTTTGGTTAAAATATTGCAGGCAGACCACCTGATTGTCTGACAAGATTATTCCGTGGACGTTAAGCCGTTGGTCCCGGCTGCCATCTGGTAGTCGTTAAAGGAACCACGTCAGAGGCCGAGAATCGTTTCCGAAGAATTTGACAACAGGGTGTACATGGTTCATTGACCAAGACACCTACCGAAATGATGACGATGAAAGCATCAGTAGTGAAATATTTTTTTTATAAATTGTTGCGAAGTATTTTATATCTTTTAGCGCATTCCTGGTTGCATCCTCAGTGGTAATGCTTTGAAGCTTTGGCAGATATATGTAGAGTATACAATAGTCAAAAAAGTTAACATTCCCTTCTCAAATATCAAATCTAGCTGCATTCAAACCTGTAACCCATATCAAAAACATGAACGATGACATAATAACCCCATAGAAAAGACCCCATCTCACCCTAATCAAAATAAAACGTGAGATTTCGATTCCAAATCAAAGAACTCGCGACTTTAACCCAATGCAATAAAAACTATTAATAATATCATTTTTTATTAAACGTCTGGTAGTCTGGCAACAATAGGAATTCAGCCCTCGAACGCCACCCTTCTACGCATGCGCATTTGGTCTACAACTCTAACCAACGTCAAGTTGGTAGCCCCAAGCCACCGTACGCGACAACTTCGCGATATATGTATATACATAACAATTTCTCTTTATTTTAACTGTAAAATATTCCACATAAAGCCTAATCCGTCTAATATATACGCTAGTGTTACCTGTTAAACAGTTGATTAACTGTATCATTCGAAATAGTATAAAAATCGCCGTGTTTTGCTTTGATCGATAAACACTTTATTAATTTGTGTTCTAAATTAAAAGCTTTATTGTGATATTGAGGTCTAAGTTAACAACGAATTAAGCTTTTAAGTGTGTAGAAATATAAACATATATTTTGTCAATTCGTTCGGGTAGTGTGTGATATAATGTCTAAGCCTAATACGTTGAAAGCTCATAGGTTGAGTGCTGAGTTCGCTGAGAAAAGACAAGCTATGAAGAAGGCCGACCCAGCTAATTCATAGCAGACGCCCGTAAGTATTTTAGTTATTGTACCATAAGACTAAGCTATAAAGACTAAAATAGACTTTAATGATGAGGGAAATACAAAAAATTTATTGGTAAATAACCAAACTACATTAACTGTGCAATTCAGAATCTTATTTAAATGCAAAATCAAAAACTACCTACATTTAGAACGTGCTTGAAATGTAGTGTCATAATGATACCGAATATATTAATAGTCTAAGATTAATAGTACTATATTAATATACTAGATTGTGTGGTAGAGTTGACAACTTGATGGTCATAATACAAACAGCCTTGGCCTAATCTATTGTATGTCTTTAAGGTCGATAATGTATGACAAATTTCATACTATCTCATCCCAAACAAAAGTTTTCCTTTAATAATTTTCAGGTATTGAAACAAAAGATTTCAGAATCAATAATGAAAACATTTATTATTCTAGAATACATGTACCATATCGACTATAATATTTAATAAACTTCGAACGTTCCTAATATTATACACTAAATAACGCACGAAGTGGCATTTATGTTGATAAATTTTTAATAAGTTTTCTTAGGAGTGTTCCTTTTAACCCAGAATTGTCTATTTAACTAGACTTGAGGTTTTTTCCACACCGTCAATAAAAGATGAGATATTTATGTAATAGAGGTAGAAAGAACGTTCTATCCAGCATTGATAGCTGTATCTATGGCGTATTGCAAACGATGGACCATTCTGTTACTGCATAATAATCATAATCATTTATTTATGTCATACAATAGGAGTAGAAATTGTTTTGACCCAGCTACCCTCTCTCATGTACCAAAAGTGGCTATCGCCTCTGACTCAGCTGTATATGTTGCATCTAACTGGACAAAATTAATAGATTTATGTCCGAATACTCAAACGCTACTCATTTTTGAGAGCTGTTCAGGTATCATGCTGTCAATGTCATATCGCTGACGTTCAGCGCGACAGCATGATAATCGAGCAGCTCTCAAAATTGAATAGCGTTTCAGTGTTCGGACGTTAGCCATTGAAGAAGAGCGTACGAGTAGTAAAATCGAGAGTCCCAAAAAGTATTTTATTCGTAGCCAAAAAAAAACAATACCAAATTTCCATAACTACGATTACTTTGCACGCCATTAGCTTGTTCACTTCGCCGTATAAATGCCATAATGTAATGAATCTGATTAAAAATATAACCCCACATAAATAATGAGCGCGATAATACGGAACAATGGAAACAAACAACACGAGTTGTGTGTTTCTATATTTTCTCACGCATTTCTAGTTTTTACTACTATGATAATCAATTTTCCGTCTTATATTATTTAAGTGTTCATTTCTTTGCGTGCTTTAGGCCTCGCGTTTTGTTGTCTCTTTTTTTAATAGACATTTTATATGCCTTTTTTTGCGAAAGCATGTGATATTGACGAGTTTTTGCACGAATGAGATCGTTTGCTTAATGAAAGTATATTTACGTTGTTCCACGTTGGGCGCCACTTAATTATCCTTCAACTAAGTGGCGCCCAACGTGGTAGCTAGAGGAAATAAGAAAAGGAGATTTTAAAAATGACCAAATTTTTGCATGAAATCAAAACTGGCGTGAATACTTCATATATTATGCGGTGCCGTCTTCCAATTTAATTTCTAATAACTCCTAAAACATTATACTTATTTTTATTGCAAATATCATAATTTTACTTCCCTTGTCTTTGGCACATTTAAATTTTTGTGATCATGAATGCACCCGAATTTACAACTAGCAACATGGCGGCGCCAGCTGTTTCGTGTACGCATGCGCGCTGTGTTCCCGCCATCTTTGAACTTGGGAATGGACTGCTAATAGCTCCATATAAACCATAGGTACTTAAAAAAAGGGTAAAATATGAATTGTTATTTGTTTTTATAAAATTAAATACATTTTATATTGCCTCTCTTGAGCGAAAAGAGTGTTATCACTGCGTAAAAAACTCGCGGCCATAAGTAGCAGTTTTGGGTGTAAAAATATAGAGAGCAAAATGTGTTTGTATCTCGTTTGCCTTTAAATCAGTAAATTCACTCAGTAGTCTGTATTTTAATTTGTTATTACTACGCTCGTGATTAAATTCTAGATTACTTCTTTAGGTCGTGATTCGGTAAGCACTCGCAATAAAAACAACTTTGTAAAACAAATAACTATAAAATTTGATTAGGCGTATGCTTTTGGCCCCTTTTTTTTCAATTTAAAACTGTAATTTGTTTCGTCAAAATTTAAAACGATGACAGTAATTATTTTTGGCTTCTGTCATTTACGTTAATATAATTCTTTACGTCAATACATACTTACTTACTTTGCGCTTTTTACCATATAATATGCAATCGCGCGCGATACTAGCCATTTTTTTTTAGTCTATGCTTTTCACAGTCTTTATTTAAATACATAATTAGTCGCTTTAGCCATTGCAAGATGCGAACCAGGCCAAATAGGTCTCATTAATATTTTATTTGGCGACTTGATCGAAACGAATCTATCTGATCTGACCCAGTAACCTGAAATGTATATAAAATTAGTTGATTTTTTAATGCAAATCAATCAATTAATACCATACGCCTGATTGTGCCTGATATCAACCTTCCTTGGGAATGCTATTTTTAGTGAGAATATAAAAAAAAAAAACTTGAAAAAACCTCAGATACTTTCGGAAAATCATCATCATCATTTCAGCCGCAGGCTGTCCAATGCTGGACATAGGCCTCCCGCAATTTTTTACAAAATGACCGGTTGGAAGTTGGTAGGACCGGTTATCGGAAAATGGTGTAAGGAAATTTGACCTTTTACAATATTCAACAAAATCTTTACAACTGTTTTTCTACTCTTCTGTTTGCCTACAAAAAATATATAAAAATGGCTACCATTAAAACTTAACTCATCTTTTTATAGCTAACTAGGGCATAAAAACCTTCCTTTTGAATCACTTTATCTATTAAAAAAAACCGCATCAAAATCCTTTGCGTAGTTTTAAAGATATATAGGGACATACATAAATCGGTATATAGGGACAGAGAAACCGACTTTGTTTTATACCATGTAGTGATAGTGATAATGATGGTTTGTGATATAAAGAGGATGCTAAGAAAGGTGAGTCTTAGCGTGCGTACGGTCGCTACATTTCTCTTATCTCCCAATGGGTGATTAGTGACGTAGTATACTCGAATGATTTATTAAAGCCGTGCTGGAACTATTACAAGGTCAACCCACTTTATTTTTACGAACTTGAAATTTTCGAAAAAAGAACTTGTTTCAATCTCTTTTTTGTTCAAAATGTTTTATCTGTAAATCGAAGAATTTGGAATCGCGTTCGGTCTCTCTACAAGGCATTTTTTTATCTATGTTGTAAACCATACCTTATATCGTTTTATAATGGCAGTTTATCTATTACTACTATATTTACTACATCCATTCAATCATAAAACAACACCTCTACTGAAATAGTAGACGATTTACTCTTAGTAAGCCATGAGTCATGGACATAGGGCAACAACCGACGCCAGACGGACCGTCCGCCCGATCGGTCGTCAGACCAATCGCTCGATTAGTCACCGCTCTTTCAGCAAGATAGGAGAAATCGCTGTTTTATTGTTTGCTCGGTAAAGTACTAAAAGTATGACTTTAGATGTGGAATCGCTGAATCGAAAATATTAAACTTTGATTGAGTGGAAACAGTCTAGAACGCAAGTCTTATTTATAATACAACCTAAAATAACGTCTTTATCCCAAACGCGGTAGACAGGGCCTAGGACCATAAAACCTTAGGCCACGTTTAGCATGATGATAGTTGAAACAGAAAATTAATAGTGATGTGTTTATGTCATGATTCCCCCATTCGCCGATTCCCTCAGTTGAGTTTTACAACCTGCGCGGGAAGAGAAGCAGCCGGTGCATTCCAAGATTTTCTTTTTCTCCCAGACCAGCATGGAAGATTATGATTTATTTATGTGCTAAAAGCATTATCTAAGTAAGTTGTCAAACCTTTGGGTCAAGTCAAGTTGTGATTGTTTATCTATCATCAATGAAATGCAGAGGTGGTGGTGATGATAGTGATCAGAGGTGGCGCAAGACAGATCGAAGAGAAGGATGTCCTCTAAGCCATGTGTATGTGTGTGTGTGTGTGTGTGTGTGTGTGTGTGTGTGTGTGTGTGTGTGTGTGTGTGTGTGTGTGTGTGTGTGTGTGTGTGTGTGTGTGTGTGTGTGTGTGTGTGTGTGTGTGTGTGTGTGTGTGTGTGTGTGTGTGTGTGTGTGTGTGTGTGTGTGTGTGTGTGTGTGTGTGTGTGTGTGTGTGTGTGTGTGTGTGTGTGTGTGTGTGTGTGTGTGTGTGTGTGTGTGTGTGTGCGTGTGTGTGTATGTGTGTGTGTTATCGATGAATACCTACTCTGATTTGCAAGATTTAGCCCGAACATACACAGTTACATATAAGCATGTTTGTTTCTAATAATAATTTGTAAAACCTTACTGTTTACAAGTAATAAATGAATTTGAATTTAAATAAAAGCTTGTTATATAGGCTGTCTAGCTTCTCCAATTAAATACATTGTAGATTTATACAATCTCAGACAAAGCCAATGTAGAAAGCTAGTCACGTAACCGCTGTTCTCAACTGGTCCCACACGTATTCCGTGTACAACTTGTGTTGGAGCTGTATGAACTGACACCTAAATGGAGTTAACTTCGCCCATCCAAACTTACTAGGATTTATTTAGAAAATAACTGAGAAATCCTAATTTATGCCAGCTGTTAAGTATCAGAATTTGTCCTATACAGAACAAATGTTCTGAAATAGTACAGTTTCAATTGTGAATTGTCTTCAAACTTCAAAAATTTGAATGATATAAAAGTGAAAACTTTATTTGGGTATTTATTTATTTCAAATACTTTATTGTTCCATAAGTACAAAATACTTATCTTAATGCTAAGAGCATTCTCTACTACTCAACCATTGGGAGAAACATTTTTGTTCTAGCATAGCATGTATTTACTTTTAATATGTATTTGGATAGTGTTTTTCCATATAAATATACTAGCTGTTAGCCTTTAACCTTCCCCAAGAATCACGCTTTTATATACAAAAAGAATTTTGCAAATCCGACCAGTAGTTTTCAAATTATACGTTACATACGTTCAAACATACACACAAACTCTTCAGCTTTATTATATTAGTATAGATAAAAAAGGGATGTATCAGATAATAATACAAGAGTAAGGGATTAGATTGATAATATTCTGTCTTTGTGATTCAGTGACTTCAGCGTTTGCCTAATGATTCACTTCCCTAACTCAAGAATAGGTCCTCAATTGGTTTAGTTTTCACAAAGAATTCGTAAGGCCGTTGGTCCCGGCGGCTATTTTGCTACATATCTGTTTATTATACAAAATATCTATATCTTTAAGTTTCTGGTCTTCAATTCTAATGCCACCTTACCTCTAGCGCCTTGGGGTTATGTCCATACCATGTCTATTCTACATGGGCTTTGTAATCCGCTCCGTCGCTAAATATCATATTCTCAAAAGACCACATTTGTAACATCACAATCGCAAAATATTATGTTCGCAAAACATTATATTCTCATAACATCATTTTCTCAAAGTATCATAATCTTATAACACCACAATCCCAAAACAGAACATTCTTGGGATATCACATTCAAAGAGTCTGGTATTTTTTTTATCAAAAACGGAATAACAAAACAAATGAACATTTCTGATAATAAATTTCTTCTTATAATTTTATTGTGATATTATGTACGAGTACCTACCAATTGCACATGCCGTTTCAAACAAACTTCTTTACAATTTGCTTTCTCAACAAAATGCAAATCATATGTAGCGAAAGGTTTAGACCTTATGTAATAATGTGTTAGTTCGGAAGCACTTCACGTCTGAAGTATGTAGAGGCAGCTAGTTTATTTACCATAAACCTATCAGGCGAGACCACAAAGCCGTTTGTAATGATATCGTCTACATAACTAGGGTTGGCGCCTTGTAATTATTCACCATATGAAAGAAACTATCAGTCGTATAAAAATAACTGCTGATAATACTACGTAAAAATGTACAATGTCATTAATTTTAATAATAATTTTATCACTTTGAAAACCTCATATTCTATTACGAATGATTTTTTTTTTCAGTTACATTTAGAGTCACAATGACCTGTATGATGTATAATTTATTGGACTATAATATTGTGTAACGAATCCCCTTTTGTATGGTTAAAATTCTCCTATTAGATTTGTAATTTTTTTGACTATAAGGTTCTGTTAATTCACCAGTAAAATGTCTAAATATAATAATTTATAATTTAAATATCTTTCTAAAACACAATTGTTTTTATCCGTGCTAATAAATCTTTTATATTTTATTGAGTAGAGCTCAAGAAAAGACAATAAACTGGAAACACGTCTAATACTAGGCTTTGAAACTACTAAACAGATTTGCAAAATTCTTTCACTGTTGGAAAGCCATACTCTCCCCAAGTAACATAGGCCAGTGGGTACCACTACTGGCGGAGCCGGGGTGGATTGCTAGTGGATAGATATACACTTAATTGTATTATTACATATTGATAAAAAATCAAACAATATGTATTGTATATCGCTACGCTTATGCAATTTTTTCAAACCAACTTAACAATATAAAGAAATTTGAAGCATTGCTAACCCTATTTATTCTCCATAATTCATGAGCCCGCGCATTGTATGACGCATTGCGCATTTACATAGTTTCCCGAAGCGAGCCATCGGGCGCAGCTGGCGTCTTATACATTTTTTATTATTTCCTCGTGAACTGAAAATTGATTTTTTTCTTTCCTTAATTGTGAATAATATCACTACATAGTATAAAAGAAAGTCGCTTTCTCAGTCCCTATATCCCTATGTATGTTTAAATCTTTAAAACTACGCAACGGATTTTGATGCGGTTTTTTTAAATAGAGAGTGGACCAAGAGGAAGGTTTTTATGCCCATGCGAAGCCGGGGCCTTCGCATGGGCATAAAAACCTTCCTCTTGAACCGCCGCTAGTTTTTCTATAAATGACTAGTAGCATAAATGTATTGACTATTTTCTTATACTCCATTCATTTTCCTACGAGTTCTTTATGATGTCCTTTTGATCACGAAATTAGCACTAACCAGTGTTAGTTACCACACAAACCACTGACTCCATTCCGTGTTTATTTTCTTTTGTGTCGAGTCTGTAGAGTAGTGCCCAGGCACAGTGGGCTGCAGAGAGATCTGACCCCCTGCCACAAGTATCGCTATTGAAAGGGGGTTGGGTTTCTCTGCAGCCCACTGTACCAGAAATGACGTAATCTACTGTAAAACGCAAAATCATTTTAAATTTGTGCATAAGTCCCAATACTCTACATATACTTTCATTTATGTAGCCTAGGAGATTTCATCTTTACATAGATAATATTTTGCGTTGTATTTGCTATATTATGCCGTAAACAATATTCATTTTTTAATCCTCCATGGCGTAATGGTTAACATACCTGACCGCTACACAGGAGGTCCCGGGCTCGATGCCCGTTCAGGTCAAGATAAAAAAATGATCTTTTTCTGATTGACCTGGGTCTTGGATGTATATCTATATATGTATTTGTTATAAAATATAGTATCGTTGAGTTAGTATCCCATAACACAAGTCTCGAACTTACTTTGGGGCTACCTCAATCTGTGTGATTTGTCCCTTTATATTTATTTATTTATTATTTACTATTAACTTATATATCCCGCTTCTTGCAAAAGGTCTCCCTTTCTTTTCCTCTCTTTTTTTTTGTCACATCTGCATTTGCAGATTTGTTGGGAGCTCTTTGTCATTTGGAGTGAGTTCTCCAGTGAGAGACTACTCATCATTTAAACTTGGAAGAATGTCTTTCCTTTTTAACCGCTTTTGATATGAGCGTGTTGTTAGGTATCTCCTCCCTTTACTTAAACTGATAAATTACAAAATGTCCTTAAATGGGTATCCAGCGGATATCACGTCTAAAATTGTGGCAGGAAACGACTCTAACACCTTTATATTGTCAACACGTCTAAATCTGTGGTCGTCTGTCTGTCACACCATTAATGAGCAATGTATTGTATGTATTTGTATGGATCTGACCTTAACAGTCACAGCACGGTGTGTTAGTGCTAATTGTAAATAGCGCTAGAATTATTACCCTTTAATCTGTTTTACAAACCAAACTGTGAATGAATGAAATTTTTATTGCGTAAAATGTACTTATTACTTCCATCCACGTTTGATATACCATTTGTTATTTCGCCAAATTCAAGACTATGGTGAGTACATAAACATATATGTATAAAATTAAGTAGAGTTTTGGCCATAGATTAAAAAAAGATATTGCGAGACCGCGCGAATTTAATACATCTATGGATTTGGCAGATAAACAAAAGGTGTGACAAAATGGCTTGATGACCACTAGGCACAGTAAAGTTAATAGATCGACAGATCCATACTTCCATATTATATTAATTTGAAAGTCTGTCTGTCTGTCAAACTGGATTGTTTTTAGTTAAATTTGGTAAGGATATAGTTAAGGATAAGGGGTCAAACATAGGTTACTTTTGGCGAGCGATATAACCGAGTCCGACGCGGGCGGAGCCGCGGGCAACAACTAGTTTCATATATTTACTTCCTCACCTAATTCAGAAATATCCACAAATTCAATATGTAGCTAAGTAGTATTTAATTGTAACCTCCGTAAAGCAGGTATTTCACTAGATTTAATACCTAACTGCAAACATTTATTCCAAACAAATCCTGTCTGTTAATTCCTTTCCAAACCACAGACAACCTAACGATCGAATTCCCGGCTAGCATGCAATAATACCCACATTAACCTGAATACCGACGTGAGTCATCCCTAGAATGCAGTACCACCCCTAATGATAGCCCTCCACCTATGGACAGCTATTGCCAACGCTGGGAGAAAACTCTATACATAATTAACTACTCTTGTTTTTTTAATTTGCGTACAAGTCAATAAGTTGTGTTTCGGGAAAGAAAAAATTCCTGTCACTCTACCTTTTTGTATATTTCGTGACTCTACTAGTAGTGCCAAAGTATTATTGTGAAGAGATTTATATTGTAAAGAGATGAATATTTTATTGTTTTTAATTAAAGTAGCTTACTTCAGTCCATCCAGCTTCATAGCTCTAGAATATCATTAAAGGACATCATAATCATAAATTTACGAGCTAGGCTTTTGTCAGTGAAGTACCTTTTACCTATTTCTGCGCCAAGATGACCATGCACACTCTGATATCAAAATTCTTTAGAACCGCCTCTTGGCCTCTGACGTGGTTCCTTTAAATATAGAATCGAACTCACAACCCCCGGGTCTACAGGCAAACGCTATGACTACTGGACCATGGAGGCAGTTATCCTGTATTTGAAAATTATAAAGGGCTACAAATGGATGCAAATCCAATAACTCTGCTATATCTCCAGGTTTAGTCATAAAACTGATGTTGGCCGCCAGCCAGGCGCAGTCGGCGCTCGCGACTATGCTTTTTTGTACAATAACTGCAAGAAACGGTGTATGATTGTTGACTTGTATGTTTATTATTATGTCTGTCTCTTCGTTATTAGTTATAACTTTGTGAATGAGTGCAAATTTTGTTAAAATTATAGTCATTGGTTTTGTAATTAGGTACTTATTGGTATCATTTTTGTTTTGTATAATTATCGTCTGAGCGTGTTTCTATGCATCTTTAGCTTACATGTCAGAGGCTAATGCTTTTAATAATGAGTATCGATTCGGCATTAGTAATTACAATGAAACGACTACTGTCTAACAGCTCTACGATCATGATTCGGGTTAGTGGCGAAAATTTTCAGATTTCTGCATAGATAAAAAAAATTACGTAGAGACCGCGCGCGATTTCACATTCTATGGATTTCTGGCTGCCTTCAGGCTTCTGACATAGCTTACGAAGTCATCTATATAGCTAGCTTTGGTACTTTTGGTTAATAAATATTAATATTTTTTTATAAAAACGTTATCTTTCTACCAAAGCTTATATTTCCAGACCAAATAAGTACATTTACATGAAAGTTTAATGTATGTATGTTATTCAAATGTGTCAGAAAGCTCAAGTTTCGTCGAGCTTTGGGAAATGTGTTCAGATTACAAAGTTGCGCAAAAGTTATCTGAGTTCATTACATATTCAGTTGATGTTATTTTAATGTTTAAATGCATTCCGAGAGCTGTTTTGAAGGAACATACAGACCAACACAATGTTCAAACAAATTGTGTACGTATTTTTGATCAGGTAAGTGTTGACCTATTTTATATATAGGCTATATACAATAAGTCGAATTGACATGATATGCTGGAACTACGTTAAGGTAGACGCAGAATTGAACATCCACCTACTTGATGATCTGACGACCTTAATAAGGCTATAGAAATAGAAACATAACTGAAAAGATGTTTTACTTCTTTTACTGATAAAGAAATGTATTTAATAATAGACGTGTAATTTCCTATTTAAGAGTAGAGATCATGGATTTAACCAAAAATAGCAATCCTAAGGAGGGTTGAATTTGGGTTTTAGCGGCTAAGAAATAACTTCAACTACAAAATCTTAAATTTAACTGAATTTCTGATAACAACTGAATGGCAATGGGTCAGAAAAGAGATGATTTAAATATACAGAGGGAGGCTTAAATCCAGTAGTGGGCAGTAGAGTAAAATAATATAGTGGACATATCAACAAATTTATATGGACGACTGTTTAATCATCACACAAAATGGTTAAGCGGAGCATGGCGTTATTGAGCTTTGATTGTCGATTGTTCTTTTGTATCGATTCAATACGATATTAAATAGATATGATAGCTGTTAAAATGCGCCGCCCAATCTCCTTTGCACACACCATGATAAAAAAATGGTTTAAAAAAATTATAGATGCTCTCTACGGCTTTGCAAGGATGTACTCTGAAAAAGGTTCTAAAATTATACAACTTTTAGATTGGAAATTTTCCTGGAGCGTAAGCTCACTCCTGCAGGCGCCTCATAGGCTAAGGTAACCGCTTCCTATCGGGTGGACCGTATACCTGTTTACCTAATTATATAATAAAAATAGGCAATTTATCTACTATGCTACTGGCAAACTAACTAATTCATGTTGAAAACTTATGACATGAATTTAATCTACCTCAAACTTAGTCAACATCTCCCCGATGGATGTCCCTTACCAAGCATGCACGCTCTTAGAGGAACGGAACACTGATTTAATTAAACTTCCTAGTTTGTTTAACTATGCCTTGCGGTTAGTTAAAGCTTCTCAAAAGCTTTCCTTCGTAATTCTCGTTGGCTTTAGCGTTACTCGTTTAGTAAATGCATTTTCCATACTTCATCTTTTTATACTAAATAAATAGACTGTTTGTTTGTTTGAATGCTTATAACTTAAGAACTACTAGTCGGGCTTGGAAAATTCTTTTTGTACATGATAGCCTGATTCTTCGGGAAGGTTGTAGGCTATTAGTATACACAATTGGCGGGTGAAACAGCAAGATATAAATAGTTTAATGAATATAGTTTATTTTCACTTTTACGTCAAAACCGCAATTCTTATGCTCTCATCAGATAATTCCTTAATTTTATTGTAAACGAGCATCGTTTGCTTCGTCAATTCGGTATACAATTAAAAGGAAACAAGTAACATTTTAGCTTATATCTACATCGAAAAGTTTTCAAATGTCCGCCATTAAGGTGATACCTCGGTGAACACTAGCGCCACCATCATTTCAAAATCATTACTCACTGAAAACACAAGTTATCAAAAATCCGTGTTATGTAATTAAGGTTCTGGATCTAAAGTTTATTTTAAACATATTAAATCATTAAATTATAGTTCCATTTAGCTACAAATTGCAAAAGTGCTAAAAGTGGCCATTTTTAATAGTTTTGCAATTTGTAACTATAAGGAACTATAATTTAATAATTGAATATGTTTTAAATAAACTTCAGATCCAGAACTTCAATTACATAACAGGGATTTTTGGTAACTTGTGTTTTCAGTCAATAATAATTTTTAAATGATGGTGGCGCTAGTGTTCACCGAGGTATCGCCTTAATAAAATATGTTCAGCATGATATGCTAATTCATACATATTCTGTATCATGTCTGAATTACATTTCAAAACATTAATATTACTTTGTATTTCTTTGACAATTCATGGCCAGCGAACACAGTTTGAAATCAATGGCGACCTAACACCAATCTATTAAAAGCTTAATAAATCAAAGAAATTTAATAAAAATGTCTGCGTTTCATCAAGCTAATGGTCAAATATTTGTACGCCCTGTGTCCACAACTGGCGCAAGTGCAATAGCAAACACGCTTACCCTAGACACGTCATGCAACAGCGACGCAAGAAAGTATATAGTATTTAGCGATTTTAGTTTACTTATTAATTTTTGTATAACTTTTTTTTTTGTTTACATAATATATTATACAAATACAATTTGGTTCATTCTACAATGCAATCACAATCTCTTTCGAGATTTATCATTTTTTTCGTTTTTTTTTATTTATTAAATTTATTAAGTACAATGGGCCACATAGACAAGTATACCACCTATGAGGTGTATGCCTTAACTGATTAAAACCTCACTAAGTTACTCATCATAACTTTAAATAGATCCCCCTTGTTTTAACTGACATCAGTGAGTCAGTCAGGGCCATACGGGGTACTACCCCTAATTTTGGGGTTGACTTTGACTCATTAATCGATATTTTTGCCCTAAATATTGTAATAGGATGTGTGATATGAGTCGCGGTCAAATGTGCCGCAAAGGTTACTTTGCCAAGATTTGTTATTTTTTTTTTTGGAAATTATCCAAATTATCTTAAACCATGTTGGTGCCGCATAGGGAAAAATAAAAATTATGGTAGGTACTTTTTAGTTAAGTATATTTTTTTTATGAAAACGTCAAAATAATTCCGTGCCAAGCCGTTCTACTTTAAAATGTTTGAAAAAAAAAACCTTTTTTATTTATTTATTTTTTTTAAATTTACAACTATTTTACAAATTTTATATATTTTTTCCTGAATAAGTGCCATATGATATTGCTTTTTACCATAGAATAAAAAAAGATTTCACGCCATTCCAAATTCTTTGCTTTTTACCAAACTTCATGATACTTATTCAACGGAAAATACCCCATAAGTTTTGATTCCATTATGAAATCGCAAAATTTACGAAAATTTGCAACTACGGTCATATCTTTTGATCGCGTTGACGTATAATTTTTTTTTAAAGCCGAATGAAAGCCCTGAAATAATTGAAGCCCTGAGTATTATTATGAATTTCAACTAAATACGTTCGCATGCGTTCCTCAGAATAAAGTTTAACAGACAGACGGAAAACAAAGTGATCTTATAATTCAGACTATTTGTAACATTTTTACCGGCAACTACTAACTCTGTTTCTTCAAACCATGACATTGGCAGAATCACCGAAATATCGGTGGAAGCCATAACCTAAAAGAAAGAAAGAAGGGTTCCGTTTTTGTCTTTTAAAGTACGGAAACCTAAAAAGTGTAGTAGAATAGCATGATTGTTGTGGTGTTGGTAATAGTAAAGTTGGACAAATTGACAAAGTTTTAGTGAACCGACTGAATGGGTCGTAGCAACTTCAACTTTTGTAAAATTGAGAATCTTCATACAACACGATAATGGCAGTTTGTAACTTTGAGCTTTGCAACAACGTCATTCTTTGGGACTAGTATTTTTAACAGATACTGGCATTTGCCATTTTCTAAATCTGTTTCTAACCCATGTTTTTTTTTAATGATTTTATCAAAATGTTTTGTACATAAATACTTACATTAATATGTATATAGAACAATACAAAAAAAAAAAACAAATAGAAAAAAATAAAACTAAAAATCAAATAAATCTTGTTCGTGAAGCATGTTAGCAAGAATGCTGGCCGCATTTCCCCGCTGGATAGCAATACTTATCCGTTGGGTGAAATAGCAGCCAGCCTTCCACCAGCCGCGGAGATCAGACGGGGAGAGATCTCTTTGATAAAATCTCTCGCACTGACTGGGGCCGCAAGGTCCATACCACCAAACGGCACAATTATGTAATCTTGATTAAGATCTGCATTTGTACATAGACAATTTAAAGACATTTAATTTCATTCTTTGCGTATTCCCGGGTTTATCCGGTCCGTAATACCTTAAAATATATATTTATGGCAAATCTCTTCTGGAAATCAAAACAAACATCTATCAGTACCAATATATCATCCTTAAATTCATCTGGAGAGAAAATGCAGATGGATTTAAGTTAAGAAGGGGTCGAATCTTTAGCCAAAAAACCACATATGGCTTTCTTGTGAGTATAGGTACTTAAAAAACTATAGGTGTAATCTTTTTTTTAATTTTTGTAATTGTTAAACTCTCAAAAACATTAAAGCGTACATTAGTGCACAATATAAAAGTCTAAGCGCAATAATGTTAACGCTTATAGCTTCACCCTTGCCGAGCTCAGAATCCAGAATAGCAAACACAGTTCTAGCTGGATATCCCTTTATCCCGTTATCTCTCCCACTGGCCATGCCCATTCGCCTGGTTTTAATCCAATTGCTTCCGCTAGTATTGTTTTTGTTTTGCTTTTCCCTTTGTAGTTTTAATAATCCTTTTTCATAGCCTTGGATGTTTTCTGCAAGCATTTTCTTACGGATATTAACTTCGGAACAATGATTGTAAAGTCCAGTTTTGTCTCCATTCGCCAGGGAAATCTGAGCGTAATCACAGAATATGTAATAGTACTAACGTAGCGTAATGTAATACGCTGCAGTGATATTGTTAAACATTACTTGTTTAAAATCACTACATAGAATAAAACAAAATCGCTTTCTCTGTCCCTATGTCCCTATGTATGCTTAAATCTTTAAAACTACGCAACGGATTTCGATGCGGTTTTATTAATCGATAGAGTGATTCAAGAGGAAGGTTTTTATGCCCATGCGAAGCTAGGGCGGGTAGCTAGTAACATTATATATTAATGTTGTCTTGGTCATTGTATTAAAGCTGTAACGTAAATAACATATCAACACTAGCCTATTCCTTTAGGCCAGGATATAATTCTTCTTCGTCCGAGCGTGCTTCCCGGTTGGATCTTCAGCTTACACTTCAGAGCCTGTACGCTTTTAATCAAGGCTCTGATTGCGATACTAGTTATTACAATTTAAGGTAATTGGATTGTTAAGTGTCTCATAGGAATAGTTTGATAGCCCCGTGCGTCTGTGATGATAACGTACGTTAGGCAACCTTGCAAGTGGCTGTGACTTGGACGGGTCGCCGCTATTAGTGGCATGTTATCATTTGCAGCTGTTATTACTAAAAAGTTCTCAGCTGTTCGAGACTTAATCACCATCTAATTTTAAACCTTGATTGCCAAAGCAATTCGTATATATAAGATGGTGCTTGATCATAGATTTTAAAAAAAAAATTTGCGACCACGCGCGATTCGAACTTCTTTGTGCTTAATACTAAAAAAAGGCTAGCGGAAGATTGAAACACCTGGAAGAGACTCCACCGACAAGAGTACAGCTCTTAAATTTTAGATAGATATAGATAGATATACTATATTTTTTAAGGTTTATTAGTAGTACTTACAGCAAGGCTTTCAGACAAAGCCTTTGATCATAATGAAAAAAAGGTTAATGCACTCAATAAAATATTTCACCAGCAATAAATACGTCGCAATACTATATTCTATTTGAAATACTGCAACAAACAAATAGTTATTTCCCCCATCCCTTATCTGGCACGAAATTCCTTTTGGAAACGGTTTTCAAGGCGAATCTAGCCTTGGCAGAGTCCTTCTACGAAAATCTGGATGCTTTCCAAGATGCGTCACAGTTTCAACTCATACATTTCTTTTCCATATACCCTTGATATATATTTATACTAGCGACCCGCCCCGACTTTGCATGGGCATTAAAACATTCCTCTTAAATTACTCTATCTATTAAAAAAAAACCCGCATCAAAATCCGTTGCGTAGTTTTAAATATTTAAGTATACAAAGGGATATAGGGACAGAGAAAGCGACTTTGTTTTATACCATGTAGTGATGAAGTGATATCGTGGACACAAATCAACCTCTACACTACACTGTACAACTTTTTCAAATAATCTTGTATCGAAATACGAAAAAAAAAATTGATATCCCATACAAATTGAGAATCATCTGATCCAGTTTAGTGAGGAGGAGAGTGAAAAAAAAATCGATATAAATTTATTTGGAGAAGTATAAAAATATTTGCAACTAATTTGTTTCTACCTTTATTATGTTACTTTCGTGGTAGGAACACAGTAAAATAAAACTATATATAAACGTCAGATTACTTTTACAGCGTAAATCTTATAAAATTGCAAAAGTCTGTGTTAGTTATGTCTTTAAACTTTACACTCAGTCGTCTTGATTCATATTTCGCATTTCATACGTGCGGTTTTATATTCTCTTATCTCTAATTAATCCTCTTTGAAGCAATGGTTAACAACCAATTTAAATAACTGCTTAATTATATGATATCGTTATAAGTTGAAATCGTCTAATTAAGTAATTTTTGTTAGTAGGTACTTCAATTTATTTCTAACTAGCGACTCGCCCCGGCTTCGCATCGGCATAAAAACCTTCCTCTTGAATCACTCTATCTATTAAAAAAGCCCCATCAAAATCCGTTGCGTAGTTTTAAAGATTTAAGCATACATAGGGATATAGGGACAGAGGAAGCGACTTTGTTTTATACTATGTAGTGATAGTGAAGCTTAATAAAGTAAGTACCTAAGTTATTCTTTTTTTACTATTACCTACCTAGGTACAAAGTTATGTTTTCAAGTCTGTCATTATTATTATTCCTTTAATCTTTTCGTCATTAACGTTTATATATCAAAAAGTGTCAAAGATATGAAATACGAAGTGTCATATTTATGAATGAATATATACAAGATCATTAATAATTCAGACATAGTATTTACATACATTATGACATATTTACATAAATGGCGAAGGGAGCCGTTGTGCAGTACGTAACAGCTTTTGCTCGTGATTTATTATCATTGTGTAATTATGTGAATGTTATTGCACATTTATTTAGCTTGTATATTATATTATTTTATCACATCACTACATAGTATAAAACAAAGTCGTTTCTCTGTCCCTATATCCCTATGTATGCTTAAATCTTTAAAACTACGCAACGGATTTTGATGCGGTTTTTTTTAATAGATTGAGTGATTCAAGAGGAAGGTTTTTATGCCCATGCGAAGCCGGGGCGGGTCGCTAGTATATGTTATTCTTTAAAACATTAAAAATTATTGTGCTTCAAATTCATGTTAGGATTGCTTTTTTTGGAATATACCAACTGTCGTCACAGAGTCTGAAAATAATGTCCGCTTTTGTCTTATAATCATTCATTGAATGATTATGAATGATTAACAGTTATATTAAACATACTAACAAAGAAATGAATGAAATTCATTTTTTTTTTGTAGACGTGTGAAAATAAGGATGGATGTTAGTAGAAAAGACTAGTCGGTCTGTCTTTTCTAAACTAAGCGTAAGTAATTATTTGCGTTAACCGCTTCTTTTGTCAAATTAATATATCTTTTTATTTTAAAGCATAGAATTTGGATATCGCGCGCGTTCTCTTTCGGGCAAATTAAAAAAATATCTTTGTTTTAAAGTTATCAAATATCATCAATTATTTTCATCAATCAATAAGGTATTTTCGCTTTCTTGGAAATTATTAAATTGATTGAGAATGAATGAATTAACTCCACATTCAACTTTTTTTGTTCTGTGGTGGTAATATAATCGTTCTTATTTTGAATATAAAAGCAATTTCTATAACGGTCACGTTTTCAATAAACGCATGAACACGGGCAATGACTAAGATATGCAAAACTGATTTCAGAGGAAGGAAGAAAATCTATTTCTAAGATAAAAAGAATACCTTTTACTAAAAAGACGTGGGCGTGGGCGTGCCAAGTAACCACGAATGTAAATTTTAATTGGATGAAAACCATTGAGAGGCTTATCTGTATTCATAGGATTAGTGATTGTCATTTCTTTTGTTTGGTCATCAATTTTTTTTGTCACTTAACTAAGACCGCTGTCCGTACGTTCTTCCATACGTCTGTCACCATGCTGAATCTCATGAACCGTGATAGCTAGATAGTTGAAATTTTCACAGATGATGTATTTCTGTTGCCTTTACTACTACTAATAAAAGCAAAACAACAAACGTGATTTTTTTTGCCGTATCATAGATAAATGTACGGAACTATTAGTGCGCGAGTTCGACTTGCACTTGGCCGGTTATATTTTCAGTTGATTACAGTAAAAGTATCTTTAAAATCTGTGTTAGTAAGGGTCTGGATCATAATATCGACAACTATCAATATCAACAACTAAGGATTATAATTATTACTATCGTACTCTGCATATTTTTGTCGAAAAACATAACATAGAAATATGATCGTTTTTATGTAAAAACTAGCTTGCACTCGCGGCTTCGCTCGCATGAATTTCCCTCGGGAACAGTTTTGCATACTTCCCGGGATGAAAGGGTACCCTATATCCTTTTCAATACTTCTATCTATGTGTATGCGAAATTTCAGGAAGATTGGTTGGTGAAAGCGTAAAAAACATACAAATAAATAAATAAACAATCAAACAAAGTCACTTTCGCATATATAATACTAGCTGTTGCTCGCGGCTCCGCCCGCGTGGTACTCGGTTATATCGCGTCCAAAAGTAGCCTATGTTTGACCTCAGGTCGTTAGCTACATCCCTACCAAATTTCATCACAATCGGTCCAGCAGTTTAGCCGTGAAGAGGTGACAGACAGACAGACAGACAGACAGACAGACAGACAGACAGACAGACTTTCGCATTTATAATATTAGTATGGATTAGTTGGATCTGGCGTCTGTTAATTTCTTTATAATTCCAACATAACAGTAAGACTTCCATATCCCAATCATGACTTTATTATCTAAGAAATATGATTGAACACCGAATGATTTAAATTCAAAGCGCCCTCAGATTATAGTTATCACAGTCTAGTCATTGGTATGCACAGCATACGATCCGACCGTCTTCCAGCTCCTTTGTGAGTTGGACTTAATTCAGCCCCCGGTATTTATAACCGTTAAAAATAGACGAAGGACAAATATCCCGGAGTCCCCAATGGCGCTCTATAAAAGATGGTCAGCTTTATCATGCTTTACGTCAGTATTCTTGCTATAAAAAGGATTTATTCATACATTTAACCATTAGTTTGAATAAGTTATCAAATGTAATGGCTATTATTATTCAGTTTTTTTTTTTATGAATAGAGATCTAGTGAGTATGGTAAAACTAGCTATTCCCAGCGTTTTCACCCGCCCAAGTTGTAAATATACAATACTAATAATTTTCCTCGAGAATCAAGATAGCAAAAAGATTTTTTTTTTAATTTCTCTGATACAGTACCAAGGTCATTAGCGTTTAAATAAACACACACTTCATCTTTATTATATCTTAGTATAGATTCATATAGTTATAGTAAGTACAAATTGTTTTTACAATTAAACCTATAAATTCACAACTAACATTTTTTAGCATTTGTTTGAAATGAATATTGGTTTGATAATTTTCCAAAATAAACAGTCTTATTTCACTAAAAGGAAAGATTCCTCACCGAAAACCAAAATTAATGGGCTTATAATATCGAACAGTTGCATATTATTAGCTGTAATGTAAATATCGATCCTTTTAATAAACGACCGCTCGTCCTGTGGGATATCCTTAGCGGTTAGTTCGCTTCCGCGCCGCATCTAGCGCGCACGTCGCGTACGTTCCGTTCATTTATTCATTCAATACCGAGTATCGGTCGGTGATATGTATCACGTTATTTCCGTTCGTGTGCACCCGGCTTTGTAATTTTGTGGGATTGTGTGTGGTTTAAAGTGTGTTTGATGTTGTTGTGGGTTTGATAGATTTTAGGAGAAAATTAATTATTTTTATTTTTATAAGTACTATTTTCTGAAAAATTTCACATTTTTTTTTTATTTCTTTAAACAAATTGCAGTTTTCAATTTTTTTTAAGGTTACTGTTAATTAAATGCAATATGGTTAGAAGTTAAAATATTATATACAAATTTAAATTTTGAATTAAATTAGGATTTACCTTGGTCACGACACAACTTGAGAAATATTTTACCGATTTCATTTATCTCTTTTGTCAGATATAGGTAATATTATTGAGTTATGGGACATCTGGGCCGCGCAAAAACTGGGCCGCGGCCCAAATGTCCACTTTTCAATTTTTATATGGGTAGATTCGCCCGAACAACAGCAAGGGGGCCAGTGATTTATGTGCTATTAATTGTCCTTATAATTAATAATTTAAAAAAAGGTAGAAAAAAAAAAAAAAACAAATCCAAATAAAGATAATAAGTAATTCTTACAAAATATTCTCCCGGAATATTTTACCCATAAAATAATATACTCCTATGGTATAATAAATATATCTGTTCTTTTACCGGAAGTGAAGAAAATTGCAAACCTCAGTTTTTAAGTCCGATTGTCAAAGTTATTTTACGACTGGTTAGTCGTTACGGCCGCACTTCACTAATGAAATTGAAAAATCCTCAATCCATTACTTACACATTGATACTTACTCTACGTAAGGTTACATGACCATAAATTTAAGAGCTATAGGCTCTTGTCGATGGAGTTCCCTCTATTGATGTCTTTCACAAGCAAGTTCCTTTATTTGATAGATAGATAGATAAAAGCTTTATTTATCAATACTGCATCACATACACAATATTTCTTGATACGACACGACGCTTTCATTTATTTGTTTTATTAACATAGAAAAAAATGTGTATTATATAAGGTGGACTCAAATCAACTGCAAATATGTTAAGGGTAGATTTCGACCACCAGCATACTGAACAAATTTTCCAAATAAACTTATGTCAAAATATGAAATTATTTTTTTCACTCTCCATACTCAACCAGATCAGCTGATTCTCAATTTATATGGGATGGCAAAAACATTTTTTTTTTTGTATTTCGATATAATTTATTTGGAAAAGTTTTTCAGTGTACTGGTCTGAATCTGCCCTTAAAATATTTAAGTACACCTTATATTATTATCATAAGCGTTGGTAATTCGTTTTCTCCTTTTCATTAAGTACTAGCTATTGCCCGCGGCTACGCCCGCGTGAATTTTCCTCGGGAACAGTGCTTTTTCCCAGGATGAAAGGTACCCTATTTAGTTCTCAATACTTCTGACTATTACCATCTATTACATAGATTGGTTCAGTAGATCTTGAGTTATAAGTGTTGTAACTAATACGATTTTCTTTTATATAAATAAGTATATAGATTTTTCAATATCTATGGTATGGTGTATGATAACATAAGGAGTGGTCTTCTTAAGCCAGGGACCAGATGGATTAATGTTTGTAGTTTAAAATCATTTTTATATAAACTGCAAATTAAATGAATAGAATATATGCAACACGGTACTCGAACCCGCTCTTCAAATTATGGTCCCTGCGGACTGCGCCATCGGGTCTGCTCGCTGAACCACATGAGTAGATATATTGTATAGAGAGAAATCTTCAAATGAATATCTTTCTTGGTCATATTTATTGAGTCTAAATAGAGGTATAAAGAGTCCAGTAAGCAGCTACTTGCGCCTTGTGTCTCTATAGTCTAGTAGCTATACTTCGATTTTTTTTAGGGAAATCCTAAGTTCCTTTTACTGTTTTCCATCAGACTATTCTCGCTCTAGCTCTAGCTCACTCTAGCTCTCTAGCTCATTTCAATGTAGCAAGTAGGACATAAGTGACACTCTACTCCAATAGTTGAGGCGTTATCGCACTTATTTCTAACATACTGAGTATAGTCTTTCGGATATCTAGATAATTTGCTTTAACGTAATCCAGTGCCACCAAAAAGGACACTGACAGATAATAAGGACATATGGGGCACTAGCTATTACGAGTTTATGGGACAAAATCTATAGGATTACTAGTCGAAAAGCATGCTTGTCGAGAACAGCACAAGAAAGAAAGAGAAACCATGTCTTAATGAGGAGTCTACCAGTGTAGCGCACACACGCGCATTGTTAGTGTGACTGATCTCACCGCAGTTGTATACAGCTTTTCCTCTGTTCCTGTTATTCACTCATGTGGCCTTTACGTAGCAAAGTTAATTAGAAGCTAAGAGCAAGTTTCCTTTGTCAGTAAGACACCGGCTAAATGTGTTTAGCTTGTAACTTAACGGGAAAACTTGAAGCTACTTATTTATTTTGAACATAAAAAGTAGTTTTTACTGTGCATATAAGTTACTCGGATTCCTATCCTAGGCAGAACTTTGCATAATGTGCAAAAACTTTAGACATATTGTAGGCACAGAATAGATAAAAGTACCGTAAGTAAGTAAGTATAAGTGTGTTTCACAATAAAGTATTTTTGATTTGATTTGATTACCTACTAACGTAGAGTACGTATAATTTTTTTTCGCACTAAATTAGTCAATTCAATAGTAATCCAACTAATATTATAAATGCGAGAGTGAGTTTGTTTCTTTGTTTGTTACGCATTCACGCCCTATCTAATAAGCCGATCTTCCTAAAAATTCGCATTTAAAACTTCGAAGTTAGAAGTATTGAGAAGGACATAGGGTACCTTTCTCTTTAGGGGAAAAAGCACTGTTCCGAAGGAAAATTTATGGTAAACAGGCAACACAGTAGATAGAGCGTAATAAACAAATAAAAAATCAAACTCACTTTCGCATTTATAATATTGGGAAGTGGGGAAAATGTGTTGAGTGAAAATGTCCATACTAAATTTTAGATTTATTAAATAATTAATACAAAATGGATTTTCCTATCGTTCTAAATAAAGCGTAAAATAAATCTTTAATTTACAAATCTTTCATTTAGTTTTCCTAAAACCGATTATAGACTTCCTGAGCTTTAAGAGACGATTATAATGAGGTCACATAGCTTTCTGTCTGAAGAAGGCGAGGCTTCCTGTGATTATCCAGAATTCCAGAACATATTGGGAATAACTCATGTCCATTGTTAGAAATTATAAGTCTGATACGTTTATTTATTTATTAAAGCTTTATTGTTCCATAAGTACAAAATATTTATTCAATTGTCGGAATTAATGCTAAAAGCATTCTCTACCAGTCAACCAACCATTGGGAGATGTTTCGCCCTGAAAAAACTGTGAGGCGCAAAAAAGTTACAACGGAAAATACTTCATGGTATCATACGCGATAACGACTTTTTACATTTTTATCGTATTTATTCGTTGTTGACGACCTCCGTGGGGTAATGGTTAACATAACAACAAGAGGTCTCGGGTTTGATCCCCGTAGGTCGACCGCCTATCTCGATTCTCTCCTCTCGTAATGGCTACTTGTATCGCTTTCGCCACATTTCGCTACGTTTTACGCCCAAAACGCTTTTAAAAAAAAATTTTTTTTGCAAATGTTAACAAAAAAAAATTTTTTTAAGCGTTTAGTGCGTTAGACGGAGCGAAATGTGGCGAAAGCGATACAAGTAGCCATTACGAGAGGAGATAATCGAGATAGGCGGTCGACCTACCGGTCAGGTCAAGATGAAAAAAAAATCGGGTAATGCGAGTCGAACTCGCGCCCCTTTGGTTGATGCACAGAGATCTTATAAAGGTTCCGTTTTTGGTATTTGAGGTACGGAACCCTAAAAATGATCTTTTTCTGATTGGCCTGGGTCTTGGTTTTTTTTTTTTTTGATGTCACATCTAACGAGCAGGTGATCAAGACGTTATTCATCGTCATTTGTCAAAATACGTAAAGCAGTTTAAATTTAGTAGAAATTATATGAGGGAATAGATGAACCTGAGATGAAAATTATATTAAGTATTATGGTATCCCCGAAGTGCGGCAAAAAATAAAAAAATACTGAAATGCTTGATGCTTTCTTAAAAATCAGGCCATGCGAAACTTCCCAAAACTCCGTAACAAACATGCGCGTGCGCCGGATGTCTCGCTTCAAACTTCAGGACAATCACGTTTCGAGATCGTACCCTTTGATGTTCCGTCTATTTCTGTAAACACTGATTGGTATTGACGTGAAACGAGGAGTGGTTGACGTGTAACAAATTGGAAAATCTCTCTCATCTTAGCGCTCTCCCAGTTGCTTCCTCAGCTTTGGGAGCCTTTTAGAAATTAATTAGAGGAGAAAAAGCAAAAAACTTTTTTGCTTTTCACTTCGCCCGGTCTTCGGCATCCTTGATTGCGAGACTATTTGCAATAAATAATAAATTGAAAAAATATCTAGCGTAAATCAATTAATATTATTTTTATTACGTCTTTCCTCTTTCCCCCCCCACTTCATAACTATAAACATTTTAAAGAAAGGTTTAGTTGAACAACGTAATAAATTTATCGTTGGACAGTATCTAACTGACATTCTTTCTCAAAAATATCATTTTTTCTTAAATTTTCTGATCACTAGACAAATTTTCACACACACATCACATAATAAAAGTTAAGTTAATATTTTTATCCTATCTACTATTAAACGAGCAATAATTGTATATATATATATAAATTTATATGTACTCGCGCTTTCGAAAACGGTTCAAACGATTTTTTCGAAATTTAAACAAAAGTTTTTACATAGTCAAAAAGATAATCTAGCTAGGTTCCATGTCGGAGAAATTCATTTTACACATTGTCTTTCCACTAGTACATATAGTATTATGATGTCCACTGTCGGAAAAAATAAAACATTCCGACGAATTGAGAACCTCCTCCTTTTTATTTGAAGTCGGTTAAAAATAGAGACTTTATTGTAGGTACCAATCACAAAAATGTATACATAGGTACATGTTAATACTCCCATGCTGAACTGGGAGAAAAGAAAAAACGTAGAATGTGCCAGCTGCTTCTCTTCCCGCGCAGATCGTAGGAGCCGATCGAGGGATTACGCAGTTTTAGAAATCATATCAATAGGCGATGCGGCTAGCAACCCATCACTATTTTTGTTCTGTTATCCACCTACTCGCCCTCCAAGAGAAAAAGACGTGACACTATGTATGTATGTATGTATGTACCTAAGGTATATACATGTTGATACCTTGATACAAATTAAATTTGTATATAAATAAATAAACAACCATAAATTTTATGTGTTTTTCAAAAACTCGGAACTCGCAGGGTCTCTTTTTACATTATTTATTATACACTAACATATACAATAACTTAAAAAAAAAATAAAAACTAAAGACTTAAATAATACTAAATAAAAATAAAAGAAAAACAAAAATACTTAGGTACCTAAAATCATAGAAAAAATTTGTTTTTCAATATGTGTTGAAATACAAAATGTGCCGACTTACACAAAGAAGTGAATTGCTATAATGATTTATTATTATATGGCAATACTGTAATATATTAAAAATAAAAATCAAGTCTACGCCTCATCCGGTTGCGCTTTCCTGATGCGTTCACTTACAAGGTATTTTGATATCGTAAATCAATCAAATACAGTGCCGATGGCGAGAAATCGATAACAAATTTTAATCTGTGCACAATTCGGTTTAAAAATTGATGAAAGTACACGACAGCTAGTGTTAGGTAAAAATTGTAAAAAACTAGTTTTAACAGTTTTATACCGTTTTTTACGACGGTTTTCTGCCGTTTTATAGTACTATAGGAAACAACAGTAGGAAACAAACTGGTTTTTTATACAATTTTCACCCATCACTACTACATTAAAAAATACTTTATTTTCGTTTTCCTCTCTTTCAGGTTTCAAATCCAACCCTTTTTTCGCATTGCTAGAAATAGTCATAGATAAAAATAATTACAATTTGATACACCAATAAAATCACATTAATTTCATTACTATATAAACAAATAATTTGTAAGATATTATGCGACTCAAAGTCATAAAACATTCCACATAAAAATAACTACAGATAGTGAGTTTAGTTATTAAAATTCCTCTATGCCTCCGGATGTAATAAACTGGCAACGTGGCTAAACAAGGAAGTTTATTAGCAGACAAATTCGTTGCCGCGAACGGGTTAATTAGACACAGTGGTAATGAATGGAGATGAGTGTGTACGCGCACGTCCTATTTACACTTGAACGTAAATTAAAATCATGATTGTGTTTCATCTTGGCGCTGAAACTTTTGCGGTACTTAAGTCATTACTTAAATCTTTTAAGTACTCTTACCTCTTATTTTCATACCGTTTTGGATATGAAATAAACATGTAGAATAAAGGTCTAGCTAGCTCTTCCAACAATATAGATTCCTATGTACTTTTAAATTTTCATTGAAGTAATATGTTATTCTAACTTTCTATCTACTAAGGGATAGCGTCGAATTATAATTGACTATTGTAACCCGCGCTTCAGACTCCTCAAATAGATATTTCTGTCATATATTTTTTAATTGAGCACTGCAATAAGTCTAGTCAAAAGTCTAAGTCATTCTAGGTCTATTATTTTCAGTGTGTAACATGTATCTATTAAAAATTTAATGATATTGTTTTTTCCTGAAACCTTTTGAGTAAAGCCGAAACTAAATTCCCAAAAGTATACTTTTCAGATAAATGGCATGCGTCAACAATTGACGTGTTTTCTCTAGCAAGTGTTGCTTATTTTTCTTCACCGCCGACTGTAGTGTTGCCAGAATTAGAAAGTTCCCGATACGGACGTCCCCTCGTGTCGTGAGTAAGGCAAATTGCTGTTTGTGATTAATGCCAGCTATTCTTGTTTATACGCTTAGTGTTAACCCTTTTCGTTTTCATTAAAGAAGAAATTCACTATCGTTTCGCTAAAAGGATTTGTTTAATGTTTGATGCGATTGTTCGATATGAAATAAATATTGATTACCTAGCTGACCCAGTGATCTACGTGCCGCCTGAATGCACTTTTCTCACTGTTTAAACCTTTTCTGAACTTCTACAAATATTTGAAGACCAAAATTAACCAAATCGGTCGAGTCATTCTTGATTTTTAGTGAGACTAACGAACACTAATTGATTTTTATATAATAGAAACCAGAGTTTTTTTGGTTCTATTGCTCAAATATCTATGAACTGAAAAGAAGCAACCCTCTTTTTAAATTATTAATTACAATTTACTGTACTACGCTACAGACTGTTGAAACGTGATGCTAGACATTGTCTTTCAGAATATATAACATGGTGGGGGAAATTAAGAGCTTATTTACGCATCTCGAATTCTCATTTTCCCTATATAACTAAGTTAATACAACAAACTACGTACTTGTAAGTGTCTACCATAACAAATCTATTATGTGGTATAGTATAACAAAAAAAAATGATATAAATACCTATTATAAAACTTATCAGCCCACACACAAAAGCATCAACAGCAAAATTTTTAAATCTTGCTGGAGAATCCTAAGTTTAACACGTGGTTAAACATTAGAATTAGTGTCTGTGTGTAGTGAAGTGACTAATCTGAACTAAGTTGTCGATGATTCACCATTATAATGCTGAGACCTGAAGCCTTCAGAATGCAGTTCGATATGATACAAGCGGGCAGATGTAAGTATGGTTACTTAGCTTGAAACAAATCGCCTACATGACAGTAGTATCTAAGACCGATAAATACATGTATTTGTTTTAGTTTGTGTCGCTAGTAGTAGGTAGTTAATTTTTATACACTAACTTATTGTTTACTTGGAGTGTACACACGAAAGAAATAAAAAAAAACTTATAGGTGATAAATACTTTTCTACAAACGACAAGTTATAATAAGAACCTCTTTTCACTAAATTAAAGACTTTGTGGTAAATTAGACGTAAAGCGTAAGTCCTAGCTTATGCTTTACATCTCTACTTTTTTTTACACCTCCTAGCAAAGCTTTTTAGTCAGAAATTAGCCCACAGTAGACTGAACTAGACTAATAATAATGGATAGGTATATTTACGTCACGCTATGTCAACTTATTAGAATGTGTACCTGTCACCCAATGTGCTTGGGATTCTGTGAATGGAATTCCATCTGTAATTAACACAATGGGAAGGTTATTTTCTTTTGTTGTAAAAATAAAACCATGTAATGTATCATAATTTTGAACACAATTCAGCCCCTGGGGTGCCAGAATGAGGTGTCAATAATCCTACCCGGATCGGATGACCGTTGTTTCTACCCTGAGTATTATGTTTAATCCCTCAACGGTTGATTATATAATCCGTATAAATTTGAAACGTGCGTGTTTCGTAATTGTACGCTTTGTAAAAGGGTTTATTTGGGATTTTTATTTAACCAAAGGCCTGTTATTGATACGTTTCTAGAATAATCCTTCGGAATAAGTATTTGTCTCTATTTACTGGGTAAAATAATAAAGTTTAAGGTCTCTAGTCTTAATTTTTCCTTTCGATATTCGGCTTAATTTAGAAGAAGAGACGTTTTTTAAATATTGTGGTTATTTCGAGTCCCTGTTGTACAATAAATATCATATAAGTACCCCTTAAAGTATATGTAAGTATCTACCATTGTGACATTGCCGACTTGCGGTTAGTTTGTATAGCATTCTATAATCTGTGGTTTCATGGACGCGTTGATGGTTAAACCGTATACGTTAATAGGTAATCCATTCTTATTGTAGTTTTAAACGAGTTAGATGTGGGGTTAGGATCTTCGAAAAATCATGAAAAGATAACCTGTTTAATTTTGCACTTGCCGAGAGCAACTAGCTCGCGCGTGACACTCTTGGTGTTGCTTATAGTCAACGGTAGTTACTAACTAGTTAACTACTAGCTACTAGTCTTATAGGCTACGGTAGCGAAAGTAGTAAGTATAGTAAAAAAATGAAAACTGTGAACAAAATAATTGTCAAATTTTTTCAACATTTACTCCAATATGTGCAAAGAAGTATAGGTACAGAAAAAGATGTTTCAATCTCGAAGATGTAGATAATCATGGTTGTTAAATAGTGTTTTTTTTTTTGTTCCAGGTCCGCGCCATGGAGCAGCGGCTGTGCGAATGGCCAACGGGCGCTGATGGCGCACCGAGAGCCATATCGCGATTAGAGGGGCAAATAGAAGAACAGGTAACTACAAGTCTTCTTATTCTTCCTATTGCTTCCCGTTTGCAACCTCTACTAGTCGTTTCGGAGCCCAGGGTCCGCTGGCAGGGTAACTAGACTAAAGGGTTATCCCTCTAATAATTACAGAATAGGTAAAAAGTACCTTCAAACAAATGCACTCTCATCTTCAAATCTACTTTAATTTAATTATTGTTTCAAAATTATTTTACAAATAATGCCAGTTAAGTATTTTAAAAACCATCCCGAGTATTTGAGATATTTAGGTACCTGGCAATTTTAAAATATTTACTGTTATTTACTACCTTCATTTACCATACCATATTGGCAGATCGCACTCGTTCCGGGTTATGTTTATAAAATAGTTACCCAAACTAGTGGTTTACTAATTTTCTACTGTGGTAAACAACGATTGAAAACCACTTGAAAACTCGTTTTTTACTGTTTTGGCCATAGGGCCAATATTATCATAATAGCGTTCTAATAAGAGTATTAGAACAACAATAAGTATTGGTCGTTTATTCATTCGAGATTTTAGAAAAGTTGAATTTTTGGAACGCTACGTAAAGGCTAACGTAACGGTATTCCTATATTGTGACGTCTCTACTTCAATGTCAAACTACGAACTGTCAAATTAATTTGGAAAGTGTACAAAGATCAAAGATGTGTTTTGGTACATATAATTTGTGTTTTATATACAATTCTGTATTAAACTATACCGTTCAATTATATGAATAAAAAGCTTACACATTGAGCTATATGCGAAAAGTGTTTCCCACCATAAATATTCAAAGACTCCGGTCTAAGACTTAAGTAAACTTTGTGCTTTATAATAGTAAACAAAATGCAGGTAAATAATTTTTTCTAGCTTTATTAATCTACCCACTAATTTCATCTGTAAAATTATTGATGTGAATGTCACATTCCTACCCACTTAATAGTTACAGCAAGTTCGAAAACCCAAATTTTAAGTCTTTATGAAAGGTTGAAGTTATTTTGTGTATGTGCCTATTTCTAGGTCAAAACCTTGTTCAAATTCCAGCTTTCTCATTTTCCATTAACATATTGGTAAGTACATATTTACTGGTACCTATATGGTTCAATTAAAAAGTCCTGTAAGTTTTCACCTTAATAAGTCCATAACTAGTAATTTTAAGATGACTTTTTTTATAGCTTTGTTTTCAACAGTCTATAATTCTTTCATATTTAATGTTTGTCTGTAAATAAATTTATATTCAACAATGCACACACATTTGATCACCTGATTGCAAGCAGTCTCAATAGTTTTATGTAGTCTAAGACCGACAGGTTTGCCGTTAATACAATTAAATGTTTCTCAAATATCTGAGATATCAAGAGAAAGATGGAGAGGTCTATATTAACCCATTGGCTCGCAGAATACAGACACAATAGAAAAAGTATTGTTTTGTAATGATTTTGGGAGCAAACTGAACATTCCCACACTTAGAAAAAAAATAAATCAAATAATAAAATCACATTAATTATGAAAAATAATTAACTATATTTTTAAGACCTATTTTCGCCTGATGCCACAGAAGCTTTACTGGCAAGAATAAAGATAAATTCTCATCCAAATGTGCTACAACGAAGGACAATGTTTTCAGAAGCAGCTTAGACTCCAAGACGCGAAGCAGGTTGAAGCAAAGGCAGCCCGGATCAAGGAGTGGGTGACCAACAAACTCCGAGAGTTAGAACAACAGAACCAATTGTTACGGGAACAAAACGACCGGTGCAACCAACAGCTGGAGTTGTTGAGAAACCACATCGCAGCTCAGGGGAGCAGGAATTGTGCCGTAAGTATATTAAGAAATGAAATTTATTATTCTCAATATAGGATATTCTTATCACTTATTGACGTCAATCTTTACTTTTATTAAGTTTACAACCACTTCCAAAGTGCAAGTGTAGAAGAAGCGGCGCCCCAAACACCAAGTCATGCCAAAATGAAGATATTATGTGTTTATGGCGTTTGGGCTGCCTTGAGGTGACCTGCAAGCAATTTGCGACTTTATGTCTGATAATCTTTAAAGTAAATATCACAATGAGATAATTATCTAAAACTAAAATTTAACTAAAAACAAGTGTTATCAGTACAAAAGTAAACATTATTATAGTAACTGCCTGTTCATCTTGAATATTGCTTGATGCAGACACATCAGCTATCACATCTGCCTATTTATAAATCAATAAACTAGATATTACCCATGGTTCGCCAAAAATTCCAAAATTTAATCTATCATATTCTGAATTCATTGATATATATAATTGTGCATAAAATAAATATTAAGGTGATACCTCGGTATGGTTGCACTAGTGTTCACCGAGGTATGGTCTTCAGAAGATCAAATATTAGATAGAAGAGTAGTTGCAGCAGTAAGTATATGTTACTTTCATCCCCCAGTTTCTACCCACTCGGGCAAGCCTTTCCCTCGAAGTGAGGTCAGAGGAAGGCCCCTCCCGAGCCACGACCAGCCTCTTGGCCTCCAACCGACGGCGGTCTGAGAGCCTCGAAGGCCCCCAGGTAGAGGCTGAACCAATAGGGTCGCTGAGCTCTTGATTTGCTGTTTTGTTACTATTTTTGTCTACATATTTTATTTTTGAAGCTAATTCATTAGAAGATGTTCTGAAAGATGTCATCAAAAGCATTTGTAGTAAGTGATTTTTACCACATTTGTCATTACTAGCTGCACCCCGCAGTATTACTTATACACAGCAGCGCCATCTAATTTATAAAGCGCTATTGACTATCAAACTTATTGACCAAACCTCCGGAAATTGTGTACTTTTTGGGAAAAAAGTACCCTATGTGTGAATTCAAGATATCAGCTACCCCCATACCAATTATCAAAAAAATTGACCCAGCCGTTTTAGCGTAAAGAACAATCATACTCACAAACTTTCACCTTTATAATATAAGTGAGATGGGTTTCACTGTTTTAATTAAGATTGAGACTTCATACATTCAAAAGGGAACCCTTTTAAGTACTTACTGAGCCCTTACTCTGTTCTGTAAAATTTGAAAGAGGAATATATTTTTTTTACATTATACTTTTTTTTTGAGGCTTTACCTACTTGGTCTGATTATGCCAGCCTTATCATATTCAAATTCTGAAGACTTAAAATAATACTTTTAGATACGCAATCATAATATGATTTTTTCTCTGAGTGTATTTTTAATTATTTAATTCATGTACACTTAAACATAGAAAACTTAAAATTAGGAAATTACGTACAAGGGTGCTACATATTTGTATAGTATTTTTTTGAGAATGGAAACTAATATAATCAATAATTGATTCCGGTGACATGTTTCAAGGACATATCTCAATGAATATAAATGAGCTCATTTAATGTCTTAGCTGTGACAGCCTCACCTATAGTCTTTGTATCCTGCACATTGTTCCGAAAGCAATTTTCTTTGATATATTATCCTTTTTATAAAAATTAGTTCTTGAACTTGAATTGTGGTGACAGTATTCAAGTTTGAATAACTTTTTTTTTCATTAATTTTAGAAATAATTAGATTTAGATATCTCAGACTAAACAGTTTTATTTCTTTTCTTATTATGAAGGCACTTTATTTAAAAAAAAATATTGAAAACTTGAATGGTGCTGACGATATTCAAGTTTTCCATGATATTGTTACACATATTAATTAATTGATTCATTCATTCAAGTCTAAATTGTATTTTTAGAACAGAAAATAAAGCAAATTATTATTATTATTCATTTTGAAAATGTTCATTAGATCTTTTTTTAAACATTCATATTTTTTAATCTATAGTAGTATTTTAAAAATACAATTTATTTTTTATTCATTCATTCAACGTTAATTGTATGGGCCAATGTTCATATAGCTCAAGTGTTATCATCTGGACTTAGTTCACCGCCATCTAGCGACTCTTATTAAATATTAATCTTTACATAGTATCTGTATTTTTATTATTATTACATAGTATAAAACAAAGTCGCTTACCGCTGTCTGTCCCTATGTATGCTTAAACCTTCGAAACTACGCAACAGATTTTAATGCGGTTTTTTTAATAGATAGAGTGATTCAAGTGGGATGTGTTTATACATACATACATATCATCACGCCTGTCTCCCGTAGGGGTAGGCAGAGACTAGAGATTTTCATTGGCTACGATCCTTAAATACCTCTCTCGCCTCCTCCACACTCATCACTCTCTTTATACACGCTCGCCGATTTCGGGTACTCCTTATGTCTCCCTTTTTCAAAAGGTCTGCGATTTGGTCGCAGTATGTTTTACGAGGCCGACCCTGACCGCCGCTCCCAGCCAACTCTGCTTTGTATATACTTTTCGTCAGTCTCCTTTCATCCATCCTCTCCTCATGTCCAAACCATCTCAACATCCCTTTTTCTATCTTTGTCACTACATCCTCATTTACACCGCATCTTTTTCTAATCTCACTATTTCTTATTTTATCGCTCAAGCATAAACCACACATACTCCTTAAAGCTCTCATTTCAACCGCATTCACTCTACTTTCATTATTTTTTTGCCATACCCAACTTTCACTACCATACATAAGGGTCGGTATTAACACTGCCCTATGAACAGCGAGACGTGCTTTTTTGGACACAACTCTACTGCTCATAAAGGAATGTAATGCCCCATTTACCTGATTACCAGCAGCCACTCTTTTTTCAATATCACTCTCATGCTTGCCATTTCTAGTAAACTTACAACCCAGATATACAAATTCATTCACTTGTTCAACACTCTCTCCATTTATACTTACATTACATACTGTTCTACTTTCATCCTGTGATGTGTTTATGCCCATTCGAAGCCTCGGGTCGCTAGTTATTATATAAGGTGTATTTAAATCAACTGCAATTATTTTAAGGGCAGATTCAGAACACTAAACTGAACAACTTTCCTAAATAAACTTATGTCGAAATACGAAAAAAAATTTTTGACCTCCCATACAAATTGAGAATCAGCTGATCTAGTTTAGTATGGAGAGTGAAAAATAAAATTTCGTATTTCGTTTTAAGTTTATTTGGAAAACTTATTTGCCCTTAAAATATTTGCAGTTGATTTGTGTCCTTATATATTATTGTTTCATTTCAGCTCCCTATCACGTCATCAGAGCCCCATTACAGCACGCCAGTGCGGCACAGGAGAAACCTGTCCATTGGCACTACCAACATAGCGAACAACGTCAATAATACCAACACAATCAACACTATGAACCGAACAATGGACGAACGGACGACGGCTAGTTTGTTGGCGGACGATTTAGCTGTAAGTCACTTTTATGAGCATTGAAAAAAAAGTTTTTTTGGACTAGCTTATCAATAATACTGTTAATTTTATGACTGTAATTTACTTTCTCCGCTGTACAGTGGTTAAAGCGTTTGCTTGTAGATCCGGAGGTCGTGAATTCGATTCCCAGAGGAACCATATTTTGTTTAGTTGTTTCCAGGAGTGCTATTTTTGAGATGTGTGACTCACCCAAAACCGGTGAGTCAAACGATTATCGTTCGAGTCACCGGTTATGTCGCTTGAAAATCATTCGAAAACGAATGATAATCATTCGACTCTCCGGTTTTAGGTGAGTCATACGTCAAAAAAATAGCACTCTAGTTTGGTTAGGACATTGCAGGCTTGAATCACCTGATTGTCTGATAATAAAGATGATTCCGTGCTTCGGAAGGCACGTCAAGCCGTTAGTCCCGCTGCTATCTAGTAGTCATTAAAGATAGTCTGGTGAGCCGAGAGGCGGTTCTGAAGAACCAGGGTGAGCATGGTCATTGACCGTGCCACCTACACGAAATGATAATGATAATTTTTACTTCTTTTTTTTCTTGATTGGGTTTAAGATATGGCCACTAGTGTATAGAACCGGGTAATCCCGGTACTGAAAATCCCGGGAATTCCCGGGAATTCGCGGTTTTTTTACCGTTACAAAAAAACCGATTTTTTTGTAGCGGTAAAAAAACCGCGAATTCACATACAAGCATGTCATCCCATTGAGGCTTTCGTTTGATTCGCTCCAGAATCATCTTAAAACCTAAATTTTTTTGCCCTTTTTCAGACGGCTGTTGAAAATTTGGTGGTGCTGCCTACAACGCCCAACACGTCGACAGATGGCGACACCACGCACGACTATGCTGAAATATACACGCCAAGTAGAGGTATGATTTTTTTTTTTGTGTAAATTTACTTTTTTAATACACGTTCATTTAAATAAAACAAAATTGACAACATTTCATTTTTTTTTCCATTTGTTTTCTTATGCTCAGTAAATAGTATTTTGAAAAATAGGACACACGTATTTTTTAAAAGAGATGGCGAAATAGGAAACTCCATCTCTGTCTCATGTGCCGCCATGCTATTTGTACATCTATAGGTACATGATCTATGGTGATAGGAGGAGGAAGATAGGAGTGCTCAAACCACAGACTATCTCTTTATTTGATTTGACAATGATATTTGACACCTCAATTTTTTAATAATACTGTATAAATGCGAAAAAATATACACGACGTTAATCCGCCATTGGGACTGCACAAAGTTTTTCGGGAATATTTCGATAAATAAGCGATAAAAATGGTCGATTTTTTTTTTACGGTCTTATTAAAACATAAACTTCAAAATAGTCAACAATTTGATGTACCTATAAAAAATTGAAATGTTGTGAATTATGGGACTGGAAGTTCCGGCAGAAATGAAAACTATTTTTTGAGGTGTTTATAACGGTTCAAACAGACTCTTTAGCTTTATTATCCTAATCCCAACTAATATTATAAATGCGATAGTAAGTTTGTATATTTTTTTGTTACTTCTTCACGCCCTATCTACTGAACCAATCTTCCTGAAATTTCGCATACACATAGCTAAGAGTATAGAGAATGACATAGGGTACTTTCATCCCGGGTGTCTAAAAATTTGGTTTTTATTTTACCAAAAAGACGCCGACGTCAATTTTGGTGTCTACAGTGATAGTGATTTAGTTTTTTTTTTTCATAGAACGCACCCCAGCCTGGCAAGGCACGATGAGCGTGGTGGTCCAAGGCAACAGCCGCGGAGGCTCCTCTACCGGAGATTCCTGTGCCTCCGACCAGCCTCGACCGCCTACACCGCCTTTGCACAGGTTTCCTAGTTGGGAGGCTAAGATATACCAGGTTAGTGCCATACCGTGACGAAGTTTATACATAAAGATGTCATATTGTGCATAATATGTATGTAAAGTGGACACAAATCAACTGCAAATATTTTAAGGGCAGATTCAGATTATTATACTGAAATTCTTTTGCAAATAGTCAGATAGAAATATGTCGAAAAAAAATTTTACCTCCCATACAAATTGAAAATTATCTGATCTAGCTTAGTATGGAGAGGGAAAAAATTGTGTTTAGATGTATTTATTTGAATTAGTTGTTCATTATAATGGTCTGAATCTGCCCTTAAAATATTTGCAATTGGTCTGTATCCACCTTATAGATTGCCATAAAAATTTCGGTGGTTGATGGATTATGTTTGTAATTTTGTTATACGCCATCTAGCGGCGAGTAGAAGAGTTAATAAAAAAATCTGTCAAGCATGCTTTGTGAATTGCTATTCGATATAGTTGCTTTCTATTCCAAGCTAGATGGCACTAAACATAATTCGTCAAATACATGTATCTAGTCTTTTTATAGAATGAAAAATAAATAAGTGCTGAAGTTAAATAATTCCGTTGCAATGTAGTGAACATAATTGTCAGTGTTGCCAGATCGTTCCTTTTGGAACATTTAGCGTTCTTTTTTACAATCATGCGTTTTTTATCGTTCTCATCTTTTGATCGTTCTTTTCTTTCTTTTTTCGGGAAAAATAAAGAAAGTTTCAGGGTGAGGGGAGTGCTTAGTATTATACGAATTTATTTGCATGTAAAAATTTAAATAATTGGAACTTATGTTTGATATAGTAATTGAGTGAAATAAGTCTGCTCGAGTAGAAAAAATATTCACGGGTTGTGTTATCTTAGTGTTAATCGTCCCTCCGAAGAGTTTTTTGGTAGTGTAATTAATCCACAATATGGCAATCCAAACTCATAGATTATTTTTGCCAGTATCAAGTTTTATTTGGATTTTCTTCATTTAATCAAGTCAAGTTAGTAGTCATGTCAAGTCAAGTCAAATTAGTTTCACTTAGCATTATCTTGAGAGATGGTGACACGGATTAAAGTCACTTATACGGCATCCTACCACTTCCCAACACTCACGCTTGTTCACAAACTCTTAGCGAAAAATAATCCACCATTATTTTTGCACAAATACTAGAAAAAAAAACAAATTTCGAAAATTAAATACAGCGTAAATTACCCCAGGTTCTGTCTACCCCTTTAGGGATAAAGACGTTATAACATGTCTGCGTGTATGTATGTACTCGCTATCAGTATTATTATTTTTTAACTTCTCTACTTATCGCTAGAATGCGTGTAACAAAATTATAAGACAAATTACCTTTCCGCTTCACTCCAACTTTTTCAACTCCAACAACAACTGAACGTGACTTATGGGCGAGTGTTCTTAGACATGTTTGATGAAAATCGTTTGAGCCGTTTAGACGTTGTGAGGGTAAATGTGGGGAAGAATCAACGAATGTCTGCAAATATACTAACGAGTGGGTTCTCAAATGAAAGCGCGTCACGTGCACATTACAAAATATTATGTTCAATGAATATCGGTTGAGCTGTGAAAAAGCTCTGGGGGTATAAGTGGGGAAAATACCTAATATCTGCAAATAATGTGGGGGGGGGGGGAATCAGTCGACTCTCACTTACTACTAAAAACAAATTATGTCGTGGGATTTTTTTTTAATTTAAATTTAACGTTACTGTAGTTGTACTGTCGTGTCAACCGTCCCTGCACGGTTACAGTATATTGTACAAGGTGTTTTGTATGTCTACTGTGCCCCTAGTATGAGTTTTTCTTAACGCAGACGCTAGCGGCTGCGTTAGGATTTTGTATGGAATTTCTTAGTTGCCTTACTATCCGCCAGAGGCGCTGTACAGGTTTGTAACGCAGTCGCTAGCGTCTGCGTTAAGAAAAACTCATACTAGGGGCACTTCAGAAGGCTAAGTGAAGCGGTGGAAGTTTCACTTAGCATTATCTTCCAGAAATACTCGCGAAAACACAAATATTTTAAAAAAATAATACAATGACGATACCTGAGTGAGTTTAGCTTGTTTCAAGTTTCTTTATTTGCATAACTGTAGGTACAATTAGGTAACAATAAATGACAGTTAAACGAGCCAGTACATTTTACCTTATCAAGGTGTGCAAATATATGATGTCTCTAATCTCTAATATAAAATAAATCCGATAATTCAAAAAATAATCAAAACAATATAAAAGTCAAAATTAAAATGTGAAATAATGTCAAGCCTATTAGTTATTTGTCACTATAACAAAGTGTTGTTCTTGGCGTGAAAGCTCCTTCGTTTGATTGCCATATTGTGGATTATTTCCTCAACTGATCTGTACGGTGGTCACCCATCCCTGCACTGCCAGGTGGCGGCGGTGGGGCTGCAGCAGTCGCTGTCGGAGGCGGCGGGCGCGCGCCCTCCGCCCGCGCCCGACGCGGACAGCCACCACGACATCGCCGTGCCCGTGTACGCCACTGTCAAAGGGGTATGTCGTTTAATGTCCCAACTTATATTATTTAACTTATATTACATACTTATTGTAGATTTTAATTTGTTTATTTAACTTAAGGTGGATACCTCGGTGAACACTAGCGCCACCGTCATTTAAAAATCTTTATTCACTGAAACACAAGTTATTAAAAATCCGTGTTATGTAATCAAGGTTCGGAATCTGAAATTAATTTTAAACGTTACATTATTAAATTTTAGTTAACTAAAGTTACAAATTGCAATATTCCTAAACGGCCACTTTTAGTAGTTTTGAAATTTGTAACTATATGGTATGGTACCTTAATTTAATAATTTAATATTATTAAAAATAATTTAGTTGATGGTGGCGCTTGTGTTCAATGAGGTCTCGTCTTAATTACACAATTGTAATAAAGGCCAATCATAAAAAAAATCTTTTTCCGATTGGCCTGGGTCTTAGATGTTTATATATGTATTTATTATAAAATATAGTATCGTTGAGTTAGTATCCATAATACAAGTCTCGAACTTACTTTGGGGCTAACTCAATATGTGTGATTGGTCTCTATATATTTATTTTATTTATATATTTTTATGTTTGGCAGCGCGCGAGCCAAGTCAAGAGTTTTTTCTGCCCGGATCTTGGATGTTGAATTGAATCCAAGATCACTTAGCACTTAATATAACAAATTGTACTTATATGGCGTGTTATGTTAGTTTATGGCGTGTTATATGGTTTTTTCTGTAAACAACTTTTTGGCCGGATATGTATAAACTAAATTAAGTATTATTGTATCATATTTTTGAGAATGGCTGTTGTTGTTTGAATAAATAAATAAAAAATAAAATATCTCAACCATAGAACAGAGAAATTAACCGAATAGAAATGTTTTAACGATTTAGTTCCCAGATCAGTGTGGCAGCGTATTCTCTCTTCTTATCTTCAATTAATACATGTAAACCACATCACGCCCTATTAGAAATGTATTACGTAGTTAACAACAAAGCCGCCGGATATTATCGACCAATAACAGTGGAAAAATATGACCCAATCAAATTTCCCGCCCTTTTTTCTGTGTGAAACGTTTGCTTGCAAGCCAAACTAGTGACACGTTATTCGTGCGCTATGTCACTTCTTGTTAATATTTTTAAATTCTGTGGTTTATATCATCCCTAGGTTGTAAAGATAAAATGCCTTTGTGAATGGTTAAGGCGTTTGCCTGAATGAATGAATATATTTCGCAATAAATAACTTATGACGATACCTTGATGAACACTAGCGCCACCATCATTTAAAAATAATTATTCACTGAAAACACAAGTTATCAAAAATCCTTGCAAAATAATTGAGGTTCTCGATCTGAAGTTAATTTTAAACATATCAAATTATTAAAGTTCCCTCTAGTTACAAATTACAAAATTGCTTAAAACGTTTTTCTTCTAACAGTTTTGCAATTTGCAACTATAGGGAACTATAATTTAATAATTAAATGTGTTTAAAGTTAACTTCAGATCTAGAACCTTAATTACATAAGACGGATTTTTGAAAACTTGTGTCTTCAATGAATAATGTTTAGTTGATGGTAGCGCTAGTGTTCACCAAGGTTTCGTATTATTATCCCAACTAATAGTTCTATTGGAAGTTTCTATTTATTTAACTTTTTTACACAATTATAATAAAGGCCAACCATAAAAAATTTCTTTCTCCGATTGACCTGGGTCTTATATGTTTATCTATCTATATATGTATTTGTTATAAAATATAGTATCGTTGATTTAGTATCCCATAATACAAGTCTCGAACTTACTTTGGGGCTAACTCAATATGTGTGATTGGTCTCTATATATTTCTTTTATTTATATATTTATATGTTTGGCAGCGCGCGAGTCAAATCCGCTCGATGCCTTTCACCGGTGACTCGTCCGATGACTCCTCGGATGGTGAAGACTCTATGGGAGTAACTGTACATAACACTCCACATCATATACTGAGTAAGAATTTTTTTTTTAGCTATAGCTATGCTGTGTTTCTCTACGAGACCAAATAAGAAAAGAGGAGATCCGTAGAAGAACAAAGGTTGTTGATATAGCCCAGCGGATTAGCTATTTAAAGTGGCAATGGCCGGGGCACATAGTGCGACGAACCGATGGCCGATGCGGTAGAACGGTTCTCGAATGGCGACCACGCACCGGCAAGCGCAGCATCGGACACCCACCGACCAGATGGTCAGATGACCTGAAGAAGGTCGCAGGCGGGCGCTGGATGCAGGCCGCGACAACCTTTCGTTCTGGGAATCCTCGGGGGAGGTCTATGTCTAGCAGTGAACATGGCCTGCGGCTTAAGAAAAAGCCGTTATTCAAGACACTTTTTCAAGTACTTACTTGTATTAAGTTTTACTTTGCGTGCTTCCGCTACGCAAGTAACATAACGTTTAGTATTTTTGGTATTACGTTCATTATTTTTCCTTTGGTCAATTCAGAATAAATCTGATAGAAAAAAAAGTGGCCTTCTGAATTAACCAAAGCCATTTTTTGACCTGATTTTAGAGTAATAGAAATAAAATGATTGGTTGCGCTAGTTGGCTTACGATACCTCCTTAATACTTTAAGCATTATTATCTAACAGTCAACCAAATATCACCTGAATCTGTGAAATACTTATTTTACTCTCTTAATGCTTTGCCGGCAACCTCAGCTAATTGCTTCTGAAACCAAAGTGTACTTATGTATGTATTTATATCAACAGGCGCGCACATACCCCAGACATCAAACCAGCCCATCAACAACGTGAACCTCACGCACACGCTGCCGCCCAGCATCCAGCAGACCTCCACCCACGGCCTGGTGCAGGCCTCCCCCGCCAACGGGCAGTGCAGCTCGTCCGACACTAGTCTCAGTGCCAGCAGTCCCTCTAAAAGTGTCAAAACTAGTTCCAGTTTGAGTCCAGCGAAACGGTCCAGCAGTGGGTCGCCGAGTAAGCAGAGTAAAACTAGAGGTAAGTAGAGTAGATAAAAGTAATTACTTTTGGACCGTTATCAGGGTTCCGTACCACAAAATTCAAATTCAAAATTCAAATTGTTTATTTTCAATATAGGATATTCTTATCACTTATTGACGTCAATTGTACAAAAGGCAAAAACGGAACCCTTTGTTAACTGTAAATTGGTTGTTAATTTTAACTTAATTCCAGAACCTGTATAATAAGTTTTTACAAACGCAGTCGCAAGCGAGAGTCGCAATCATTGGAAGATTGTAAGGAAAAAAGTCCATACTTACCTTACTATCTGTCATACCCTCTTTTTTCCCCTAGGTGTCGTGTAATAACAGAAGTCTCACATTTATTGACGTTTTATACATTTCTAACCAAAATTGTTTAGCAGAGTCGCTTTACAGGTTTCAATCTAACTTAGGTGATTGAAAAAATAACTACTGTTTAGAAGTACAGTTTCTTCTTTCAAATAAAAACAAATAATTGAAAGAAAAAGTCCTTGAACCAGGAATATTTTAATTCTTTAATTTTTGTAAATACTTAAATCATAAGATATGTCAACCCTCTTTGTGCCTTAATAAAAATATTTACATCATTACTACATGGTATAATCACTACATAGTATAAAACAAAGTCGCTTTCCCTGTCCCTATGTCCCTTTGTATGCTTAAATCTTTAAAATTACACAATGGATTTTGATGCGTATTTTTTTAATAGATAGACTGATTCAAGAGGAAGGTTTTGATGTCCATGCGAAGCCGGGGCGGGTCGCTAGTATGTAATAAAGAGTTGAATTGTACTATCAGACACGTCATTCGAGTCCGGCATGTCGGACGACTACGCGATCCCCCCCGACGCCGTGTCGTGCGACAGCACGGCGTCGCCCTCACTAGCGTCGTTGTGTCGCGCGCCACCTGCCGACTCGCCGCGGAAACACGACGCTTTGGAGAAAAGCGGGCATTTGGCGAAATTGGGGGGGAAACTAAAGACTTGGAGGAAGAGATGGTGAGTTTTTAGACAATTTTTAAAAATTCAATTTTTTTAACTACATCCGTGGTCTAGTGGTTTAGGCGTTTGCCTGAAGACCCGGGGGTCGTGGGATCGATTCCCACGGGAAGCATACTTTGTTTAGTTGTTTCCAGTTTGGTTAGGACATTGCAGGCTTGAATCACCTGATTGTCAGACAAAAAGATGGTTCCGGGCTTCGGAGGGCTCGTTAAGTCGTTGGTCCCGGATGCTATCTGGTAGTCGTTAAAGGAACCACGTCAGAGGCCGAGAGGCGGTTCCGAAGAACTCTGACACCAGAATGTGCGTGGTCGATTGACCGTGACGCCAACTCGAAATGATGATGATGAGTCAATTTTCAGGTGATAAATAATGAGGGTTGAGATTTAAGTTTATATTTAGGTTCTCTGGAAGAGATTGCATTAGCGATAAGGCCGCCTATTGTATTATCTATGTTTGTAACTTCCTTATTGTATATTTTTTCTGATGCAGTAAAGAATTTTTGTGTTTGTCTTGTCCTTAACTTATTATGGAGAGTTTATTAAAGTCGCACCCTTTACCGACTCCGACAAAACATACTTTGGAAAAGAGCAGACTATTTTCTTTTAGTATGATGTGCGAGAGGAGCAGTATCTACTCTCTTATTTTCAATATGTTATTAACGAATGAACACGGCGATCTAACGAACTAAAAATACTTTGCAAAATCAACTTTCTTTCAGGTTTGTGCTTAAAAATGGCACGCTTTCCTACTGGAAGTCTCAATCGGAGGTGAACCGGAAGCCCCAAGGCCAAATAGGGCTCGGCGAAGCCTGCAAGATATCCAGGAACGAAGGCGCGGCCACCTTCGAGATATACACGGGCAGCAGAACATACTACCTTACCGCTGACAGTATAGCCACTATGGAGGACTGGATTAGGGTGTTACAGGTAAGTTTCTTAGGTTTTTTAATCCGATTAGTTCAGAATTTAGTGGTAAAATTACGCTAGCGAAATTTCAAGTTGATTCAGGTATGATCTGAGAACGACTGGTATTTGGAAGAAAGCCTGTGAGATATCTAGATGCGATATATTCTGCGCTTCGGAATTTTATAGTCTTCCAACTTGCTTTGGATTATTGCTGATGATTTCTTAATTCTCAGGGCATAGGCAAGGTACAGAAAGAATTGTTGGAATTACCTGTCACTTTGAACGCTCTCAACAACCATTTCACGTCAGTTCCAGTGTTAGATAACAGTGTTAAAACATCCACTATTTCTTCTATTCTTGCTTTGCCTGTCCCTGACGGTAGTTCTTTTGAGTTCTCTGTTGTCACTGAGGATGACGTTTGCAAGACCATCCAGTCCATAACGTCTAATGCCACTGGGCCTGATCAAGTAAGTCGCGTAATGCTGACCCCTATACTTAAACTGGTCCTCCCAATCATCACGCATATTATTAAGTCCAGTTTCACGGAGCATCATTTTCCTTCCTCATGGTTACTTGCCTATGTTCGTCCTCTCCCTAAGATTCCTGATCCTCTCCAGCCGAATGATATTCGTCCCATTTCCATCCGTTCCTTTTTATCCAAAATTTTAGAAGCGATGGCCTTTAATCAGTTCTCTAAATATCTGTTGGACAATAACCTCCTCAATGCCAAACAGTCTGGTTTTAGGCCAGGCCATAGTACCTCTACCGCACTGCTTCGTATTACAGACGATATTAGAATGGGAATGGAAAATCAAGAAGTCACTGTGTTAGTTCTAATTGATTTCAGTAACGCTTTTAACACTGTCGATATAGACATTCTGCTGGCCATCCTTACCCGATGCAACGTCTCATCCTCGGTGATTGACTGGTTCTCTAGTTATCTTCGCGGTCGCCGGCAACAAGTTCGCCATGGTACGGATACATCAGATTGGTGCGACCTGAAGGCCGGTGTACCGCAAGGCGGTATTTTGTCTCCCATTTTATTTTCGATCTTCATAAATCTCCTCTCATCTTGTATCACTTGCTCCTATCATTTTTATGCCGATGACTTGCAGCTTTATACACGAGCGAATGTAAATGACATAAATGAGTCGGTTTCATTGCTAAACGAGAATTTGCGAAGCATTTTGGGATGGTCAAATAATTTCGGGATTCGCGTGAATCCTAAAAAATGCCAGGCAATCGTAGTGGGAAGTTCTTACCAAATCAATAACATCGATTTTAATACCACGCAGCCTCTGCTATTTGACGGTATCGTGATTCCATTTAGCCCTTCAGTTAAAGATCTTGGTCTTCATATTGATAGTAAACTCTCCTGGAACACTCATATCGTTGAAGTATGTCGAAAGGTGTACGGATCATTACACTATTTACGGCGTTTGAAAAACTTTTTGCCATTAAAGACCAAAACTATGCTGGTCCATTCACTCTTATTGCCCCTCCTTGATTATGCTGATGTGTGTAGTCCGGATATAACTGAAGAACTACTTAATAAACTTGAACGGCTACTTAATAATTGTATCAGATTTATATATTGTCTAAGAAAATATGATCATGTATCCCAATATCGCTCTCAGCTGAAATGGCTACCTATCCGTCAACGCAGGAACCTCCATATTTTATGTCTACTCTATAACATTCTTAATAATCCGCTTGCCCCTATCTACCTTAAACAAGATTTCCGCTTATTAAGTGCCACTCATGAAAGAGTCCTGCGTTCTTCAAATCGTTTGATTTTGGCAACTCCTTCTCACCGTACAGGTTTTTACGCAAATTCTTTCGCTGTCACTGCACTGTAAAACTTTGGAATGCACTCCCTGAATCCATAAGAACTGCCCGGAGTCGCGCTAGCTTCAAAACGCTAGTCTATAAATACTATCTCGAACAGTCACAAAAGTAGAACACTATTTCAAATGTTGCATATATATTATTTATTTAGTGAATATATGTATATAGATGTATATATATATTATGTATATATGATACTGTATTTATATGTATGGTATATGTAGGTATATGTATGTATGTAGGTTATTTGTTTGTGTATATACAGTGCACCCACATGCATTATCTGCATAACCCAAAGGTTGACTGTTAGACAATGCTCCTAGCATTAAGTCCGCCTATTGTGCGATACATTGTATTATGTGCAATAAAGGTTTAAATAAATAAATAAATAAATGATTGGATCTATGAATGATTTGTATTTGTAAGTAATCCTGCAAGATATCCAGAAGCGAAGGCGCGGTGTTTTTTAATATACTCGTACACGACAGTAGGAATTACTAACTCACAGCTAACAGTATAAAAACTATGGAGGACTGGATTAGAGTATTACAGGTATATTTTTTAGGGTTTTTGATCCGCTTAGTTCAGAATTAACTTGAGATTTCGCGATTTTCGAAATCTCAAGTTAATTCAGATCCTCGGTTTATGATTGCTATTTCGAAGAAAGCCTGTGATTTATCTAGATGCGACAGATTCTGCGTCATGCTATCTTGGCATTTTTGTGATATATACATATAATATCTGTTTTTATTTATTCTGTTTCAACTATTATCATTTATTTATTTTATTATAAACGTTGTTTAAGGTCTTATGGTCCTAGGCTCTGCCTACCCTGTATGGGATAAAGACGTTTATTATTACTGAAATTTATTGTCAATTTTCATATATAATTTATTACTCAATGGATTTTTAATCTGAAATAAATAATTATTTAATTGCGGTATATTTCCAGAACGTCCAAAGGCGAAACGCGACTAAACTGCTGCTCAGTAAGGAAGACAATAAGCCCACAATCCAGGGCTGGCTCACGAAGGTCAAGAACGGTCACGCCAAGAAGAGCTGGTGCGTGCTCATTGGCAAGATGTTCCTGTACTTCAAGTCGCCTGGGGACCAGGTAATTGATTAGTCTCACTATCCATTCGCATGAAAAATTGAATCATAAAATATTTTGGCATATTGTAATTCACACTCATGATATTTACGCATAATATTATTATTATCCATAACAAATTTAGTATAATTGTTTTATTCATAAATATTCACCTAACCTAAACACATTTCAAAAGCTTATCAATTCTCAATAAGTGATATGAATATCCTATATTGAAAACAAACAATTTTAATTTAAATTTATAATTTTTCAAAATCTATATATATAAAAGAAAGTCATGTTAGTTACACTATTTATAATTCAACAACGGCTGAACTGATTCAGCTGAAAATTGGTGGGTACCTTAGAACCAGGAGAAGGACATAGAGTACCTTTTGTCCCGGGCAAAAGTTCCCGAGGGAAGTTCACGGATTTGGCTGAAATTTGAAATAGCTTAGACCCTGGAACATCACAGGCTATATTTTATCCCGGAATTCCCACGGGAGCGGAGACCCCGAGTCGCGGGCAAAACTAGTACCTAATGAACCTTTACAGAATCCCACCGGTCAAATCAACATGCGCGACGCTCGCGTGGAAGACGTGGAACATGTCTCGGACTCGGACTCGGAGGAGAAGGCCGACGACGGCAAGAACCTCACGGTCGCCATCTACCCGCAGCACCAGGTAACTGGGGTCAGTCGATTTTGGATTTAATTATATATATTAGATTTATATTTATAGCATTATTGTGTTGTTAAAGAACTCGTGTCTGACTCTGACTCTGAAGAGAAGACCGACAACAGCAAGAACTTTATTGTCTTTTTACTTGTGAAAATAGTACATTACCGTCGAGACCGGAAATTAAGCAATTAACGGCCGAGTTATGTTGTATAGACGAAGCGTAGTTGAGGCCTTGCTAAGTGCTTTTAAAAGGAAAGAGCGAGGCCGAGGCCTTTAAAAATTAAACGTAAATAGCTATTTCGGCCAAGGCTTGTACAGTACTTTTCTTTAGACTACTACAACATCCTGTCAAATGTACATTGGCGCAAACAACAAGCCAGATCGATTAGTTCTATTTTCAAATTTTTGATTAGATTTAATTAATTTAGATTATTTTGATATACGCAGTACCAACCTTAAAAAAAGTTTCCAGCAATTTCCACAAACGACTGCTCAAATAGGTTTCCTTTTGGTAGGCTGGCTAGAATAAAACTAATTTATGAAAATGTGTGCACTAAAAACCTTTATTAGCATCCGGCAATGGTTTTTTTTAATTACATTTTTGGCCTAGGCCAGCAATTACTCTTTGGTCGTATTTTTTTTTAACTGAGCAAGAGTAAGAAAAATTTTTTTTGTTTTACGGACTCAAGTTTAGGTAACTGTGCTAAATGTAAAGATATGTTATCAGCATGTAATTATATAAATTGTTGTACACATTTTTTATATTGCTGTAAATCTTCTTAATTTATTGTTACAGGGTCCAACATACTTGCTGTTCTCGTCGAAGGCAGACAAGGACTCCTGGTTGTACCAGCTGACGGTGGTGAGCGGAGCCAGCCTCAGCCAAGGAACCACCTTCGAGCAGCTCGTGCAGAAGCTCATGGAGACTGACGGGGATCCTAGTGAGTCTTCACGATCACAATATCACTACATAGTATAAAACAAAGTCGCTTTCTCTGTCCCTATATCCCTATATATGCTTAAATAAATAAATAAATATATATAAATATATAGGGACAAATCACACAGATTGAGTTAGCCCCAAAGTAAGTTCGAGACTTGTGTTATGGGATACTAACTCAACGATACTATATTTTAAAAACAAATACATATAGATAAACATCCAAGACCCAGGTCCATCAGAAAAAGATCATTTTTCATCTTGAACTGACCGGGGATCGAACCCCGGACCTCCTGAGTAGCGGTCAGGCATGTTAACAATTACGCCACGGAGGTCGTCAAAACTTAAAACCGCATCAAAATCCATTGCATAGTTTAAAAGCTATGCAATTTTGATGCGGTTTTTTTTAATAGATAGAGTGATTCAAGAGGAATGTTTTTATGCCCATGCGAAGCCGGGGCGGGTCGCTAGTTCTATATATATATAAAGGAAAGTCGTGGTAGTTACACAATTTATAACTTAAGAACGGTTGAACTGATTTGGCTGAAAATTTGTGGTGGGGAGGTAGCTTAGAACCAGGAGAAGGACATAGGGTACCTTTCATCCCGGGAAAAAGTTGAACTGTTCTTAAAGAAGATCACGCGGGCGAAGCCGCGGGCGAAAGCTTGTGCATAGATAAACATCCAAGACAAGTTCAGCTCAAAAATATCATTTTCGATCTGACCGAGGATCGAACTTCCTAATTAAATTAAACGCTAATAAGATTTTCCTTTTTGATGCGGCACTAATCCACAATATGGCAGACAAACTTATAGCTTATTTTTGCCAGTATCAAGTTTTATTTGAATGTTCTTCATTTATCATTTAGTCAAGTCAGTAGTTATGTCTAGGCAAGTTAGTCAAGGGCTAAGTGGAGCGGTGGAAGTTTCACTTAGCATTATCTTGGGAGATTTTGGGGACAAGGATTAAAGTAACTTATACGACATTGTACCACTTCCCAAAACTCACGCTTCTTTACGAACACTTAGCGAATAATAATCCAATTATGCACTAACAATACTCAAAAAAACACAAATATTAGAAAATAAATACAATGACGATAACTGAGTGACTTTAACTTGGCGCCAAAACTCCAACAAATATTTTATTTATGTTGATAAACATTTTATTTACAGATTGTGTGCTATGGCGACACCCAATCCTCTTGTATTCTAAGGAGAACATCACCTCGCCGCTCACATCGCTCAATTCCGAAGCTTTACAGGCGGAAGCTCTTAAGCTTTTTAAGGTAACGGTTATTTAACTTAATTATTAATTTAATCGCTCAGTGGGTCTAAAAAAGCCACTTTGAGCAATTCATCGAATTGAATTCATATTACGAATTCCTTAGGAACTCTTTAGCAATTCTTATTTCTTTGAATTTTTTTGAAGAGGAATTGCAATGTTTAATTGGCCATTTTACAAAAAATAGAAGAATTACTACAGAATTTCTAAAGAATTCGTAATATGAATTGATTCGATGAATTGCTCAAAGTGGCGTTTTTAGACCCCGTAGAGTTTTTTTAAGAGTTGACGATTGAGTCGCTAGGGCTTCAATAAGAATACGGATTATGAAATATAGGGTCGAAAATCTGTTGTCACATTGTCGCGCTATTGGTCGCGTCTTTATAATAGTAATATAATATACTAGCAGTCCACCTTGTCTTCGCCCGTGGTACATACATAGCCTATGTCACTGGGTAAATGTAGCTTACGAATGAAAATTTTTTTGAAATCGGCTCAGTAGATTTTGAATTTATTTATTACAAACATACACACGAAAAAAAAAAATCTTTCCTCTTTATAATATTAGTATAGATGTGAATGATCGCGATGTTGCAGTGCGTGCAGCTGTTCATGTCAGTGGCGGTGGAGCAGGCGGGCATCGACTACCACGTGGTGCTGGCGCAGAACGCCCTGCAGCAGTGCCTGGAGGCGGGCGAGCTGGCCGACGAGCTGGTGTCGGCGCTGAGCCGCCAGACGGCGCCGCACGCGCACAAGGCCGGCGTGCAGGTAACCCCGCCCCTCCGCCGACACGCTAAGCTAAACCTCCAAGCCGCTAAGCTTAAGAATGTAAGTCACTTCTTATTTTTTTCGTTCCGTTTGCTCTCCATTTTTGGGTGGGTTTTGGGAGGTTGTGTGAATTTTTTTTTAGTTTCTGTGGTTTGGTTAGTTAAAGTTCGGATTTGTTTGTTAGGGTGTTAAGTTTTGTTTATTTGAACTTTATTGTATAAAATACAGTTGTATAACACAATAGGCGAACTTAATTAAGCTAAAAGCATTATTTTACAGTCAACCTTTGGGTCAAGCAGAGATCGTAATCGTAATGTTAAATAAAGAAAATCACTAAAAATAAAGGTGGCCAGGTGTTGAGTAAATTCAACAATATGGTACAGTGTGTAGTGATTTTGAATCAATATGAAGAAGGGTGTACAACCTCAAATAAAAGTATACCACTTTACAAAGAATTTCGTTGACTTATTTTTTTTTGGAATATACGAGTTGTTTTTATAAGATGTTGCATTAAATAGGGTAAATTATGAGATCGTTAATCATGATAAATCTTATTATGTAAAAAAACGCATATGCCCAAAATAATCTGCATTATTTATTATATGTGAAACATTTACTATTACTAAATTCAAGGAATATCGAAGACTCATTGAAAGTGTTTTGCTTCAAAACACTTGCCTTAAAGCTTTTGTTAAATTTTTGCCGTTTTTTTTAATTCTTGTATACCATTTTATCAATAAACAATATTTAGGTAATAAACAAACCACATGTAACACTCACATTATCTCCCACTCTCACTATAATAAGTGTTTCTGAAATAAATAAAAAAAAATACAAATTTCAGGAACACTTTTAATGTTTTTGATTTTTTTTTACGCTGTGAATTAAACAAACAGCTTTCATGAATTTCTAATTCATAAGAGTTGTTTGGACAAACTACCCTCTATATAAAAAAGCATGGCATTTTTGTGCTACTCATAGTAACTGTGAATCAAAAATAAAAATTATATATTCAGGAATTCTACTTAAACGTTATTATAGAAAATATATTTATAAATATAACAAACTACAAGGGGTTTTTAAAAGTGTGTGAAAAGATTTCTTGTTGGAAAGATAATCCGCAACGCGTACGTAACACCCCTTTCAGGCGTCCATAGGCTTCGGTAACCACTTACCAAGGTGGGACGTGAGCCTGTTTGCCTGCTTAGACCCGAGTTTACAAACAATAAAACAATCGTACATAAACAATTTACTAAAACAACTGATTAAGTGCCGTTTTAGACGTAAACAGTTGTTTAAAATTAAAAAAAAATATATATTTTATGAACTGGAAATATTTAAGGGCAGATTCTTACGGCTATTCTGAACAACTTTTCCAAATGAACTCACATCGATTGAGAATCAACTGATCTTGTTTAGTATGACGAAAATTTCATATCACATCCAATACAAATTGAGAATCATCTGATCTAGTACGGAGTATGAAAAAAATTCGTATATCGATATGTTTATTTGGAAAAGTCGTTCAGTATAGTGGTCTGAATCTGCCCTTAAAATATTTGCAGTTGATTTGTGTCCACATTATATTTAAAAAAACAACCTTCAAACATTACTGATACCAATACTTTTTGGTGAAAAAAATAGGTAGTATAATTTAAACTTATTTTAAATTTAAGCTTAATTTTATTCGCAAAGCTTCAGCTATGCGGTGCTTCTAAGCTTTTCTCATATGCCTTTTTATACAATCACGGGTTCATCTTTACATCCACTTTGTAGATTAATAATCTATATATCATCATATTTTATAGTTTAAATGTTCTTATTACTCACATATTAGGAAAATAATTTGAAACATTGAGAGCTTTTACCATGAGTTATTGCAAACGTGATCTGTAGTTAGGATTTTGTATGGAAACCCTAAGTTATCTACTATCCGCCAAGCGCGCAATACAGATTTCCGCATTTGCAAAACCTCACGGTAAAAGTTTAAAAACGATTTGGTTTTTAAATAATCAAAACAGTTTTAAATACTTTCCATCTTAATCATAACTTAAAGTGTTTTTACTTACTTTAAAAAAACGCAATCGAGAACATGTTTTGTTTCGTTCTTTGAATGTAAAATAATGGTAAAAGGATAAGAACAAAACATATTGCAATTGAAATTGTTTAAAAAAAAAATGTTTTTTTATATAAATAAGGCCACAACTGTGTGAGTAATAAAACATGAATTATTCTCAAACACACACAATGACAATTAAACATTGTAACTATTAAAAAGCACATTTTGAGAATAAAAAAATAAAGGTACCAAGGTAAATTCAAGTTTTAAAACGCCTTTATTTTATTGTATGATAGACTTACGGCCAAATAACTTAAATGATTTTAAGTATTCAATTGTTCAAGTCTCACAGTGTTCACGCAATTATTTTTGAAACATATAAAGACCTACAAAATACTCTAACGTTCACATCAAGCAAAGTACTACCGACAAATATTTTAGCAAAAGTAGTAGTAGTAATGTCCTATACTATTAAACGAGCTATATATAAATTTATTTGTACTCGCGTTTTCGAAAACGACTAACGAATTCTTTGAAATTTTAAACATGAGTACATACATAGGCAAAAAGATAATCTAGCTAGGTTCCATGTCTTGGAAAATTCATTTAATCCATATTTTCACGCAAAAAGATTTTCTGCATATAACGAGCGAAGCTCGGTGGCCCAGGTACAGTCGGCTGCAGAGAAATCTGACCCCCATGCCACAGGTATCACTATTGAAAGGGGGTCATATTTCTCTGCAGCTCACTGTACATTTGTCTTTACTATTGTCTCAGAACAGACAATAGTAACTTATATTTAAATATATATTTTATATTAATCAAATAATTTACCGGCAGTACATAGATATATACATGTACAGTTGACCACATAGATATGAGGGTTAAGAGTAACTTGCTTAGTTACTCTTACCCCTTATCTACAGGTACTCTTATCTAGGGTACATACATATTTATGTGGCTCACTTTACATGCAGTTGACAAAGAGAAATCTGCTTAGAATCTAACCCAGGATATGATGGATTTTATCCACCATAAGTAGGCTGAAAGGATTTTTTTTTAAATTTAACTTCGTTACAATGATGTAAAGGGCGAATTTAAAGCCGAAATTATTTGCTATACTTTATTATTTGTATTATGTTAAAGACTCAGAATAAAACTCTTTTTAAATGAAAATGCAATAATGTTTCCTAGCGACCCGTCCCTGCTTCGAATGGGTATAAAAACCTTCCTCTTGAATCACTTATCTATTTAAAAACCGCATCAAAATCCGTTGCGTAGTTTTAAAGATTTAAGCATACAAAGGGACATTGGGACAGAGTAAGCGACTTTGTTACACATTAAATTAAACTATTTTATACTACTTTAGTTAGGTATAAATAAGTAAGCAATAAACGCGATAGAAAACCGTATAAAATAGTTTAATTTAAAGCGACTTTGTTTTATACTATTTAGTGATAGTGGTTGAGTTAATACATTCCATTATAACATGAGACTTAAATACTGAATTACTTAAAACTATTTTAAGTATTTGGCCTACGGATAGCTTTTAGTACTAACATTGATTCGCTTTATATATGAATATACACTAACAAACCATTATAAGTAGTTAATTAAGCTTTGAGTGTTGCTCACTTACGCTACTTGTCGTGATCAATTTGGAATTTGTGGTCGTGATATTGGCTTCATTTGAAATGCAAAATTGTACTTAATTGAGAAGGTGTTAATGTACAAATTGGTTTGGTTATGGTAAGTTGTATTCCAACTTGATCTTTTGTGTTATGGCGACATATTGATGGGGTTCTAGCAAGTTCGGTGACGTTATGTGACGTATTTAAAATTAGGTAAACTAACATGCTGTCTCATTCGTTTCTCTATTTAAAGGTGAAATAGCAAATAGTCCTTTTAATTCATAAAAATTGTCTTGTATAAGGTTATTCATGTCTTGACTAGTTTTTTTATTTGCATTTAAAACGATTAAGTTATTTTACGTGAAAATACTTTGTAAAAATAAAAAAAAATTGTTCAAAATTGTCACACAAAATTCAAAAACCAAAATTTTGTTACTTGGATTTCTTGTTGTTTAAGAATATAAGACCGCTGGGAATGTCATAAAAATTAAAAAAAATCATTATAAATGTTAGCAATTTATAGTTAATAATATTGTAGTAATAGACGTCATATATTGTCACCGCTTGCAATTGAAACCTTAACATTCGACATCATTTCTTTATGGTTTCACTAAAAGTAGCATGGATTTAGTATGCGTCTGTTTTACACAATTTTTAACATTATGACCACTGGCTTAAGAATCAATTTGGTCGTAAACATCTGCCTTTAGATGGTAACAAAACGCACAGCTACTAAAATCCATGTTAAAAACCATTTTTGTATTATAAGTGTTGCCATAACAAAACGGTTTGTTTCGTTGCGAACTTTCAAATGGAATGTTGGTGTAAATTTTCCCCCATATTATTTTTTTTATCGAAGTTTTCCAAGAATGTTTACCCCCACCCCTCTTAGACTTAGGGAATGTTTCCATCTCTCTCATCCATACTCTATCATAGCTGTCTCCTTCGCACTCAAATCTCCTTTGTAATGAAAGGTTGATGTTGCATCTAGTTATTTTTAATATTCTACGTGTATACTCCTATTGTTTCGAGGTAAGTGTGGTAGGAATTAGTTTAAGACACACGGGTATAACTGCATAAGTTGTTGGTTTAATAAGTACTTAATGACAGTTTTTAGAGATGAAAATTTGGGCAATCTTAATCATCTTAGTTGCTTGTTCAAGCAATTATTGGTGATAAAACGTTTAAATAAATGTTTAATTTTCCCCAAAAACCCTTCGATTCGGGGTCGAAATGTGCCGACATCTTTTGCGTCCATCTAGACAACCAATGGTAAAATAAATTGGTGTATACCACAGATTAAAGAAATTTGCCCGCGCGCGATTACAAATCCTTTGGTGTATACGAATGAAACAATGTATAATACTAAAAGTATATTACACGGAGTCGGATTTTGTGTAAAATCAAGCACCTACCAAATAATGATAAAAATTTGATTCTGTTATTTCAATTTCTTGAAAATGATAAAAAAGTTATTTTTTTATTTTTTTTTTAATAAGACATGAACAACGGTCGTTACCCGTTTTTTCATCTCAATCTAGAATATACTATTAGTTTAGATAGTTTTCTTAGTCGTATTCAAATTTATATGTGTTATAAATAGATTCTAGTATAATATTTTGATATATATTTTTTTAATATGGGTTTACAGTCGTAGATAACAAATATATATGAACTTGTGCAGTTATACTTAATTAATATAACCTCACACTACCTTTGTATAATCTTCTGTAAATATTTACTGGGTGGGATTTTGTTGGTTTGGTCAATCTGGTAATCCCACAGTACATGATCATGGTACACGCACTAACGCAATAAAGGTCTTATTCATCTGTTTTTACTATAAGGTATCATGGTACACAAAACCGGTGTAAGTGTGGTTTCTCCCTTCAAACTATTGCTCTTCTATTTATCATATATCTCCTGATTTGACGTCCATAGGCTGCGGTAACCACTTACCATCGGTATAAGAAATATCACCAGCACTCATCATCATAATTTCGTGTAGGTGACACGGGCAATTAACCATGCACACCCTGGTGTCAGAGTTCCTCATTACTTGCATTATAGCACTAAAAAAATGTTTTTTTAATGATTATATTATTTCAAAGAAAAGAAGTACACGTCTTATTCTTATAAGTCCATTTTAACATAAGTAGAACTAATAGTAGGTAGAAGTAATACTCTAATTAAAATTATAAGAACCATCTAGTTTTGTACAGTAGAATAAAGCCTACATAGAATAAAAGTTAAATAAAAATTTTAAAAGCCCCTCGACAAGATCCCATTTAAGTACCCAGTTTTGAAATCTACATCTTACCCTAATATGTCATATTTAAAGCCATGGTTACCTTACCATGTTCTTTCAATATCATTGATGTAGTACGGAACCGAATTTCGAATCGATAGGACATATGGAAGGTAGTCAGACCCCCTATTCTATTGAATTCAGATCAACTATTAAAGACCTGAAGATCTTTAAACGGCTGAACAGATTTTAATGAAACATGCCTAAGAACACACGGGATGAAATTATCAACGAAACAAAAAAAAAATTAAGTCGTTTTATTTGTTTGGGAGCTACGATACCACAGACAGACACTTTAAACTTATAAAACCCCTCTCTTTTTGTGTCGGGGGTAAAATTGGTCATTTGACCTCCTTTTTTGACATAACCCCACCCTAGTTTTATAACAATTCTAGGTAACACTGACTGCGTCTGAGTTTGAGTCGAGTCGGTATTTGAATTAAATATGTATGGAAAACTAAAATGGCGGCAAGAGACGTGCCAAGCCCTCCTTTTTAGAAGGAAATCGCACAATATACGATGTTTTCGGTAATACAGTAGAATCAAGTTATGTTATGTCCTACTTTTACAAATCAAATCAAATCGTTTATTTGCAGTAATAGGGTACAAAACAGATGTTAAAGTATCAATAGTTCTATCCTATCTAACTGTTGAAAACAGTATGCAAATAAATAATAATAAATTACGACACAAACTCCCACCCAAGTGATATTTAACTTGAGCAAGTTCCCCTGTTAATAATTTGGCTGCCTATACACGACAAAGCTAATAAGTCTTATCATAATAATATTTAATGATAAAATAACAGTCATTTAAAAAAAAGGACTGCGTTTTTTCTAACTAATAATATAAATGCAAAACCGCTGGATCGATTTTATCTCTATATATTTATTTATATATATATATATACATACATACGCTCAGAAAACATAACCCTCCTTCTGGCAGTCGGGTAAAAACACTAAATCCCATAAAAAATACACCCCAATTCAAATGGTATTCTAATTTCTCACACTAGTAAAACCTGGGTAAGCATACTCTAAAGATTTCCACATAGTACTACTAGTAAAACTAACACCCAAAGTTTCAATTCACTTTTCATCAGGAGCGCGTAAGCCTGATTACCAACTCAGTAGTATAAAGTATAAGAAAAATTAAAAAAAAATCCACCCAAATACACCAGTAGTACAGTAGAACAAAGCCCCCCCCCCCCCCTCCGTACACTGGAGAACACCAACATTTCATTTGTTCAGCAACTGCTGCTGTGCGCGACACAGTCGCTGTTTACTTGCGACACCGGCGCGTCGTCCGTCGGCGACAACAAAAGCGGCGACATGCAACAGAACGCGGCCGGATCGCCGAGCTCGATACAGGTAAATGTTAGAAAAATGGGTAAATGGTAATTTGGTAAATTTTAAAATGTTTTAGAAGGTTGAACTTATGTCGTATAGAGATACGGGTAAATGTAAGAAAAATTTGGTAAAAGGTAAAAAAATGTTTAGTTTTAATATGTTTAAGGAGAAAGTTAAACTTGTGTCATCACTATAGATACACATAAATGTTATAAATGGTAAAAAATTGGTTAGTTAAATGTTTAAGAAAAATCGATACAGGTAAATGTTAGAAAAATTGAATACCTCGAAAAAATGTTTTGTTTTAAAATGTTTAAAAAGGTTGAAGTTGTGTCGTATAGATAAGGGTAAATGTTAGAAAAATTGGGTAAATGGTAAAAAAAATTTATAACATTTTTAAGAAGGTTGAAGTTTTGTAAAATAATAGAAAAAATGGGTAAATGGTTAAAAAATGTTATAAAATGTTAAGGGAAAAGGTTGAAGTTGTGCCTTGCAGAAATGTAAAACGGATGGCTGAAGAGAGGGAGACATTAAGATGACTCCACCAACAGAACAATGTAGGGATAAAAATGTTCAGGAAGCTTGAAAAGAAGTCCGATTTTGCAAGTGTTTTAAGAATTAAAATATCATAAATTTTAAGTTTTTTTGACATCGCCGAATGGGGAAATCATGTCATAGGCGATGTGGCTAGCAACCCATCACTATTGATTTCCTATTTCAACTACCATTATGCTAAGCGTGGCCTAAGGTCTTATGGCCCTAGGCTCTGTCTACCCCGCATGGGATAAAGACGTGATTATATGTATGTATGTAATTATTGTGATGGGTGGAAATTCATTGAAAATAGTAAATTGTTACGGTAAAAATAATCTTTCATAATAATAAAGGTATTGTACAACGTAGTGTGTCTCCCTTTATGCGTAATGATGATAGTAATTAAACTCATTTCATGAAGCCAATAATTTGTAAGTATATGTACCGTGGGCTACTTAGAAAAATGTACTATTTTACTCCTACATCAAATCAATTAATTATTTAATGATACATACATTTTAGTTAATTACTAGCTGTCCCGGCGAACTCCGTACCTCCTAAACACACTTTTCTCACCGTTTAAACCTTCCCTGAACTTCTACAAATATTTCAAGACCAAAATTAGCCAAATCGGTCCAGCCATTCTCAAGTTTTAGCGAGACTAACGAACAGCAATTGATTTTTATATATATAGATATATACTTTTCTATGTGGCCCACGGTCCACGGTACAGTCAGCTACAAAGATTACAATATATCCTCCAACGTTGCATGGTAGGAAGGAAATCTACAATTGTTATTTAGGTAAATCATATGAGAAAGGCTTCAGAAGTGAACCAATTTTTTTTTTCGGTAAATGGTAAAATAACTTTTTTAAAACCACTTCATGTTAAATATTGCTTCGGAGTTTTTACGAAATGCGCTCTAACATCAGTTTTTGCAAACTAGCGATTGCGATTATTTTAATATACGCATTTTTAGTTCCTTTACTATCCGCCAGGGCGCTTTACAGATTTTTTATACAAAATTCATTACCTAAACCTGGTGGTAGATGCAGTGAAACCAAGTTAACACCGTAAAGTATAAAAATATGGAAATATGTGCCATTATGAGGAATTTAACAGGGTTAAAAATACCCGTATATTACCTTTGATCTAAGTGTATTATCTACATGTATGCAAATAAAGAAATAAATAATAAACTAGTAAATAATAAATATGCAAGAAAATGATAAATTTTTAAACCTTTCTTAAGCAAAATGTGGCACAATATATGACTCCAGTGTTGCTATATAAAACATGTATAGTTTTCATTAATTATCTACACGGTTCTGGAATATTCCAGGCGCCCCTACTTTCTGTGGACTGCAAGAGTAACCCGCCAACGTACAGCTTCGTGCAAGGCTGGCAGCTGCTGGCATTAGCCGTTAGTTTGTTTGTGCCGAGAAACAACAGGCTGCTGTGGTACCTCAAGTTGCATCTGAGCAGACACGCCGATTCTAAGTAAGTTTTCAATGCTTAAAGGTACTTTTCAATATTTCTGGAACATTCCAAATGTCATCTGTGGAATACAAGAGTTAAACGAAAACTTACAGTCACCAACACCGTACCATAATAACAAGTATTCATAGGTACAGTCGGGGACAGATAAAGCTGAACCCCTGCTCATTACAGTAGATACGGTAGGGGGGTCAGATTTATCTGTCCCCGACTGTACATAGATCTCGCTCCACGCGCAACCGCACGTATTAAAATAGTAGGGTGATTACATTTAAACGATCTTTGTGGGCAAAATACATCTTAATTTTATTATTAATTAAATACTAGTGGTTCTGTGAACAGTAGACCTCGCGAACCTCATCCGTAAACCCCCTTTTCGTTTTTTTATTACTCTATATAGAGTATATATAGGTATTTCTTATTCTGTTAATTTTTTCCCTCGTATATTCTCAAAAGGATTTTTTCTATATTTTTTTATTTTGCCATATTATCCTATTCTGGTCAGACGGTCATAATATACAGTCATATAAAAACAAAAAATAAAAATAAAATTTTAAAAATTATAAAAATAAATGACCGAAAATGAATTCAAAGTTGTAAAAGAACAAGTATCATGCGGCCAGTGGTATAAGCAATATAACAAATAACAAACTTCCTCCATTTTTGCCCCCATTTTCCTTCCAATCAAAAAACGCTCTCGACAAAAAATTGTAAATAAATCAAGGAACACGTGTGTCAAGTTTCATTAAGATCCGTTCGTAAACAAAGTCACAGAAAACTTTCCCCCTTTTTTCCCCCCTTTTCCCTCCAATCAAAAAAAAACTCTCCACAAAAAATTGCAAATAAATCAAGGAACACGTGTACGTTCAGAAATGCGACCTCTAGCCCGGAACAAACAGACAGACAGACATCCGGACAAAAGCAAAATTTGCCAGTCTCGAAATGGAGACTCTCGCTCGCTTCGCTCGCTCGGTCAATTATATTTTTTATTTGATCAGATTTATTATCTATCCACTATTTGAATGATAACGGTGTTTACCCTGCCAGTCCTGCCACCCTCGTATCGTGATACAAATCAAATATGTTTTATTCGCGGGCACAGTTTATTGATTTTCTATTTGTGAGGACCTCTTATTGACAATCAGTAGCTTATTTAAATTAACATTGTGTATATATCTACTGTGGGTCTTCCTTTTAAATAAAAAAAAAAAATCTTTATATGTGTACTAAATGCTAATAAAAACTAGTAAATTTATAAAATTAAATGTCTTCCCCTAGAACGGAATGCGGCAAATACGCAGCGTATTGCTCACGCGCATTGGAACGGACCATCCGTAATGGCGGGCGAGAGGACAAGCCTTCGCGTATGGAAGTGCTCTCGATATTGCTGAAGAACCCCTACCATCACTGTCTGCCTCACGCCATACCTGTACACATGCTTAACAATACATATCAGGTGAGAAATCACAAATTACTTTTTTTTTATATATAAGGACAAATCACACAGATTGAGTTGGCCCCAAAGTAGTTTCGAGACTTGTGTTATGGGATACTAACTCAACGATACTATATTTTATAATAAATACATCATAGATAAACATCCAAGACCCAGGCCAATCAGAAAAGATCATTTTCATCTTGACCTGACTGGGGATCGAACCCGGGACCTCCCGAGTAGCGGTGCTCCCTATACCATCCCCATAGATGGCGTTAATACTGAGACATATTAACGCCAAGGTGAAAGTTTCACCTATCCCATTGCAGGTGTAAAATAATTTTAAGGTATTTATGTATGTATATTCTTCTTAGCATATAATTTAATATGTATGTATTTATGTAATGATATATGTAAGTTTATCTTATTACTTATTAGGTATATAATGTATATTTCAAGTATTTTTATATATCCCGCACTACGCCTATTTAATTCATTATTTACCACCATTTCTAAAGGTTGCCTGGAAGAAATTGTTTTTAGCGATAGGTTTTATATTTATGAGTTCTATTTTAACCTAAATAATGTAATATATGTGTAATAAAGGGTTTTGTATTGTATATGTATTATAATATTACTTGTTATTATTATTTATTTATTTCCAAATTCATGTACACAGAAAAATATACAAAAGAAAAGAACAATTCAAAAGTTATTCAAAAGTACATGCCAACTGGCTTTTTTTTTTAAATTTCATATCGCGACTCTGCTGGAAGAAATTTCTATAGAAATAAGTAGCACCCTAGTCTAGTCTAGTAGTAGACGCTGGATGCAGGCCGCTTCCAACCGGTCGTTCTGGAAATCCTTGGGGGAGGCCTACGTCCAGCAGTGGACGACCTGCGGCTGAAATGATGAAGTAGCACCCTTGTACTAAATTTCCCAATTTTAAGTTTCTTATGTTTGTATTTGAGTGTATTAAGGTGATACCTCGGTGAACACTAGCGCCACCATCATTTAAAAATCATTATTCACTGAAAACACAAGTTATAAAAATCCGTGTTATGTAATTAAGATTCTGGATCTGAAGTTATTTTTAAGAATATTAAATTTTAGTTCCCTATAGTTACAAATTGCAATATTGCTTAAAACGGCCACTTTTAGCAGTTTTGCAATTTGAAACTATATGGAACTATAATTTCATAATTTAATATGTTTAAAATTAACTTCAGATCCAGTAACTTAATTACTTAACATGGATTTTTGATATCTTGTGTTTTCAGTGAATAATGATTTTCAAATGACGGTGGCGCTAGTGTTCACCGAGGTATCACCTTAATTGAATAAATAAATAAATCACGTATTATTTCCCCCACAGGTGATAAGTTTCGACGGATCGACGACAGTGGAGGAGTTCCTCACGACCCTGAGTTCAGAGCTGGGCTGTCGTGAGGCTGCTTCCTCAGGATTCGCGCTGTTCAGCGACGATCCTATTGAGAAAGACTTGGAACACTACATCAAGCCGGACAAAAAGGTACTTTCTGCCAACGGAATATGGATGATTATTGTGTGGTCTCTTTGCGGAAACCATTTTAGAAATCTTGATATATGAACTTGTCATAGTTCTCCAGGCTGGTTGTATTGAAGTGGCCTTTGTCTAGGGCCTTCCTGCGACCTTGACTAGGTCGTTAGAGCATCTGAACAACAAATACAAAGCCTTTGTGCCCCAGCGCTTTTAGTTCTGTGCGCTGAATTCTGTAAAGGTATTTTTTTCTTCGGCTACTAATAGGCACTCCTCCTCCTTCCTCTCCTCCTCCCCCACCCCCTCCTCCTCCCCCTCCTCCTCACCCTCCTCCTCCCCCTCCTCCTCCTCCTCCAGTCATTTGCTCACTTCTGATCACCGTGATGTGCCCGACCTTTACGATCTCTTTCGAAGAAAAATAACAATTTAATTATATTTTTTCTATAGTTATGCGACGTGATATCAAAATGGGAGACGGCGCTCCGCGAGAAAGGCTCTGGAAAGTTCGAGAACTCCCGCGTGATCCGCCTCACCTACCGCAACAGGCTCTACTTCAAGAGTTCCGTTCGCACGGAGACTGATAAGGAGAGGCTGCTGCTCTGTTATCAGGTTAACCAACAAGGTGGGTGATTATTTTTAAAATTTATTACACTTGGATTATTGTAAAAGTATGAATATAAACCTACATGCAATCCATTAAGATTCCTAATACTTTACACACTTTTGAATGAATTTGAAATAAATTGGTAATAAATCCACTAGATATACACCTCATGTCTTGTGGATTACAAAGTCTAATGACCCTGCACAACCTGGTACCAAATGCCGAACGCATGTACGTACAATCACTTTATAATTAATTTGTCTGGAAGAGATTGCATTACCGAAAAGGCCGCCTATTGTATTATCTATGTAGGTGATTTCCTCATTGTATATTTTTAGTGGTGCAATGAAGAATTTTTGTCTTGTCTTGTACACAATGATGGTCCTGGTACTAGTAGTTATAAATAAATAAATATATAGAGACAAATCACACAGATTGAGTTAGCCCCAAAGTAAGTTCGAGACTTGTGTTATGGGATACTAACTCAACGATACTATATTTTATAACAAATACATATATATATAAACATCCAAGACCCAGGTCAATCAGAAAAAGATCATTTTTCATCTTGACCTGACCGGGGATCGAACCCGGGACCTCCTGAGTAGCGGTCAGGCATGTTAACCATTACGCCACGGAGTTATCAAAACCGCCTCTTTGTTTCTAACGTGGTCTCTTTTACAACCATCAGATAGCAACCGTGATACAAAGCTAAATTTTAATGTGCACCGAATCACAATCTTTATTATCATACAATCAGGTTATTCAAGCAGTCCTTTACAAGCTGAAAACAACTTGTCAAAGTATACTTCCCGTGGGAATCACACCCACCACCTCCTATGTTTCAGGCAAACACCTTAACCATATGATAACAAAGGCAATTTTTGAAGTTAAAACTAAAAATCAATCACAATCACTACATAGTATAAAACAAAGTCGCTTTTTCTGTCCCTATGTCCTTTTGTATGCTTAAATCTTTAAAACTACGCAACGGATATTGATGCGGTTTTTTTAATAGATAGCGATTCAAGAGGAAGGTTTTTTATGCCCACGCGAAGCCGGGGCGGGTCGCTAGTTGACAATAATAGCCACCGGCAACCGTTTGCCATCAAGCAATCCCGTTACCAACTGAAGAATAAATTTAATAATTCCTTTCAGTTGTGGCGGGCCGATTTCCCGTAACCAGGGAACTGGCTGCAGAATTAGGAGCTCTGATGGCGCAATTGGATATGGGAGACTACACCGCTTCAAATCAACAACATAGCCAGCCTTTGGCGCATAGATTCTACCCGTATAGATACAGAGTAGGGCTGCCTAACGAAGAACTCAGGTAAATAGTGTAATTTCATACATACATACATACATACATATAATCACGTCTTTATCCCATGCGGGGTAGACAGAGCCTAGAGCCATAAGACCTTAGGCCACGTTTAGCATAATGGTAGTTGAAACAGGAAGTCAATAGTGTGATTTCAATAGTTTATTAGGAGACTATACCGCTTCAAATCAACAACATAGCCAGCCTTTGGCGCATAGATTCTACCCGTATAGATACAGAGTAGGGCTGCTTAAAGAAGAACTCAGGTAAATATTAAGAAAACTAAGTAAATAGATGTCATTTTAATACTACACTACTCTTTCAAACAACAGCATAGCCAGATAGCCCATAGATTCTACCCGTATAGATATACCCCCGTATTAAAAAACATTTCTAAGCCCATGTTAGCTAAAATGTGTTGAATCTCTTTCTTTCATGTGAAGTGTCAGGTAAGAGAAAAAGAGACAAAACATATTTTAGTTAAAATGAGCTTAACAAACGTTTCTTAATACGGGGGATAGAGTGGTACTGCCTAATAAAGAACTCCGGTAAATAGTGTAATTTTTATAGTTTATTTTTAACTAGCTGTTCCCCGCGGCTTCGCCCCGCGTGGACTCAGTTATATCGCGCCCAAAAGTGGCCTATGTTTGTCCTCAGATCGTTAACTACATCCCTACCAAATTTCATCACAATCGGTCCAGCAGTTTAGCCGTGAAGAGGTGACAGACAGACAGACAGACAGACAGACAGACTTTCGCATTTATAATATTAGTATGGATGTTCAATGAATACCAAACCTATTATATAATTAAACCAAATATGGGACACAAAACTGCCTTTAAGTACGCAGTGGTAAGCACTATCTATACCATACGGTTAGAAAAAAAAATACATCTATATTATTGAAGCAATCTCTTTATTTGAGTAATAGAAAAGTTATTATTTAGCAACTCTCTCTTATCTCGTTGGTAATCAGTCACTTCCTGCCCTTGGTTTGCAAAGTGCTACTTTCACTTGGTTAACAATAGCGCTATTTCATCACTTGTTGAACAATGAACTATTTCCACAGAGACGTGGAGGAAAAACTGCGATCAAAATGGTCTGCTTTAAAAGGTCGTAGTACGGCGGACTGCGTGCGGATCTACCTAAACTGTACGAGGAAATGGCCTTTTTTCGGGGCCACGCTGTTCCAGGCTAGGGTGAGTTATTTATTTATAAAACTAGCAGTCCAACTCGGCTTCGCCCGTAGTACATACATAGCCTATGTCACTCGGGGATTTTGTGGCTTACATGCGGTGAGAGAATTTTTCTGATTGGTCCAGTACTTTCGAAGCCTTTTGATGCAAACAAACAAACAAATCTTTCCACTTTATAATATAAGTATAGATAAAGACCAATAGAAGTTAATTTAATACTTTTCTTCCTCATAAATAGCCTTATTATTAAAAATAAAAAAAAATACGTCAATAGACTCATTGCTGGCCTAGGCCAACAATGTGATTAAAAAAAAAACATTGCCGGTCGCAAATGGAGGTTTTTAGGGTTCCGTACAAAAATGTAAAAACGGAACCCTTATAGGATCACTCGTGCGTCTGTCTGTCCGTTCGTCCGTCTGTAACAGCCAATTTTCTCCCAACCTACTGGACTAAAACAGAGGAAATTTAGTAGGATGGCGTGATTCTGTGACCCAAACACAGATGTGCAAAGTAAATATTTTTTTTTTTTTATAAAATAAGTACCATTATTATTGTAACATAAATATTCTTGATTTAATTCATGAAAGAAGACAAAAATTTACCATTACCCCCCCCTGATCTCCGAAACTACTGGGCCTAAAATTTTGAAAAAAATACAAAATATAGTTCATAGCCTGTAGATTACAGGAAAACCTACAAGAACTCTGTCAATTGACAATTAAGTGGTAAATTCAATATAAAACGTTTTAGTTCACTAAAACACCACTAGATGGCGATAGTAGTAGTTTGTTGATATACCATACTTGAATTTAAAAACTGACATTGGCATTGTACGGAACCCTCTCCACGCGAGTTCAACTCGCACTTGACCGGTTTTTTTAATGTACACGTTTACATACATTAGGATTCTTAATTTTACTCTGGCCAGCCTACCAAAAAAAACCTTTTCTAGCGGTCGTTAATGGAAATTGCTGGACACATTTCTTAGGTTGGTACCAACCATTGGGTTCTTTTATTGTTTTAAAATATATATGTGCATTTCAAATTTTTTAAAAAGGAACAAAGCTTGCGCTGCTTTTTTGTTGACGCTATTGTAATATTTGACACGATGTTGTTACATCACAAGTGGAAGTCAGAGGAATAAAAGTACTGTACAAGCCCAACTTAAACCTGTTGTAGCCCTTTTTTCCTTACAAAGCCCTTTCTTTCTTTTTTATATATTAAAATCGAGCATAAACACATTGTAGTAAAAAAACAGGCTTAACAAATGTTTGATATTTTTTAGGAATAAGGGGGGTAGACTTAATACATTGCTTTATTGTTAATACTTTTGTAGGAACTGTAATTTGGTACAACAAAAAGTGTTCTACATAGTATGTTTCTCCTGGTGTTCAGATAAAGCAGCCAGATTTATCCCTGGCGTGGCTAGCTGTGTCAGAGGACGGCGTGGCGTTACTGGAACTGGCCACTATGGCCGTCGTGGGCCGCTATCCACTCAGCTCTATTGGGCTGTTTGGAGGATTGCAGGTATTTATTTATTCATTCATTCAACATTTTATTCATTCATATAATCTTCTTCGAAAATTTGGGTATCGACGGCAATCAGATTTTTTTAAATCCGACTTGTAGTTGTAAAGAGTTCACTATCCATTTGCATAAAAAACTAAACCATATAATATGTTGGCATATGGTAATTCATACTATATTTACGCATAATATTATTATACATAATAAATTTGGCATAATTGTTTTTGTCATAAATACTTACCTAAAACAGCCAAACTCGTTTAGCCAAAATATTTTAGGTATAAATGCATTATGTCAACGAAAGGTATCCCGTTTTAAAGTAATAAGCGTTCAAACAAACAAACAAACAAACAAACAAACAAACAAACAAACAAACAAACTCATTGTTATTATATTATATTACTAGCTGTTGCCCGTGGCTCCGCCCGCGTGCGCCTCGGTTATATCGCGCCCGAAAGTAGGCTATGTTTAACTCCTAGTGCATAACTATATCCATACCAAATTTCATCACAATCGGTCCAGCAGTTTAACCGTGAAGACGTGACAGACAGACAGACAGACAGACAGACTTTCGCATTTATAATATTAGTATGGATTATAGATTTATTATTATGCGTGGTTAGGGTTGCCAGGTGTTAGGATAAAGCAGGACATACGTAGGATTTTTGATTGCTTGTCCGGCCAAAATAAGCGGCATCCGGCCGAATGTAACAAAAAAAAATTAGTTTTACACTTTTTATAAAAAAATGGACAAAAAAACAAGATGTCCGGATTTTTTACCCAAATGTCAGGACAAACTCACAGGTCTGTCCGGCTTTTGCGTCTGAGGACCTGGCAACCCTATGCGTGGTCTAGTCCCCAAACTATACAACACACACAACGCGCAATTGGTACACTTTTTAAAATGGGCATAGATATATGAGAGCCTGATTTAAGGGGAAGTCTAATATAAAATAAAATGATGAATGAAAATACTAATTGAAAAATGCTATTAAAAATTTTAATAAATTAATGAATGATGACATTGAAAATCAGATTTGTTTTTAACCACAATAAACTATTGTCATTATGAATTTTAATTTAGGAATAAACTAGATATTGTAAACCCTTAGTGGATGACATATAGATTTCATTATTTAATTGTACTATCTTCTGTAACTCGTCACGGTCAATATAGCATGCACACCCTGGTGTCAGAGTTCTTCGGAACGGCCTCTGACGTGGTTCCTTTCACGACTACCAGATGGCAGCCGGGACCAACGGCTTAACGTGCCTTCCGAAGCACGGAATCATCTTTATTATCAGACAATCAGGTGATTCAAGCCTGCAACGTCCTAACCAAACTGGAAACAACTAAACAAAGTATGCTTTCCGTGGGAATCGAACCCACGACCCCCGGGTCTACAGGCTACCGCCTCAACCACTGGACCACGGAGGCATAAATGATTTGATTTGATGATTATTTTCTCCAGGATGACCTGATGATGTTGATTGACGGTGAAGACGCGGCGAGTCCTGTTCACAAGATGTTGATTAGTCTCAATAAGCCTAAAGTAAGTTCATTTTTCTACTCTTTCTATCGGATTGCACGCACATGCGCACGTGTTTATTATTTTCAATAATTACATTTTTAAGGTTCTGTACCTCAAAAGGCAAAAACGGAACTCATAAAAACACTAAAGCAATAACGATATTACTTACATACAAACAAACACTTATACGGACTCTTATATGTATTTTTACCGTGTGTTCTCGTTGTTTAATTTTATGTATAGAGAAGATGTTATTATGCAAGCGATAATTTTGCGTCTGTTCTTTTTGAGATACTTTCACGATTATTGCATTTCATAGAATTAAGGAGTTCAATAATCAATAACATACATATAATCACGTCTTTATCCCATACGGGGTAGACAGAGCCTAGGGCGATAAGACCTTAGGCCACGTTTAGCATGATGGTAGTTGAAACAGGAAATCAATAGTGATGGGTTGCTAATAATCAATAACCATTTATTTTTTGTAAACATGTGAAAATAAGTATGTTACATAAGTATTGTATAGTACGTACATGTTTAGCCTATCTGACATACAAGAATGAAGTTAGCGGTGTAATGTGTTATCTCAATTGATTGAAGATCTAGATTCTGACATGCCAAAACATTAATGATATCAACTAAGAACAATGCATGTTTACATAAATAAATAAATCAACAAAACACAAATTTAATATTCAAAATGTCAAAGCAAACATAATTTCAAAAATTTACAGATTATATATCTACTTAAAATGTATGGTTTTGTTATGAGATGCGCTGTAGAGTTTAGGAGAACGTCCACGTATCTGTATAAGAGTCTAATTATATCTCAGCTAGAATATGCAGTAATGATTTGGAATCCATATTATAGCATATACTCAGACAAAATAGAAATGGTTCAGAAAAAGTTCTTACGACGTGTGCAATACAAACTTTATCGCAATAAAATCACCTACTTTAAACTTCTGAGTAAGTACAATTTGTTGGACCTTAAATCAAGACGATCATTACTGGATACCAGGTTTCTTTATGACCTGATCCATAATAAATATGACTGTTCCATACTGATTAATCAGATTTGCTATAGAGTGCCCTGTCGCTCAAACAATAGAGGATCTAGAAGACATGAACTGTTTGCTGTTAACAGAAGTCGCACAAATGCTGGTTCCCGATCCCCCATAAATAGAATTGTTAAAACTTACAATACTAATTTCAATAATATTGACATTTTTGCTACTTCTGCCTCAGCTTTCAGAAATATGGTTACTTATAGACTGGTTGTGTTGTACTCCGCACGGTAGATTTTTGTCGTTCGTAGTATAATTTAACAGTAACATGGTTGAATGACTTATTTGTATACTCTTGCGTTTTTGTAGCTTTGGGTGTGCAGATATGGACTCGTTGTTGTGTCTTGGTTTTGTGTCGATTTACACAAATGAACTTTCTTTCGCGTCACTCGCTTTTTCGTTGCTGTTTCGTACTTCAACTCTATTTACTTACGTAGTAATCGGTGATTAACGTTGTTGGTGTACATTTAAATCTGTTTATCTAATTTAAGATATCTTAGTAAGCATATAATGTAACCTTAATAAATAAAATAATTGATGATTTTTTTAAATGATTATATTATATACTTTAGATATTTATACGTTCGTCTATTTGGGGCGCGCGCAGCCAATATTTTACGTAATGCCTGCGTTTAGTTTCCTAAATACAGCATAAAGTTGATATTTTGTCCACAGATGGCAGAGCTAACCCATCTTATAGCGGACTACAAAAACGCGCTAGTCCGGACTGCCCCAGGCTCGCTATCGCGCCGCGGCTCACAACGAGAGCTCCGCAAGCTCCCCCACTCCTCCCCCAACACCCTCCCCCACTCACACCACCTCCCCCACTCCTCCCCCAACACCCTGCCCCACTCTCACCACCTCCCACACGCCCACAACACTCTAAACTCCCACGCTACCACCGCTACTCTAACTCTAAGTTCACACACTTCCACATTTAATCGACATGTCGACGCTAGAGTATCCCACGGACAACCGGACATATTGAAATCAACCCCGGATCACCACAGGAACGATAAAAAACGGAGTCACACCCAAGACAGTGGTGTTGCGTGATCGTAGTGTGTTTAGACGATTATAATCGATTGTGTTCGAACTCGGTACCATTCCACCAAAAATTCGATTCGATTAATACCTCATATTTTGTAGGCGGTTCGGCCTTGTCGGCTTGTAATTATTAGGTTAGTTTTAAATTATTTCTTTTTTTTGGATTGAGTGTGATGCTCGGTTTACATGGACTTAGTTACATGTTTAGCTGCTAAATGAATTAAAATGAATTTTGTGAAGTTCTACTCAAATCACATCTCGTACAGACGAATTCATACTTTTCATAACAAAAAATTATATGATTTCGTATTATAACACAACAATGAAATTAAAAATAAAATACGAATATGTTCGTTAAGAAATCTTACATATTTTTTATATATTTGACATTGATTTTATTTGATGTGTTTTACGGAAATGGTCGAATTAGGATTTGATATTTTACGTACAGTTTTTTGAGAAACATTACGTGTCAGGTAATATGCTTGTAAGTCAATAATAATTCTGTCATCATACGAGGCATTGACAAAATGAAACACAATACAAAATGCGTACTAATTCCATGTAAACTGAGCATAATGGTTGCTAATTAAGTTTTCCGTGCTGCTTATATATAGCGTGTGATATGTATGAATGTGTTAATGTTTCTATACAGTCTAAACGCCAATTTTATATGTAGCTATGTATATGTGCAGGGTATAACAAATGTTATGTAGGAAACAACTCCATAGTTATTATAATTACTTTTAAAATTTCCAAATAAATGTTTTCATAGATTATTAAAAAAAAAAATTTGGCATTTGGTCGAAAAATGGGTAAAATAATAATTAATCAATATGTATACATATTGAAGTCATATAGTTGCGATGGACTTTTACCTATATTTCGACAAATCCAGTATAAAATAGAACACAGAAGATTTTACACATTTAATACGAATATAATCACAAATCCTACGGATATTTATTAAACCCTGTCGATTGCAAAACCTAGATGGTTGTAGGTGCTGTAAAAAAAAATTCCAAAAAAACCTACATGACGTCGATATTTTCACTTTTCTGATTTAAAAAACTCCTGATTGGCTGACCAAATGTCTTAAGAACTCAGAATGTAAAGTTTGTCTTGTTATTGGCTTACCACAAATTTTTTCATGTTTAACTAGAATTCCATAGAGTTTGTAAATGCTATAATGTAAAAAGCTAAACAAACAATTATCTATTTATCTAATACTTGTGAATAGTGCAGTGACGCTGGAACTTTACAAAGTTTACGGGAATATTCCCTTGTATATTTACGAAATATTCCCAAAGTTCCCAAATTATTTATCTTCACAAGTTCCAACAAGTCGTGAATACAATGGCATAACAAAAAATATGCAATTTCTTCATATTCAAATTCTATTGAATGCTAGTTGGACATTTTGACACTCGTGCTAAATATGGCGTCATGTTTGGTCGTAAACGGGTTTTTATAAACTAAGCAACAATTTTTATACTCGTATAGACTAGAATAGGACATTAGCCTCGCTTACAAAAGTACAGAAGGCAACATAGAAAAGTATACAACTTTGCACTTAAACACTCCTTCGGAAGTATACTTTACTACGTGGCCCTCTGTACATTCAATAAATAGATCTGATTCTAATCTCATTTTTAAATAAAACTAACTGTATTTATATCTTTATTCATTGTACAATTATTTAATGCCAAAACACATCAAAGACTCACAATAGACATCACAAGTATTTAATTTTATGACAAAATAATTTTGTAAAATAAATAATTTATTAATAATGGACGGTAATATTATATTAATTGACTGATTAATGTAAAATGTCATCAACGAACTTTTTAAAAATATTTTAGTCAAAATATTTCGAAATAATTGTCATAATAAAAATTTACATTTTACCTAATTTCTATAATAGATAAAAATGAGAGTTGTTAACTTCGTAAAATGTGTGATTATTTGAGATTAATTTATCGTGAAATGTAATTAATACTGTATTTCATAAATGTACAATTTCTATAAATACTACTTTTGTATTTTATTGAAGTTTCATTTCTTATTTATTTATTAACATATTAAATCATTACAATACATGATTATTATATTTTCAATTGTTTATGAAATACAGTGTTTTTTTATTTGATATAACTTACGATTGTTAAAAATTTCATTATCATCAGTAAAATCTGTTTCTATGTACAATTTAAACATGTCTTATATTTTAATTGTTACCAAGCCTATGTGATTTTAAACGATATCATATAAAGCTAATTCTATCTATGATTAACTAAGCATATACTTAGTTACACAACATTATATACCTATATTTGCTACTTTCTCTTAATTTGCTTTTCGTCTGAAAAATTATGTTTCGTATTACAATATACCTCAATCAATATTTTTCTCAATATTTGCGATTTTTTTTTCATTGTTATATGGCTGTCGTAATAGTCGACAGGCTACTAAAGGCATCGGAATAGAGGTAGCGAATTAGATGTTAGAACTCCGGTGACCAACCCTTGACCAATCGCTTCCGTCGCCGCAATTGCGAGTCTGTGGTATACGCATTTATTTACTATAACTTGAAATAAATTAATCTAGACAGGAATTTGTTTCAGCGAAAATATTAGGCCAAAAGATAAAATCAATAAGGCTACTTGACGTATTAATTTTGATGCAATTTTTTTTTTATTTTCTGCAGAATTTGACGACTGAAACCAAGTATGTCTTCTTAATTTTCTTAAGATAGTTTTCTTGCCGACTCCGGCTTAATGAAATTTACCTTAGAAACTTCATGTCGCTGTTTTCAAATAGCTTATTATTGCCAAGTTAAATATAATAAATGCGTATACCGTAAAACAGGCCGCATTTAGTATAGAGGTCCCGATTTACTAATCGAAATAAGAAAACGTTTGGATGATTGTCGGATGGGCCAATCAGGGTACGAAGTGATAATTATCAAAATAATAAGGTACGAGTATTTTTATCACTTGTTTTCTTCTAAAACATTAATTATTTTTGAGTTACCACAGCGCGTGGAGTAACTGAATTGTTTAAATTAAATTGTGTCTTAGGAATCTGTCCTATTTCGTCAAATGATTTTGAACCCGAATTGAGATCATTTTGATGGATGAAGTATATTTTAGGCCAAACGTAATTAGGTAATTTATGCAAAATATCTTCTGCCTTTAATTAAATCTTAGATTTTGTTTGTACAAACTTGAGCGTGTATAGTAGTAGTATAGATGTATTTTCGGTTAATAAATTTGGACCATATTTGATATATAATAAGAACGACTTTGGATTGCACTTTTTGGCATAACACATAACTGTTGATATAAATGTGTATAGAATATTTGCAATGTATATTTTACATTAGAAACTACGAATTTTTAGTTTTAAACTAGTTGATAAGCGATTTTATGTTGTCAATCAATCGGTAACTTATTTTGTAATAATTTATTGTTTTTTTTTTATTGGTTATTTTTATGATTTATGCGATGAATTTACAATTTTTTGTTGAATAAGGCCTAACTCGAAGAATAATTCGTCAATAGGCCTAATTTTTAACATTTATATTTTGATGGTGGTTTTTTTGACGATGCGAGAATAAACGTATATTACCGAAATACAATTTGTTTTCATTATAATTTACGACCCGCTTCAGTTTTAAAGGAATTTAATTATACCAACAACAACATCCATTTATGTACTTATTTGAAACTTCTGTTAAAAACGAAACAGAATAGTTTTGGTGCTTGCATGCAATCGATATTTCAATTTTGCAACTTGATTTTTTTATATAAATTTAAAGCTGCAAAAATATTTAATACTTATAAATAAAAATACTGATCAAAATGACCAATAATTAAAGAGTATGAAATTATAAAATTACTATAACACAAACCTATATATCAGGATAAAAATGCATTAATAATATAAAAAAGTCCAGCCTATTTCTACCTTACTGAATAAAAATGAACTTTTTTTTTACGGCGAAAATACGAATTCTTCATATTTGACATCGAGAGCCTTCAATATCGACTCGGTCGTATAAGGTGTCTCTGAAAGCGGTACAATTCATTGTATACAGACATAAAATTTAATTGTAATACTAAAAAAAAACAAAAACTTTTCCCCTTGCTTTCACCTCTACCTTAAGAATAAGGCGATTAAATACAAACAGGCAATCATGGTTAAAGCGTTATAGAAAAAACTAAAAATGTTTAAATAGCTAAAGAATTTCTTATAAATCAGGAACATTAATGGCGGATTTGAAAAAATATTATTACATTTTTATCTCTATCCTTATGGAGAATGCTTAACGAGTAAAACCACAGAGCACAACTAATAGTCTATAAAAATCTTACCAATGTTAATCCATTCGGCGGGGTCGTATCCAGACTCTTTCCTTGACTTGCGAATGCTCTGTCGAAGAACGTGAGTGATGCCGTGGGCTGTACATATCCCCATCTCGCCGACCGCTGTAACAGTTAATAAATCTGTTTATTCTACTATTTTCCCCTGGGTGAAGAAAGTGACATTTTTAATGTCTCATTTCACCTTGGAATCTGACCTGACTGTCTGATAATACAGATGATTCCGTGCTTCGAAAAACACGTTAAAATGTTGGTTCCGGCTGCCACCTGGCAGTCGTTGAACCACGTCAAGGCCCGAGAGGCGGTTCCGAAGAACTCTGATACCAGGGTGTACATGGTCGATTGACTATGCCTCCTACCCGAAATGATGGTGATCTTGGAATCATATCACTTAAATAATTACACCCAGGTGAAATGATTCGACATAAGTACATTTACCCAGGTAATCTGCTAGGAATAGGAACCTTTTAGAAAATGCAGAAAAATAATATGTTAAGAAAATTAATATTATAATTTCACTTATGGAATCACGCCTTTAATAAATGATTGTTAATCAAACTAAAATATTATGTTGTCGCTATCACACAGTAAACAATGACAGTTAGTCAGTCTGTTGCGTGCAAGACGATGCATTTAGCAGACTTGTACCTGGAGTGCTATTTTCGAGATGTATGACTCACCCAAAACCGGTGAGTCGAATGATTATCGTTCGTTTTCGAATGATTTTCATGCGACATAACCGGTGACTCGAACGATAATCATTCAACTCAGCGGTTTTAGTATGTCATACATTTCAAAGCTAACACTCCTCACCACAGAATTAGACCTGACGTCAATCCTTCCTGAGAATGTTTTTTTTGGTAGAGTCCGACTAAGGTAAAAATATAATGAGACTATCTTCCGTCAGTAGCTTCGCCTGCGTGAATGTTGGTTATCGCTACCAAAAGTAGGTATGTTGAAACATGAGGATGATTAAAGGTAACCCCACGACAAATTTAATTTGAATCCACCAGTCCGTTTCCACGTGAAAGACCGACAAACATACAAACACATACTTTTACATTAATGGTATTTGGTATGGAAGCAAACAAACATCGTAGAGTAATAATTCAATACATAAGAGTCTAGCTTTTAAAATTATGATGCTGATGGTATGGAAGCATGGATTTCTGTTGTTACCTCATTTACCTCTTACAACACCGACGGGACGAAAGGTAATCTAAAAGAGAGGTAACTAAAGGATCATACTAACTTTTAGAACCCAAAACCCCACGAGGGTTCTTAGAATTGTATCTGAACTTGACCCTGAAGTCTATTGGTATGTCCATGGCCAGTGGGACGTGGTAGGTCAGGGATCGGTTGGTGAGCAGTTTCCCTGTGTATTTGTCGTGAATGTACTTTTCTGAGGTGTAATAACCAAGACCCTGGATGTAGCCACCTTCAAGCTATGGAACAGAAAAAGTGTAAATTGTAAATATTTGGATAAAACAAAAGTATAAAAAATAATTTTTGTTTCGGCATAGAAATATCACGTCCTACTTCAGACCCAAAAATAACGGTCGGTGATCAAGACCGTTATTTTTGAAGAAACCTGGACTAAAATGATAATTGTTCCAGTCACCGATTATGTCGCATAAATGAACGATAAGCAATCGACTCACCGATTTTGCTATGTCATACATTTCAGAAATAGCACTCCTTTTGAGCGGATAAATGTGCTTACGTTCCAATTTATAATTTTAAGTATATAGAGATATAGGGAAACGGTGACGGCAATTTTGAAATCTCCATAGCAGTGCTTCGGTAGATTTAACGCAAAAGATACAAGTTACTTTATTTGTAGAACATTTTAGAAACACGCGTAAATTACATGCAAAATTAAACAACAGCAGCAAACCTTACCTGCCCGACGTCAATTAATGGGTTAGCGCTCAATCCGACATCTTCCAGTATATCCGCCCTCAATTTCTCATATTTCCCCGTCAGCACGTCCAATTGGGTTTCCAAAATGGCCACCGCAAACGCACTATAAGGCTTAAGGTCTTCCTCTTGATCCGTCATCATATATTTCGCTGTCAAATCTATAAGCAACTCACCAGCGCGCCAAATCAACTCCTTCCACGTATAAGGCTTCGACATCTGCTTTCTAACAGGCTCTAACCTCTCTTTTATGATATTACAAGCGCGAATAACGGAATAACACACACTTTCGCTTGTAATACTAGATCCAGAGAAAACATTGTTTGCAGATATATAGCTGAAATGTGGTAAGACGGATACATAATCCAACGGGATGCCTAATTCGTATGCGCAAACTTGAGCTGCTTTAGTATTTAACCCTTGACCCATTTCCACCCCACCACCTGTGATTGTTACTGTCCCATCAGCTCTATATATAGAAACCATTGCTGTATAATTCCCGTAGTAAATTACAGGGAAAAGCATAACACTAATTTGTATGTCTCTTTTCATCCAACGGTTTTCTTCATTGAATTTCTCTATAGCTTTGACTCTTTCGTCGTAATCAACTTCCTTTTTCAGTGTATTGATCATCTCTGGAAGATCATTGTCTTCAGTTCTCATGTTGATTTTGCGAACTTCAGTCGGGTCCTTGTTGACTTCGAAAGCGATGTGCTCCATTATGTGTTCTATGTGAGTAATGCCCTCTGACGTTCCTAAAAAAAGTAAATTATGATTAGTTAGTATAATCTTTGATTATTTAAGAATATAATATAGAAATTGTGTATATCTGCACCATCCTTTTTATTGCTTAAGGTATACTGATTCTTTTGAAGATAGAAGTTGTTGAGTATCGTAGCAGTGCTTTTTTTCGCTCAAATTGAGCAAATGAAGTGGCACGGATTTATTTATAATTATATTTAAAAAATGTGTAGATTCTGATGTCGGCCGAAAAGTGGCAATGTGAAAGTAAGATTGTGTTGGTTATATTGCCAGACAAACGAAGTTTTGGTGCAAGCGACTGTTAGAGTTGAGATCATATAGCAAAAAGTCCAAAAGGAAAACCTTAAATGTGATGGAAGGGTGTCATCAAGATGATAACGGACAGCAACTGGATACTCACGCCCTTAAATTAAAAGAAATGGCGGAGACTGACGGGCTTTAAACATTTTTTTGGTCGAAAAAGGTTCCTAGAAAAAGAAGAAGGGAAGAAAACAACAATTGGACCTGGTGCTCTTGCGAAGGTATTAGAAGCAGTGTCAGTGAAGACATAGGCAGTCTTCAGATGCCAGTAGGAGGTGTCGTAGCAGTGCTTGAATCCGTCCACGATGTAGGATAACACGCTCTCGTTGTGCGAACAGCCTTCGTTTTCGGTGATTTGTGCTTCGAGGTATTGGATCTTGCCATTGTTGTCTACACCTACCTGGAAATTATGAATCAGTTAACTAATATGATAATTAATTAATATCCATTTATTACTAAAAACATGAATAAAGTAAGATTTGGTATTATTATATAATACTTACCATATCTTACTTTATTTACCGACCGCCTGCCTACCATAAATTGTTATTGTAAAAAATCTAAAAAAAGAACATCTTCTGTTGGAAGATATTTAGTCACTTTTTTGACAAAATCACACGACTAATGCGATTCTTATCCATTTTTAAAATTTTACCAAATTCTTTTTTTTTCAAACTTAATTCTTGTAGATAAGTAAGTCACGGTAAGGACCGATGACCTGGTCAAAGTACCCGGAAGTAGATAAAGAAAGCACAAAACCGAGAGGAATGAAGTGCCTACACTCAGCATTGGATTACGATAGCTGAAGAAGGGAAAGAAGTCATGGGAGACCTCATAGAAAAGTAAACTATCTTACTCTTACAGTGTACACGTACCTCGTATTCACATTTATTAGGTATCCTAGTCCCCGTAATAGTGGTGTTAGTCTGCATGGGCAGTATGAATCGGCACGGTCTATTCATTTTCTTAGCCACGAGTGCGCACGCGCATGAAGCTTGCGCCTGTCGCGAGATCTTTCCGCCAAATGCTCCACCACAACGACGGACTTTTATTGTTATACTGCAAATGTTAGAATTTATGATGAATCTGTGATTCAGAAGGCATCTGATTTAATTATTAGTTAAGAATTTTTTTGGTCAAGCACTGGGTTTTTGAGATCAAATCAAACCACCCATTGTCCTCAATTTGTGAATTTAAGTTACTATTGTATCACAAATCTTCACTTTCAGACTATGTGAAAGGCCTATTGATCAGTGCACGTTCATTTAGTAAACTTAACACACAAAGCCTGGGTTGCACCAACTAACTATATTAACAATAACTATTTAGTCAAAGTACCGGTTATGTGAAAAATGGGTTGTACCATTTTGACAATCGTCAAAATACGTCATAACTTTTACGCTAACCGTAACTGCCCAAACTTGACCGGCTAGCGCTATTGTTATTGTCAATTTATTTGTCAGACGGGTCGAATTACCTATGGTAACTTTAACTATCCTACAAAATACGACGGTGCAACCTATGTCGCTACAACGGTCATAGTTAGTAGTAATGTTACTGTTACATTGGACCATAACTGTTACGATAACTGGAACTTTGGTGCAACCCACCCTAAAAACACATCTAACAGAGTGACACAATCTACCCATCAACAAAAAACAAAACAGTCAGTGTAACACGCTCTATCAGTCAGTGTAACACGATTGATGATTGACGAGAAACGCTCAATCAGTTAGTGAGACAATTTAATTAGTATCAACGTGTCATTTTGTAGCAACAATCAATAAGAGAAACCTATCTTGTCCTTGAGAATAATAAGTACTAGAGAAAATGGAAGTATTGATGTGTGTTCTTACAATAAAGATATTTGCATTTATACCTACATTTTTTACGTTAGTAGTTACCTAATAAGTAAGTATAACATACTCGCTCTCTTTGATGTCCAAACTCTGCGCCACGGCAATCTGAGTGGCATCCATCCACTGCGTGGACTCATACAGCTCTAAGCCATTGTCTACCGGCTTCACCAAACATGTGATAGGCTCGAGGTAGTAATGATACTGATATTCGATCTCGTACTCTCCTTTTATTACTTTTTGTATGTCGGTTCCTTTACCTAAAATAAATTATTTAATTGTGAGCTTAGTCCAGGATACGACTTTAATACGAATTTTTCGGAGAATGGAAAAAAAGAAAAAGAAAGGAATTGACATCTTGTGCACTGAAATAAGTTTGAACCTTATGCTCTCCACCATACTTGGCTATTCGCGTATTTGCCAAAGTATTTGATGAATAGTCAAAGTAGGCAAATAACGCAAAAGTTTTGGCAAACATACCGTCCACACATGGTCAAATGGGCAAATATTTGTATACAAATAGCCAAGTGTGGCCAAGCAATAGAATTGCGAAATTGCGTACTAACTAAATAACATCTACAGATAACACCATGCTTTCGGTGACATACACTATTGACGGAGGTCAGACGGCAGTCGCTCCATTGTAATAACCAACCACCAAATCAGAACCATGATTAAAAATCGTAACTTGGGTTCACGCTCGAACGAAAAAGAACAATCAATAAATACCTGTTGGCTCAATGGAATCATCTCCAATAAAATATCTCTTCTTATCCTTCATGGCTTCGTCGATAGTCAGCACGGGTTTCGAATTCGGGACGTTTTTGTACGTGACTTTCACCTTCTTCGCGACCTCGGCCGCCAGATCCTCGGCTTCAGCGACCACAATGGCAACGGGTTGGCCGTAGTACAGTACTTGCGCACTTACCTGAGTTGAAAGACAAATTATAAATTAACTAGCATTCGCCCGCGCCTTCGCCCGTGTGAATTTCCCATGGGAACAGTGCTTTTTTCCGGGATGAAAGGAACCCTATATCCTTCTTAATACTCCTAGCTATGTGTATGAGAAATTTCAGGAAGATTGGTGCAGTATATAGGGCGTGAAAGCGTAACAAAAAAACACTTGTCTTCACATTTATTCCTTAACTAGCTGTTGCCCGGGGCTCCTGTCCCACGGGAATTCCTGGATAAAATAAAGCCTATGTGTCGTTCCAGGATCTATGCAATCTCCATTCCAAATTTCAGCCCAAGCAGTTCAACCGTTTTCCTGTGGAAGAGTAACAAACTCACGCACAAACCTTCGCCTTTACAATACTAGTGTGATTTGTGTTGTATAACGTTGCTTCTTACCAAGTTTCATAATTCTATGTCAACGGGAAGTACCCCATAATTAGTTACTTATCTAAGTACTTACAAGTATTTCTTCGTCTTCAGTCTGCAGTTGAATCCCGGGCCTGGTAAAGGAGTTCTTGCCCGGGATGTCTTTGGCAGTCAGCACAGCTAACACGCCAGGGATTTTCTGCACATCAAGTTATTTTTATTTCAACATTTCTTTTTTTTTTTATTTTCTACAAGCTTTTGCCCGCGGCTTTGACCCGGTAAAATTCCCACAGAAACAGATTTCTGGGTTGAAAGGTAATGCGGTTTAAATAATGCGGTTTTTTTATAGGTAGAGTGATTCAAGAGGAAGGTTTTAATGCCCATGCGAAGCCGGGGCGGGTCGCTAGTATAGATTTAAATTCAAACTTACTAAAACATCAGCAGTATCGATGTCATCGACCTGCCCGGCGTGTACAGTGGCCAGCACAAACGCGCCGAACACCTCCCCCGGGATCGGAGGGATGTCGTTTGTGTACTCCGCTTCTCCTAGTATTCAATCAATTATTATTAAATATCTCTAAACATAAATTAACTATAAGCTAATAATAAATAAATCCTCATTATATATCAATCCACATAAAATTAAACGATCAATATGTCACACTGGGTGTGGTCAATTTCTCAGAGTCGGACACTGGGTATGGGCTACATCTCGATGTCAGACACTGGGTGTGGTCAACATCTCGGAGTCGAGACACTGGGTGTGGTCTACATCTCGGAGTCAGACACTGGGTGTGGTCAATCTCGGAGTCGAGACACTGGGTGTGGTCTACATCTCGGAGTCAGACACTGGGTACGGTCTACATCTCAATGTCGACACTGGGTGTGGTCAATCTCAAAGTCGAGACACTGGGTGTGGTCTACATCTCAATGTTGACACTAGGTGTGGTCTACATCTCGGAGTCAGACACTGGGTGTGGTCAACATCTCGGAGTCGGACACTGGGTGTCGTCTACATCTCGAAGTCGGACACTGGGTGTGGTCTTCATCTTGCTGTCAGACACTGGGTATGGTCTTCATCTCGCTCTCAGACACTGGGTGTCGTGTACATCTCGGAGTCAGACACTGGGTATGGTCTTCATCTCGCTCTCAGACACTGGGTGTCGTGTACATCTCGGAGTCAGACACTGGGTCTGGTCTTCATCTCGCTGTCAGACACTGGATGTGGTCAACATCTCGGAGTCTAGACACTGGGTGTGGTCTACATCTTGGAGTCGGACACTGGGTGTGGTCTTCATCTCGCTGTCAGACACTGGGTGTGGTCAATCTCGGAGTCGAGACACTGGGTGTGGTCTACATCTCGGAGTCAGACACTGGGTATGGTCTACATCTCAATGTCGACACTGGGTGTGGTCAATCTCGGAGTCGAAACACTGGGTGTGGTCTACATCTCAATGTTGACACTAGGTGTGGTCTACATCTCGGAGTCAGACACTAATTGTCGTTAACATCTCGGAGTCAGACTGATATGACGTTAAATGAGTAAAACAACCGTATCGTTTAGATGCTCGTTTATTACTGCTTTCGAGGCGTCACTCCACAGGTAACCATACATAGATGCATATACATCATTCCTCCACATTTAATTTTTGGAACCTGTTGCCAAACAATAATAATTAAATATAAGAAACAACATATGAAGCTATATATATTTTTAAATAATTTAAGATAATCTGAGACTATTTAAAAATACTTTTTGTAATCAACTTTTTGTCTGGGTCGTTTACTCCTTGAGGTCGCGAGCGAGGGTGGCGGAACAGACACAAGTGGCACTACATTAGAAGCCACAACCGTCTCAATGATCTCATTTTCGTTATCACTACTCGGTAATACATTTTCTACGTATTTTTCTGGTCCTTGCTCACACTCCTCCGCTTCCTCGCAATCTCCCCATTCTTCAATATCACATACAGGAGTGTTTGCCACTGAATGTGATGTGCCATGTGTTCCATCAATATCCAAATCTATTATTCCTTCATCAACATTAGGAGAGACCTCTGACTGTTCAGACTGAATTGCAGTGGAACCTGGAGAAACATACGGTATAGGTACGGAAGGTGGACGTTGAGGGGACACATTTTGTTCGTCTGGGTTACAGATCTCGTTGCCTGAATATTTTAACATTTGATCAATATGTCTTATACAATAGGTATTAATTTTGGGTAAATATATTTTATACATTTTATTTCCAATTCTTTCCTTTACAGTACCTAATTTCCATGACTCTTGTCTTGCACTGTACCACTTGGTCCACACTACATCATCTAATTCAAAATATCTTTTAATCGGTACATTTTGAAGAGAATGCGTATTATCTTGCTGTAAAACTAAATCCAAACGCGACCGTAGACTTCTACCGAACATTAGTTTAGCTGGTGTTTGACCGGTGGTGCAGTGGACAGTGTTCCTGTAGTTGAACAAATAGCCTAATAATTTTTCGTGTAATTTAGTCAAGTTTACATGCTCCTCCATGATACATTTTAACATTTTCTTACACGTCCTAACCGAGTTTTCGGCCTGACCATTACTGGGTGGGTGATAAATTGGTGAGGTCATGTATTTAATTCCATTGGCCATACAAAATTCTTTAAACTCAATAGAATTAATTTTTACATCATTGTCAGATACTAATAACTCTGGTATTCCAAATGTTGAAAATAATATTTTAAGTTTAAGTATTAAAGCGCCGGTTGCAGTGCCATTGTTCATGTGCACACATTCCAACCATTTACTATAAGAGTCTATGACTACCAAGTACACTCTTTGCGCGATGGTTAAGTAATCGATGTGTACGCGCTGCCACGGGCGAGTGGCGGCGGGCCAGGGTGCGGGCGGGTCGCGCGGCGGCGCGGCGCGCACGCTCACGCAGGTAGCACACGAGCCGATCCACCTCTCGATGTCGCTGTCGAGGCCCGGCCACCAAAATCTGCTGCGCGCGTTACTCTTGGTTTTAGTAATTCCCAAATGAGATTCATGCAATTCGTTTAAAAGCTTTTCCCTAAGTAAAGATGGGATTACTATCCTGTGCCCTCGGAATAGACATCCGTTTTCAAATTGTAAGTCAGACTTACACTGGAAATACGGTAAAATTAATTTGCAATTTATTTTTCGCGGCCAACCTATTCTCATATATTTAGTTACGGTCTTTAGGGTTTTGTCTTGTTCCGTCATCTGCCTAATTTCACTTATTTTAATAGCCGGTCTACTCGAATCAAGAAAATGAAACGTATAGTAGGTATCTATAGTTTCTTCTGTGTCGCTTGGAGTGTTATCCTGTATAGCAGCGCGAGAAAAATAATCTGCTACAACATTGTTCTTTCCCGATACATACTCCACTATATAATTATATGCGGCTAATATTATAGCGTATCTTTGCAAGCGCAGAGCCGTTGTAATAGGGATGCCTGATTTATTATTAAATATAGAAACCAAAGGCCTATGGTCAGTTTTCAAAATAAAAGGATTTTCCCGACCATACAAATACTGATGAAATCTTTTAACCCCAAAAACAATAGCCGTTGCTTCCTTTTGAATTTGGCTATAGTTATGCTCACTAGGCCCTAGAGTACGCGATGCATATGCAAGTGGTCGTTCTTTCCCGTCGGCCGTTCGTTGTGAAAGAACGGCACCATAACCAGCCGGCCCCGCATCCGTTGCCAGCACTAGTTGCGCTGACGGTTCAAAATGCGCCAGCACACGCTCCGATGCTAGCTCGCGGCGTACCGCTGCCACACTGCGCTTCTGTCGCGGTCCCCACTCCCACTGTGCATTGTTACGTAACAACTCATGCAGAGGACTAAGAATTGAAGACGCATTAGGAATAAAATTCCTATAATAATTAATGACTCCCAAGAATCTCTTTACCTCTGTGACGTTAGTTGGTTCTGGGGCACTCAAGATAGCTTTTACTTTATTCGGACACGTTTTTATTCCCTCCTTGCTAATAACATAGCCTAAATAATTAACACTTTCCATAAAAAATTCACATTTTTCCTTCTGGAGACGTAAACCAGCATTGCTTAGCCTGTGCAAAACTTCGTTTAACCTTTTTATATGCGTGTCATTATCCCTTGCTGTGATACAAATATCGTCGAGCCAGATACTAACCCCTTCTATCCCTGAAAGCAAGGTTTCCATGGATTTTTGGAAAATTGCTGGTGCGTTAGCGAGGCCATAAACCAATCGTGTATATTTAAACAGTCCCTTATGAGTGTTTATGGTTGTAAGCTCTTGAGAGGGCTCATCTAATATAAATTGATTGTACGCATTTTTTAAATCAATTTTACTGTATCTTTCACCACCCCCTATCTTTGCAAATACTTCCTCAATACGGGGCAGCGGATATTTATCAATTATGAGATCTTTATTTAGCGTTACCGAAAAATCCCCAGCAATTTTCACTTGCCCATTATCCTTTAGGACCGGAACTATGGGTGTACTGTATTGAGAGTGATTCACGGGTACAAGTATGCCTAAATTCACTAACCTATTCAATTCTTTTTCTACTTTATCTCTCAGGGCAAAAGGTACCGTGCGCGGTTTAAAAAATTTTGGTACAGCATTTTCCTTTAACTTTAAACTAACTTTAAATTTATTAAAAACACCTAATTCATCACGCCACAGTTCCGAAAACCTAGTTAGTAAATCGTTCAATTTGGTGTTTTTTTGGTTTATAGTGTGAATATCCGTTGTTATAATTAATCCAAAAACAGTCATAAAATCTCGGCCTAATAAGGGCGGGCCTCCATTTTTAACGACAAATATTTTAATTATTTTTGTTTTATTGTTGTATGTGGCTTCTATGTTAAAATACCCCAAGGGAGAGATTTTATGCCCATCGTAGAAACACATTCTTACATAACTTTTTAGTAATTTATATTTGAAAAATTTAGTTCTATACAAATCCTCGGATATTACACAACTACCAGAGCCTGTATCCAGTTCCATTGTGACGTTTGTATCTCCTAGCCAAACATTAAGTAAAATCGGTTTATCATTCACGTACCTTAAATTAAAGTTCTGACACTCCTCACAAGATGTGTCCGTCACCTGGCCATTGCTGCACTCGCCTTCCGTATCAAGGTGATTTAAGCACGATTTGCCACTTTTGTTGCACACTTTTTTTAAATGACCTACAACACCACACTTCTGGCACCGATATGACTTATAGCGACACTTATCACTCTGATGATTCCTCAATCCGCAGACAGTACAGCGCTGTGTATCCGTACCACGGGCGCCGCTCGAGCTGTTGTTGCTGTTACGTTGGGAGGGTCCTCCCCGATTCGAGCGCGATTGAAATTTTGCTTGAAAAACTGGCTCCTCTTTGACAACTATAGTTTCACCAGTACATATCACCTTGGCCTCTTTTGCACATGCCGCCTGTTCTGCCAGTTCAACTGCTCTCGACAATGTGAGCGTAGACGCATTCTGCTCAAAAAGCTTATCTCTTTCTGGGCCCGAGCCCAAGCCGAGGACGAAACGGTCCCTTAAAACCGTTTCCAAGGCAGCGCCGAACTCGCAATAGCTTGCAAGTCCCCTTAGTCGCGCCGCCCAGTCTCCTAAAGACTCGCCCGTGCTTCTAATCGCCCCGTAGAATTTAGCCTTATCGACAAATGATGCCTGTCTCAGCTTAAAATGATTGTCCAACAGCTGAATTAGCTTCGTAAAACTTAATTCTTCCAGCTCCGTAGGGTAGGCTAAGTTGCGCGTCAAGCGGTATGACTCTTCATTTAAATAAGTAAGCAAAACTCCGGTTTTATTTTCGTCACTGATGCTGTTAATTTTGATAAACTGCAATAACTTGCCCTTAAAAATAGCCCATTCGCTGGTTTTATGGTCGAAAACAGTTAAATTTCCTAAAAATGCCATTTTTTTTTTATTTGCGCGGGTATAAAATCTTCGTCGCCAATGATATGACGTTAAATGAGTAAAACAACCGTATCGTTTAGATGCTCGTTTATTACTGCTTTCGAGGCGTCACTCCACAGGTAACCATACATAGATGCATATACATCACAGACACTGGGTGTAGTCAACATCTCGGAGTCGGACACTGGGTGTCGTCTACATCTCGAAGTCGGACACTGGGTGTGGTCTTCATCTCGCTGTCAGACACTGGGTATGGTCTTCATCTCGCTCTCGGACACTGGGTGTCGTGTACATCTCGGGATCAGGCACTGGGTGTGGTCTACATCTCGATGTCAGACACTGGGTGTGGTCTACATCTCGGAGTCAGACCATGGGTGTGGTCTACATCTCAATGTCGACACTGGGTGTAGTCAATCTCGGAGTCAAGACACTGGGTGTGGTCAACATCTCGGAATCGGACACTGGGTGTCGTCTACATCTCGGAGTCGGACACTGGGTGTGGTCTTCATCTCGCTGTCAGACACTGGATGTGGTCTACACCTCAATGTCAGAAACTGGGTGTGGTCAACATCTCGGAGTCGGACACCGGGTGTGGTCTTCATCTCGCTGTCAGACACTGGGTGTGGTCAACGTCTCGGAGTCAGACACTGGGTGTGGTCTTCATCTTAATGTTGACACTAGGTGTGGTCTACATCTCGGAGTCAGACACTGGGTGTGGTCAACATCTTGGAGTCGGACACTGGGTGTCGTCTACATCTCTATGTCAGACACTGGCTGTGGTGTACATCTCGAAGTCAGACACTGGGTGTGGTCTACATCTCGAAGTCAGACACTGGGTGTGGTCTTCATCTCGCTGTCAGACACTGGGTGTGATCTTCATCTCGCTGTCAGACACTGGGTGTGGTCAACATCTCGGTGTCAGACACTGGGTGTGGTCTTCATCTCGCTGTCAGACACTGGGTGTGGTCTACATCTCGGAGTCTAGACACTGGGTGTGGTCAACATCTCAGAGTCAAGCACTGGGTGTGGTCTACATCTCGATGTCGGACACTGGGTGTGGTCAACATCTCAGAGGCAGGCACTGGGTGTAGTCTACATCTCGATGTCAGACACTGGGTGTGGTTAACATTTCGATGTCAGACACTGGGTGTGGTCTACATCTCGATGTCAGACACTGGGTGTGGTCAACATCTCGGAGTCGGACACTGGGTGTGGTCTTCATCTCTCTGTCAGACACTGGGTGTCGTCTACATCTCGAAGTCGGACACTGGGTGTGGCAGCGAGATGAAGACCACAGTGTGGTCTTCATCTTGCTGACAGTCACTGGGTGTGGTCTACACCTCAATGTCAGACACTGGGTGTGGTCAGCATCTCGGAGTCAGGCACTGGGTGTGGTCAACCTCTCGCTGTCAGACACTGGGTGTGGTCTACATCTCGGAGTCTAGACACTGGGTGTGGTCAACATCTCAGAGTCAAGCACTGGGTGTGGTCTACACCTCAATGTCAGACACTGGGTGTGATCAACATCTCGGAGTCAGACACTGGGTGTGGTCTACATCTCGATGTCAGACACTGGGTGTGGTCAACATCTCGGAGTCGGACACTGGGTGTGGTCTTCATCTCTCTGTCAGACACTGGGTGTCGTCTACATCTCGAAGTCGGACACTGGGTGTGGCAGCGAGATGAAGACCACAGTGTGGTCTTCATCTTGCTGACAGTCACTGGGTGTGGTCTACACCTCAATGTCAGACACTGGGTGTGGTCAGCATCTCGGAGTCAGGCACTGGGTGTGGTCAACCTCTCGCTGTCAGACACTGGGTGTGGTCTACATCTCGGAGTCTAGACACTGGGTGTGGTCAACATCTCAGAGTCAAGCACTGGGTGTGGTCTACATCGCGATGTCAGACACTGGGTGTGGTCAACATCTCAGAGGCAGGCACTGGGTGTAGTCTAAATCTCGATGTCAGACACTGGGTGTGGTTAACATTTCGATGTCAGACACTGGGTGTGGTCTACACCTCAATGTCAGACACTGGGTGTGATCAACATCTCGGAGTCAGACACTGGGTGTGGTCAACATCTTGGAGTCAGGCACTGGGTGTGGTCTACATCTCGATGTCAGACACTGGGTGTGGTCAACATCTCAATGTCAGACACTGGGTGTGGTCAACATCTCAGAGGCAGGCACTGGGTGTGGTCTTCATCTCGCTGTCAGACACTGGGTGTGATCTTCATCTCGCTGTCAGACACTGGGTGTGGTCAACATCTCGGTGTCAGACACTGGGTGTGGTCTTCATCTCGCTGTCAGACACTGGGTGTGGTCTACATCTCGGAGTCTAGACACTGGGTGTGGTCAACATCTCAGAGTCAAGCACTGGGTGTGGTCTACATCTCGATGTCGGACACTGGGTGTGGTCAACATCTCAGAGGCAGGCACTGGGTGTAGTCTACATCTCGATGTCAGACACTGGGTGTGGTTAACATTTCGATGTCAGACACTGGGTGTGGTCTACACCTCAATGTCAGACACTGGGTGTGATCAACATCTCGGAGTCAGACACTGGGTGTGGTCTACATCTCGATGTCAGACACTGGGTGTGGTCAACATCTCGGAGTCGGACACTGGGTGTGGTCTTCATCTCTCTGTCAGACACTGGGTGTCGTCTACATCTCGAAGTCGGACACTGGGTGTGGCAGCGAGATGAAGACCACAGTGTGGTCTTCATCTCGCTGACAGTCACTGGGTGTGGTCTACACCTCAATGTCAGACACTGGGTGTGGTCAGCATCTCGGAGTCAGGCACTGGGTGTGGTCAACCTCTCGCTGTCAGACACTGGGTGTGGTCTACATCTCGGAGTCTAGACACTGGGTGTGGTCAACATCTCAGAGTCAAGCACTGGGTGTGGTCTACATCGCGATGTCAGACACTGGGTGTGGTCAACATCTCAGAGGCAGGCACTGGGTGTAGTCTAAATCTCGATGTCAGACACTGGGTGTGGTTAACATTTCGATGTCAGACACTGGGTGTGGTCTACACCTCAATGTCAGACACTGGGTGTGATCAACATCTCGGAGTCAGACACTGGGTGTGGTCAACATCTTGGAGTCAGGCACTGGGTGTGGTCTACATCTCGATGTCAGACACTGGGTGTGGTCAACATCTCAATGTCAGACACTGGGTGTGGTCAACATCTCAGAGGCAGGCACTGGGTGTGGTCTTCATCTCGCTGTCAGACACTGGGTGTGGTCAACATCTCGGAGTCTAGACACTGGGTGTGGTCTACATCTCGGAGTCAGGAACTGGGTGTGGTCTACATCTCGATGTCAGACACTGGGTGTGGTCAACATCTCAATGTCAGACACTGAGTGTGGTCAACATCTCAGAGGCAGGCACTGGGTGTGGTCTACATCTCGCTGTCAGACACTGGGTGTGGTCAACATCTCGGAGTCTAGACACTGGGTGTGGTCTACATCTTGCTGTCAGACACTGGGTGTGGTCTACATCTCGGAGTCGGACACTGGGTGTGGTCTTCATCTCTCTGTCAGACACTGGGTGTGGTCTACATCTCGCTGTCAGACACTGGGTGTGGTCAACATCTCGGAGTCAGACCATGGGTGTCGTCTACATCTCGAAGTCGGACACTGGGTGTGGCAGCGAGATGAAGACCACATTGTGGTCTTTATCTCGCTGACAGTCACTGGGTGTGGTCTACACCTCAATGTCAGACACTGGGTGTGGTCAGCATCTCGGAGTCTAGACACTGGGTGTGGTCAACATCTCAGAGTCAAGCACTGGGTGTGGTCTACATCGCGATGTCAGACACTGGGTGTGGTCAACATCTCAGAGGCAGGCACTGGGTGTAGTCTAAATCTCTCTGTCAGACACTGGGTGTCGTCTACATCTCGAAGTCGGACACTGGGTGTGGCAGCGAGATGAAGACCACATTGTGGTCTTCATCTCGCTGACAGTCACTGGGTGTGGTCTACACCTCAATGTCAGACACTGGGTGTGGTCAGCATCTCGGGTCTAGACACTGGGTGTGGTCAACATCTCAGAGTCAAGCACTGGGTGTGGTCTACATCGCGATGTCAGACACTGGGTGTGGTCAACATCTCAGAGGCAGGCACTGGGTGTAGTCTAAATCTCGATGTCAGACACTGGGTGTGGTTAACATCTCGCTGTCAGACACTGGGTGTGGTTAATATCTCGGAGTCAGACACTGGGTGTGGTCTTCATCTCGCTGTCAGACACTGGGTGTGGTCAACATCTCGGAGTCGAGACACTGGGTGTGGTCAACATCCCGAAGTTGGACACTGGGTGTGGTGTACATCTCAATGTCAGACACTGGGTGTGGTCTTCATCTCGGAGTCAGAAACTGGGTGTGGTCAACATCTCGAAGTCGAGACATTGGATGTGGTCAACATCTCGGAGACGGACACTGGGTGCGGTCTACTTCTAAATGTCAGACACTGGGTGTGGTCTACATCTCGTGACAGAAACTGGGTGTGGTCTACATCTCGAAGTCAGAGACTGAATGTGGTCTACATCTCGATGTCAGACACTGGGTGTGGTCTACATCTCGTGACAGAAACTGGGTGTGGTCTACATCTCGAAGTCGGAGACTGAATGTGGTCTACATCTCGATGTCAGACACTGGGTGTGGTCAACATCTCGGAGTCAGACACTGGGTGTGGTCTTCATCTCGCTGTCAGACACTGGGTGTGGTTTCATCTTGGAGTCGGACACTGGGTGTGGTCTTCATCTCACTTTCAGACACTGGGTGTGGTCAACATCTCGGAGGCAGACACTGGCTGTGGTCTACATCTCGAAGTCAGACACTGGGTGTGGTCAACATCTCGGAGTCGAGACACTGGGTGTGGTCTTCATCTCGCTGTCAGACACTGGGTGTGGTCTACATCTCGGAGTCTAGACACTGGGTGTGGTCTACATCTTGGAGTCGGACACTGGGTGTGGTCTTCATCTCAATGTCCGACACTGGGTGTGGTCAACATTTCGGAGGCAAACACTGGGTGTGGTCTACACCTCAATGTCAGACACTGGGTGTGGTCAGCATCTCGGAGTCAGGCACTGGGTGTGGTCAACCTCTCGCTGTCAGACACTGGGTGTGGTCTACATCTCGGAGTCTAGACACTGGGTGTGGTCAACATCTCAGAGTCAAGCACTGGGTGTGGTCTACATCGCGATGTCAGACACTGGGTGTGGTCAACATCTCAGAGGCAGGCACTGGGTGTAGTCTAAATCTCGATGTCAGACACTGGGTGTGGTTAACATTTCGATGTCAGACACTGGGTGTGGTCTACACCTCAATGTCAGACACTGGGTGTGATCAACATCTCGGAGTCAGACACTGGGTGTGGTCAACATCTTGGAGTCAGGCACTGGGTGTGGTCTACATCTCGATGTCAGACACTGGGTGTGGTCAACATCTCAATGTCAGACACTGGGTGTGGTCAACATCTCAGAGGCAGGCACTGGGTGTGGTCTTCATCTCGCTGTCAGACACTGGGTGTGGTCAACATCTCGGAGTCTAGACACTGGGTGTGGTCTACATCTCGGAGTCAGGAACTGGGTGTGGTCTACATCTCGATGTCAGACACTGGGTGTGGTCAACATCTCAATGTCAGACACTGAGTGTGGTCAACATCTCAGAGGCAGGCACTGGGTGTGGTCTACATCTCGCTGTCAGACACTGGGTGTGGTCAACATCTCGGAGTCTAGACACTGGGTGTGGTCTACATCTTGCTGTCAGACACTGGGTGTGGTCTACATCTCGGAGTCGGACACTGGGTGTGGTCTTCATCTCTCTGTCAGACACTGGGTGTGGTCTACATCTCGCTGTCAGACACTGGGTGTGGTCAACATCTCGGAGTCAGACCATGGGTGTCGTCTACATCTCGAAGTCGGACACTGGGTGTGGCAGCGAGATGAAGACCACATTGTGGTCTTCATCTCGCTGACAGTCACTGGGTGTGGTCTACACCTCAATGTCAGACACTGGGTGTGGTCAGCATCTCGGAGTCTAGACACTGGGTGTGGTCAACATCTCAGAGTCAAGCACTGGGTGTGGTCTACATCGCGATGTCAGACACTGGGTGTGGTCAACATCTCAGAGGCAGGCACTGGGTGTAGTCTAAATCTCTCTGTCAGACACTGGGTGTCGTCTACATCTCGAAGTCGGACACTGGGTGTGGCAGCGAGATGAAGACCACATTGTGGTCTTCATCTCGCTGACAGTCACTGGGTGTGGTCTACACCTCAATGTCAGACACTGGGTGTGGTCAGCATCTCGGAGTCTAGACACTGGGTGTGGTCAACATCTCAGAGTCAAGCACTGGGTGTGGTCTACATCGCGATGTCAGACACTGGGTGTGGTCAACATCTCAGAGGCAGGCACTGGGTGTAGTCTAAATCTCGATGTCAGACACTGGGTGTGGTTAACATCTCGCTGTCAGACACTGGGTGTGGTTAATATCTCGGAGTCAGACACTGGGTGTGGTCTTCATCTCGCTGTCAGACACTGGGTGTGGTCAACATCTCGGAGTCGAGACACTGGGTGTGGTCAACATCCCGAAGTTGGACACTGGGTGTGGTGTACATCTCAATGTCAGACACTGGGTGTGGTCTTCATCTCGGAGTCAGAAACTGGGTGTGGTCAACATCTCGAAGTCGAGACATTGGATGTGGTCAACATCTCGGAGACGGACACTGGGTGCGGTCTACTTCTAAATGTCAGACACTGGGTGTGGTCTACATCTCGTGACAGAAACTGGGTGTGGTCTACATCTCGAAGTCAGAGACTGAATGTGGTCTACATCTCGATGTCAGACACTGGGTGTGGTCTACATCTCGTGACAGAAACTGGGTGTGGTCTACATCTCGAAGTCAGAGACTGAATGTGGTCTACATCTCGATGTCAGACACTGGGTGTGGTCAACATCTCGGAGTCAGACACTGGGTGTGGTCTTCATCTCGCTGTCAGACACTGGGTGTGGTCTACATCTTGGAGTCGGACACTGGGTGTGGTCTTCATCTCACTTTCAGACACTGGGTGTGGTCAACATCTCGGAGGCAGACACTGGCTGTGGTCTACATCTCGAAGTCAGACACTGGGTGTGGTCTACATCTTGCTGTCAGACACTGGGTGTGGTCTACATCTCGGAGTCGGACACTGGGTGTGGTCTTCATCTCTCTGTCAGACACTGGGTGTGGTCTACATCTCGCTGTCAGACACTGGGTGTGGTCAACATCTCGGAGTCAGACCATGGGTGTCGTCTACATCTCGAAGTCGGACACTGGGTGTGGCAGCGAGATGAAGACCACATTGTGGTCTTCATCTCGCTGACAGTCACTGGGTGTGGTCTACACCTCAATGTCAGACACTGGGTGTGGTCAGCATCTCGGAGTCTAGACACTGGGTGTGGTCAACATCTCAGAGTCAAGCACTGGGTGTGGTCTACATCGCGATGTCAGACACTGGGTGTGGTCAACATCTCAGAGGCAGGCACTGGGTGTAGTCTAAATCTCTCTGTCAGACACTGGGTGTCGTCTACATCTCGAAGTCGGACACTGGGTGTGGCAGCGAGATGAAGACCACATTGTGGTCTTCATCTCGCTGACAGTCACTGGGTGTGGTCTACACCTCAATGTCAGACACTGGGTGTGGTCAGCATCTCGGAGTCTAGACACTGGGTGTGGTCAACATCTCAGAGTCAAGCACTGGGTGTGGTCTACATCGCGATGTCAGACACTGGGTGTGGTCAACATCTCAGAGGCAGGCACTGGGTGTAGTCTAAATCTCGATGTCAGACACTGGGTGTGGTTAACATCTCGCTGTCAGACACTGGGTGTGGTTAATATCTCGGAGTCAGACACTGGGTGTGGTCTTCATCTCGCTGTCAGACACTGGGTGTGGTCAACATCTCGGAGTCGAGACACTGGGTGTGGTCAACATCCCGAAGTTGGACACTGGGTGTGGTGTACATCTCAATGTCAGACACTGGGTGTGGTCTTCATCTCGGAGTCAGAAACTGGGTGTGGTCAACATCTCGAAGTCGAGACATTGGATGTGGTCAACATCTCGGAGACGGACACTGGGTGCGGTCTACTTCTAAATGTCAGACACTGGGTGTGGTCTACATCTCGTGACAGAAACTGGGTGTGGTCTACATCTCGAAGTCAGAGACTGAATGTGGTCTACATCTCGATGTCAGACACTGGGTGTGGTCTACATCTCGTGACAGAAACTGGGTGTGGTCTACATCTCGAAGTCGGAGACTGAATGTGGTCTACATCTCGATGTCAGACACTGGGTGTGGTCAACATCTCGGAGTCAGACACTGGGTGTGGTCTTCATCTCGCTGTCAGACACTGGGTGTGGTCTACATCTTGGAGTCGGACACTGGGTGTGGTCTTCATCTCACTTTCAGACACTGGGTGTGGTCAACATCTCGGAGGCAGACACTGGCTGTGGTCTACATCTCGAAGTCAGACACTGGGTGTGGTCAACATCTCGGAGTCGAGACATTGGGTGTGGTCTTCATCTCGCTGTCAGACACTGGGTGTGGTCTACATCTCGGAGTCTAGACACTGGGTGTGGTCTACATCTTGGAGTCGGACACTGGGTGTGGTCTTCATCTCAATGTCCGACACTGGGTGTGGTCAACATTTCGGAGGCAAACACTGGGTGTGGTCTACATCTCAATGTCGACACTGGGTGTGGTCAATCTCGGAATCGAGACACTGGGTGTGGTCAACATTTCGGAGGCAGACACTGGGTGTGGTCTACATCTCGAAGTCAGATACTGGGTGTGGACTACATCTCTATGTCCGACATTGGCTGTGGTCAACATTTCGGAAGCAGACACCGGCTGTGGTCTACATCTCGAAGTCAGATACTGGGTGTGGACTACATCTCTATGTCCGACATTGGGTGTGGTCAACATTTCGGAAGCAGACACCGGCTGTGGTCTACACCTCAATTTCAGACACTGGGTGTGGTCAGCATCTCGGAGTCAGGCACTGGGTGTGATCAACATCTCGGAGGCAAACACTGGGTGTGGTCTACATCTCAATGTCGACACTGGGTGTGGTCAATCTCGGAGTCGAGACACTGGGTGTGGTCTACATCTCGGAGTCAGACACTGGGTGTGGTCAACATTTCGGAGGCAGACACTGGGTGTGGTCTACATCTCGAAGTCAGATACTGGGTGTGGACTACATCTCTATGTCCGACATTGGCTGTGGTCAACATTTCGGAAGCAGACACCGGCTGTGGTCTACATCTCGAAGTCAGATACTGGGTGTGGACTACATCTCTATGTCCGACATTGGGTGTGGTCAACATTTCGGAAGCAGACACCGGCTGTGGTCTACACCTCAATTTCAGACACTGGGTGTGGTCAGCATCTCGGAGTCAGGCACTGGGTGTGGTCAACATCTCAATGTCCGACACTGGGTGTGGTCAACATTTCGGAGGCAAACACTGGCTGTGGTCTACATCTCGAAGTCAGACACTGGGTATGGTCTACATCTCGGAGTCTAGACAATGGGTGTGTTCTACATCTTGGAGTCGGACACTGGGTGTGGTCTTCATCTCGCTGTCAGACACTGGGTGTGGTCAATATCTCGGAGTCAGACACTGGGTGTGGTCATCATCTCGCTGTCAGACACTGGGTGTGGTCAACATTTCGGAGGCAAACACTGGCTGTGGTCTACATCTCGAAGTCAGACACTGGGTATGGTCTAAATCTCGGAGTCTAGACAATGGGTGTGTTCTACATCTTGGAGTCGGACACTGGGTGTGGTCTTCATCTCGCTGTCAGACACTGGGTGTGGTCAATATCTCGGAGTCAGACACTGGGTGTGGTCTTCATCTCGCTGTCAGACACTGGGTGTGGTCTACATCTCGGAGTCTAGACACTGGGTGTGGTCTACATCTTGGAGTCGGACACTGGGTGTGGTCTTCATCTCGCTGTCAGACACTGGGTGTGGTCAATATCTCGGAGTCAGACACTGGGTGTGGTCTTCATCTCGCTGTCAGACACTGGGTGTGGTCTACATCTTGGAGTCGGACACTGGGTGTGGTCTTCATCTCGCTGTCAGACACTGGGTCTGGTCAACATCTCGGAGGCAGACACTGGGTGTGGTCTTCATCTCGAAGTCAGACACTGGGTGTGGTCAACATCTCGGAGTCGAGACACTGGGTGTCGTCTACATCTCGGAGTCAGACACCGCCAGGTGTGATGTGGTTTTCATCTTGATGTCAGACACTGGGTGTGGTCTACATCTTGATGTCAGGCACTGGGTGTGGTCTACATCTTGATGTCAGGGTGTGGTTAACAACTCGGAGTCAAACACTATAAATCACGCGCTCGGGCGGCTTTAGTCCGAGCAGGAAATATTTCTTTTACCCGTGTTAAACACTACTTTTCATTTCCAATATAAGGAATGTAAAAACAGTAGTAAGGAAAGTAGGGTATATCATAGGACAGTATCATAGCTTCTGACTTATCATCATCATCATTTCGTGTAGGTATCACGGCAAATTGACCATGCACACCCTGGAATCAGAATTCTTCGGAACCGCCTCTCGGCCTCTCTCGTGGTATCCTTAATCGTGTCTTCCGAAGCACGGAATCATCTTTATTATCAGACAATTAGAAGATGCAAGCCTGCAATGTCCTAACCAAACTAGAAACTAGACAAAGTGTGCTTCCCTTGGGAATCGAACCCACGACCTCCGGGTCTACAGGCAAACGCCTCAACATCAAACGCCTGGATCAGGAGGCATGGGTTTGTTTAAGGGGATTAGTTTGGAATAACTCTGGAATCTAGAAATCTTGTCTTTGTCACACAATGTAAAGGAAATTATATCTACCTGCACTCTGAATCATAGCCTCCAGCTTCGGCATAGGTTTGTTCAGGGGGTACAGCTCGGCATGAGTCTGGAAGTCCTGTTTCCCTTTGGAGACGGGGCGGGACAGCTCCGCCCCTCCCGACTGGTAGCGGGGGGTGGTGGAGGCTGGGGGGGCGATGGATATCATGAACTAGAGAGAGAAGGAGGAGCAGTTAAATAGTAATCTCTCCAAAAAATCAAGTGCGAGGCAGACCCTCGCACGAGGGTTTCTGTAGCACCACACACTTTACCAGAAGTTAAGACCCGCGTCCGGAACTTGTAAAAAAAATATTGTAGACATTATACTTGTAAAACCTTTTTGTAGTGTAGGTTTTTATTGATTGTTTGTAAAAAAAATGTATTTCATTATTTTTATATAGATTTTAAATTAACAATTTGACAAATTTATTTTTTTACCTATAGATATCTATTATTTAAGATCATTATTCTTGTCTGTATAGTAATTTCCATGTCTCTCTATCTTAACCTATCCGTTTCACATCTCTTTACGACACGACCTAAGTCTTCTCTTTTATTTGGCCTATCTTCCTTTCCCTCTCCTATATAGATACCTACTTACTGTGTTTTTTTTATTCTAAATCCAGGGAATTCTTTACATAATTTTTATATTTTTCTTCATTTTAGAACACCCTAAAATGAATTCTAAATTACAAGCAATAAGGATAAAAAATGTCGTCTTACTTTGTAAAACAGTCCGATTGCCAATTTATGCCGACATTCAGGCGAAGGTTCCGGAGGGAAGTCTGTCGGCTGGATCTCTTCACATAACTCCTTAACTGCTCCTTGTAACGTGTCGTTGCTAAAATATTTAAACAACTACCCCCTTATTCATAAAAAATCCTATTGTTACTAAAATGAACAGTTTTTCTTCCTCTCATCGAAATTTACCGGTAAAAAGAGTCAAAAGATATTTAGTTAAAACTAATAACAAATATTTGTTAATTTTTCTGAATAGGGGGGTACATTTTTCGTAGATTAACAATATAATATCACTATATTATATTGTTAATCTACGAAAAATGTACCCCCGTAGATTAACAATATAATATCACTATATTATATTGTTAATCTACGAAAAATGTACCCCCCTATTCAGAAAAATTAACAAATATTTGTTATTCGTAAGTCTTTGGTAACAAGTGTGTTACCAAAGACTTACGAATCGCGCGCGGTCTTTGACGCGAGCCAATTTTTTTTTAAATCTTTGTGTGTTACAGACTCAATGACCATGCACACCCCGGTGTCAGAGTTCTTAGAAACCATGTCTTCAAGCACGAAAACATCAATCGTCTTTGAAAATTTGGTTGTAGGTTTGTTGTAGGTAAGTTTTTTTTTATTGTTTAAAATCTGAATAAAAGTATGTTGTTCAAGCATTTTTGATTTGTATCCGATCAGTTATTGCTTTTTAGAAAAAAAAAACAATTTCACAGTTTCAAATAGGTTTTAGAAAGTATTTAAAAACTGTCACTTACCTGAAAGCGAATTTTCCCGCCAAATAAGCCTCAGTGTTACCAGCATATACAAACTGTTCACTGATGTTGCCAAATGCTAATTTAGCATGCTCTATGACCTTGCTTTGCTCGTTTAGTTTCAGGAGGAATGCTGCGTTCACTATGGCTAGAGCGTTTTGGTTTCTTGGCATTATCTGGAAGAATATCATCATCATCAATTCCATTGTACATCTTTGCTCATGGCTGAATAAAACAATAGGGGCACGGCATTTAAACAAACAAAAATCACCTGATTATTCATTTTCTATATATATAATTTATTTTCAAAATTGAAAAGATGTGTCGATTAACTTACTGTTGGTTCTTTCGTCAAACGTTAAGAGGCGAAGTATTTTGTTGACCATTGATGAAAAAATTTGCCTCGGCGCGCGATTTCAAATTCTTTATTGTCGACGAATAATTCGTAGATGAAAGGTACTGTCGTTCAAATACAATCTAATCCTAACTTCCTAACTAATATTATTAAGTGAAAGTGAGTTTGTTTGTTGGTTTATTAAGCTTTCACATAGGCCGTGATTACTACTGCACCAATCTTTCTAAAATTTCGCATACACAACATTCCTATCATATCGGAAAAGAGAAAATAGTTTATTTGGCTGATCTGAGCATTAACTACAAACATTTAATATACAAACGCCAAAAGGGCCCAGCATGTGTCGTGGACGCGTACGAGCCAAGACGCTGGTCTTCCGCGGGTACCGTACATAATTAAATAGATACCTAATACTTAATTAAAATTGAAACATAAAATTATTAGAATTATTAATAGTTTTTATAAACAAAAATTACCTATATAATTACCTATAAGAGCCCTTTTCCGTGGAAAATTGGGCGATAGCTAGTATGTAATAATTTTCAATTACCTTGTAACTTTTGAAGATGATAGATTTGGACAAAGGTGGCAACACTATCGATAGCATGAGCATACTGTTCATGTCGAACTTTAGGAAATCCGTCATGAACAGAGTGTGTGTTTGACCAGATGCATTTCCTGAAACATATTTGAGAAACTATATATGTAAAGTTATATTAAAAATATGTAAGAGGTTCTAGAATACTTCCTTGTGGTACTCCGTTGTTGTTTTAATCGTTCGAAGTAAAATTATGGGACAACACGGCAGAATTTGAAAAGGTTTTTTTTTATTGGCTCAACTTTCCGAATTAACAATGCCTATTTGACAATAACGCCGCTTATAAAGATGTATAGTAAGTATAGTAACAGATAGGCAATAACCTCTGTTACATTTTTCAAGCTGTATCAGCACATTCTGTTATCCCTTGCTTAGGCTAAATTCAGTTGTCATGTGCCTACCACGTTGACCAAGTCAGGTTGACTATGTTCAGAACAAAGAAGGAAGACATCAGCGGTTTGAGTTATACTGGGCTCATTATAATAATTAAGTGGTTTCTGATTGAGTTACTTACGAACATTTACAACACCTCCAACACACGACAGCAATAGGAACACATCAGACTGGTAAAAAGGCATCTCATGTTTCAGCATCAAGTTGCCAGCTAAGGAACCAATCTGAAAAAAAAACATTTACAAGTAAAAATCAACGTGGCAATGCTGGCAGCCTTATGGGCACCCTATCTCAGGGTAATGTTTTGCCGGGACTGGACTTTTTGTAAGCCTTTTTCAACCATAAGGTGAAACAGAAAATTTGTGCGGCGCACAAAGTTTATTGAGGGGAATAAATCTAAACTGAAGAATCTAATGAAAAAACAGAAACCACATTAAGACATTACTTACTCTTGGTAATGGCTCATACATACACATAAATTGAAAGAATTGAAGAAGAAATCATATATACGTACCTTTCTCACAGGTATATGAGCAATAAGTCTAAAATGCTTGCTAAACTCCTTCAAATAAGCGAATTCCTCCATTTGACTGGAAAGCTGATCAAATATCTTGATGCAATCTTCCAGAGAGATGTTAGCTCCAAGGATGAGGTTCTGATCAATTTGATGTTCCTTCAGGGACTTCACTTCGCTGATGTCTATTATGATGCGAGGGTAGTTGTAAGTTTCGTAAATGCCTGAAATATACTAATGTACAAGTAAAGTTTCTATTTAGTTTTATTTTTATTTATTAGAAAGTAAAAATACCTTCTTATGTACAAGTAACTTTAAATTAAATACCCGAAACTTAGAGTCGACATAAAAACAAAATAAATCATTAAAAATGAAACCAGATATTCATCAACGGGTATTTTAAAGAAATCAAGCAATTGACTAATCGAGTTTCTATAAGACGTCACTCACGTCATTTTACGGCAAATATGAACAGTCACAAAATTAAAGCTGTTACGAATATATAATACCTTTCCCTGTATTCCCATCAACAAGCATATACGATTCAGCTCCATGTTTCATTAGAACCTCAAAAATCTCGTTTTCATCAAAAACTTTAAAGAATTTACAGACACCAAAATCCAACTCAATTGTTGTGTTATTATCAGGTATGGGATCAACAAAATCCCAATCACTTTCACAGCTTAGAGTGGAACATTTTCTTCGGCATAGTTCATTTTTACCGCAAGAGCCCTCAAAATCTTCAATATCTTTGACTTTTAGACGCAATTCTGGACTGGCATCGATGGCGAAAGATTTCACAGCATCCAAAATAGGTCGGAAGCCAGTACATCTGCACGTGTTACTGCCAAAGGATCTTTCTAGCTCTGCCTCTGTAAGATTCTTGTCATGTAAACTGAAAAAAGACATATAAGTACTATTTACTAATAATTCGGTCTATGAAAGATTATTGTGATTTATAGAAAGTGTGTTCACAAAGTCTTTTGCATCCTTTGCCATATTACTTGTAATTCAAGGACCAGTAAAAGTCACTTATTTCTATCGCTCCATAATGTTATTAAGGCATATTATCAGATTATATCTATAACCAACATCCTGTAACATTTAAAATAGTACTATTCCAAATAAAGACAGACGCGAAAGTAAAAGTATTGAGATTAAATAAGCACCTATTCAAATGCATGACCCAGCCAGGAGTACAGTATCCGCACTGAGTAGCGTTGAACTCCTTGAATCGTTTCTGGATGACATCATAACCTCTGCAGCGATCGCCCAGGCCTTCGATTGTCGTGATGTCCCAGCCATGACAGGAAAATACCAACACGAGGCACTGGAAATTAAATTTAATATAGTTAACTGTTGTGCGCTGAAAGTGCGCGTCAAGCGTCGACAAGCGCACTGCCTAGCTTGGATTGGTAGCCTTTAGTAGCTTTCTATCTTGAGCTCCTTCGTGTTTCGGAAAGCACGTTAAGCCGTTTGATAGTTTTAGCCTATGTCAGATGCCTTTAGACAACTTAAAAAATCTGACAGTGTTGGCCACCAATATTGGTCTGGTTTCCCTATAAAAAAGGTTACGGAGATCTGAAGGCAGTCGGTCTATCAAAATAACCAGTACCGCCAAATCAGGACCATGATTAAAAGCGTTACTACGAGGCACGCTCGAATGAAGAGTCTGGAAGATTTTCCAGTCGTTTCATGCAGTGTGAGTAAAACCGCGGGGCACAGCAACCTTCCTACAAGCATTGCCAAGTAGAAAGTCTCCAACTATCCCGAAGTCAAACTTCTCACGCGGACCTTCATTATGCAAGCTCCGAATCCTCCCTCCCAACACATCGCTTGGTGCCTGGTATCGCGCGAACGTTGCTAAAAGAAACTTTCTTACAGAGTTGACAGAGAAAGTCTCCACCAATCCCGATGTCGGACGTCTCGCTCGGACCGTCACTATGCACGCTCCGCATCCCCCCTCCCGACACATCGCTTTTGTGCCTGGTAGAGCGAGGACATTGCGAATGTAAAGGTTCAAGGATAACGTCCGTGGTGTCTTCTCGTCCACTGTAAATTATATAAAACGTAAGTTTAACTCGCTAGACAAAATGGCGGAAGTAGTAAGTTAATCTAAAAAAATATAAAAGACATTTTTTTTGTAAGATTTGTTTTACTTCATCTAAATACAGACGTTTTTCGGTTTTACAGAGTTTTATCGCGATAAATACCTGTTTCTTTACTTAGCTGTCTTACAGACGTTTTTCGGTTTTACAGAGTTTTATCGCGATAAATACCTGTTTCTTTACTTAGCTGTCTTACAGACGTTTTTCGGTTTTACAGAGTTTTATCGCGATAAATACCTGTTTCTTTACTTAGCTGTCTTATCGCATGTTATTGACAATAGGTAGAGTACTTACTCAATTAAATAATTGTACCATTTGAATGTCTGGTCCACAGCACCCAATTTTAACATGTCAACTAGCTATTCCCCTATAAGGTAAAGGCACCTATTATGAACACGGTCTAATTATGGACAGTTTTTAATAAAACCTCAAAAATTGGGAAACTCTTAAATGTTTTTTTCCAAATGACTGCACCAATAAATTTTTCAATCATTCCAGACATTGTATAAACAATTTTTGACAGCAATCAGCCTTTAAGCTTTCAGCCCTAACAGTGTTTCACTCACGCAGTGTTTTTTGTGTCGAAAATCCGAACTTCTTATAAGGATCTTAATGCGAGTAGGTATATTTACTGTCTTTTTTTTTCGACAGTTGTAAGGTTTTTGCTAAAAATCTTATTATTTATTGAATCATTGATAGCAAAAAATTATTTATGCAACTTGACTAAAAATATCATAAAAATTTACCCTTTAAATTTATCAATGTTTATAATTGGAATTTTTTTCACCTTGTGCCCATATATGGACAAAATGTCTATAAAGTGATTTTTCGTTATGTTACATTGACATCATATACTACAATACAATCATTTAACATTACCTTTTGTAATAAAATCTGCAGCAAATTAAAACTTTGTCAGTTTAAGAACATTCTGTTCATAATTAGGTGTTCAAAACTGGTTCACTATTTTAAACGACAAATTTTCTAATGTAAAAGTATATTGCTGTTAATGTCATTCTCCCAAACTGTATAG